>CM066570.1:12375000-12797500 GCA_033816785.1 Picus viridis
AACCGAAACTACTGCATTGCTGAGATACAGAACTAATGTATTTATTAATGTGTGCATGAATAGCAGTCTTCTACCTATAAATGGAAAAATTCCCCAATTCCTTCTATCTCCTACAAGCCACACACTCAATCTACAACAAAAGAAAGGCCACCAGAGGCTTTATATCAAAAGAGCTTTCCTCTTTCTGTTCCACAGAAGGAAACAGAAGGATTATCCAGTGCGTATAGGATAGGGAAGGCTGTTAGATAAAATGGGGCGGTTTCCTCTCATCTCTGCCTTCCCTAATCAATTAGTTTCTGACTTGCCCACATGTGGACTTGGACCTGTGTTTCCTGAAGTCATCTGAGTTTCTTCTACCTGCTCACTGATCTTCATAAAATCTGTGAAAATTTCAGATTTCAGAGACCTCTTTGGTTGAAAGCAGCCAGAAGGGCTCACACATTGTTTGTGAGACTGGCAGATGGATAGGCAGATTGACCTTGGATCCACAGCAGAAAGATCTTTCTCACCCCACATGTATGTTATTGCAGGGCAATATATATGTAGGGCATATAGCCCAGAAATTACATGGTTGCTTGTGCAGCAAAGCTCCCTTCCATGTGCCAAGCTTCTGGGCAGGCCTGACACTGAGATTGCTCAGTCAACCACACAGGCATGCTAGCCACTGGAAATTATGGGCTGGGGTTTGGTGCCTGTTGCCAAGCTCCACTTCTAATGCACTGTTTTAATGCAGCTCAAATGTTTCTGTCACTTATGTGGACAGGGCTTGAGGGTGTAATACTGATTTGTAATTGACAGGTTCACAAGTTCTTACAGCTTCTGCCTTTGAGCAGCTCTCCGAGTACAAACCCCAGAAAGTCTTCAAAGCACCTGCAGGTGGTCTTTGTGCTGGAAAGTGGTCTGTTCATCCTGGTGAGAGCCACCCACATTGGACCAGACCATAAGTCTTTGAAAAACTGCAGCAGGCAGATTTTTAAGAGGAGGCTGGCTTGTTTTAATAGCTCAGTTCCCCTAAGACTCTGCCCCGAGGGCTCTGGTGCTGCAGAAGCAAGGAATTTTGTTTGACAAGTGGCAGAGACACCCCTCCCAAAATGGCTTAGCAAAAGCTGAGGATGGCATTTGGACCTGCTGAAGGTTTTGAAGGGTTAGATAAGTTTCTGGCATTATCTTACTGCATGTAATCATCACCCAGCAGTGGGAAGTCCTCCAAGCAGCACCTGCAAGCACTGAAGCCACCATTGCAGTTTGGGAGGAAATTGGAAGCTATCCTCAATGGTAATACAGAGCAGAAGTTGTATCCTCCTCTCCCCCAATGGTATTTGTAAAACTGGGAGGATCTTTTGCCCTAATATTTTAGTTGGGGCATTGGCTGTAACTCCCCCAGTAAAAATGTCTCTCACACATTTACTGATTATGACTTTCCAAAGAGCAAAAAGTAAAATGTTAGTGCAAAACAATTTTAGAGGGATGCAAAAGTCCATTTTCACAGCATGCCTTCTAAATGGAGGAGTTAGCTATCCCAACGGAAAATGTCTTAAATCAGTGCTTAACTCTCCAGTCTCTGTGGAGGCCACCAATTTGTGATGGTTTATGGATTAATTACATTTTACTTTGAATCCAAGGACTATTAGTAAAAAAATCAGGCTTTTACTTACGGGTTTGAGGCTTACCTTCTTAACAACCATGCACAATGCAAACCTTCTTATTTAGTTACTTAAGCACATGGCAAAATCACAAGTTATAAAACCAGCCTTTATGTATGAAAACAGCAGTGGAGTGGGTGTTGCAACCAACATTTTAATGTGCACAGCTGTTTTGACAAACATCTTTGAAGAGGAGAGAAATGAAAGAGAGCAAGCTTCTGTCCTGCCACGTCAGGCAGTTGCTGCAGGGGAAGGTGGCTTTTGGGTTGGATGTTTCAGGTGTCAGCTCTAGGAACTGGCTGAGTATGAGAGGGAAGGTTGGGGGATGTTGAGGAGCAGACTGACAGCACAAGCCTATGGGAGGGCAGTTCTCCAATGGGACTCTCCTGCTCTTTGCCCCAGCTGAAATAGTTGGAGCAAGCAGGTTTCTGGCACATTTTTCTGCAACTTCCATGGGGCAGTATTCACCATTTCCCACCACCACTGGCAGCTTGTCATTTCACAGGACACCAAACCACATTGTTCCTGTGGAGAAGTTAATGTGAGCTCCATGAAGCTTCCCCTTCCCTCATGCCTTACCTGTAGAGGTTTTCCTTCTCCCAGTTGCTGGTCTGAGCCCACAAGCAAGAGGACACATCAGATATGCTTCAGCAAATGTAATTTGCAGGTTCAAAGGGAATAAAACACAGCAGCAGCTTAGACCATTGAGGTTGGTATGACTTGGGATATGCAAAGCTCCTTGGTGGGAAGGAGCTGCTACTGCCAGCTGATGTTGAGGGTGATGGGTGGTGCATGGTGGCTAGCTGGGCTGTGCACAGGGCGTGTGAACTGTTTAGCTAGGCTTAACTGAGGTGTGGAGCTACTTTGGGCTGCCCCCGGGGTAACTGGAGGCAAACAGAGCCCAGGTAATGCTGAAGGAAAAGTTGCTAAGTGAGATGGGTGTCTTAAGTGGGAAGGAAGAAAGATTGCTGAGCACAAATCATCTCAGGATAAAATCTGTGGCTCTGAATGTACTGCTGGATGCTTCCTTCATTTGGGCTTGGTTTTTTATGTTGGATTGGGAAATACAACTTTAGCCTGTACTCTGGTATGTACATTCATGGGTAAATCCTGTGCCTCTATTTGCGCTTGTGTGCAGCAACAGCGTGGCGGAAACCATCTCAGCATGGCAGAAACCATCTCAGCAAAAGACAGCCGTGTTTTGCTTTCTCCAAGAGTCAACACACTAATTATTAACTCAGAAAAGCAAAACCAGAGGGCAGACAAAGGAGTAGATGAGAGACAGCTCTCCCACATCTCGAACCTTGCAAAACCAAGGCTGTGGCTGGGCCATCTATCCCTTTCTTCTCACAACCACCCTCCTCCAGCTCTGCTGACCTCTTTCTGCCCTTTTGCACCATGGGGCTTGTTTATTGACTCTTCCCAAGGAGTGACTTCAGAAGGTGACTCAACTGAAAAATAATTAACTTATTTACTGGGATAATTTTCAGGTTCCCTGAGCTCACATCTTTCATCAGAGAAGGGGCAGGAGCACATGGATAGGGTGAGGGTTTCTGTTATGCAGCAGGCCAGAGCAGCTCCTGTGACCAGTCCAAGACCCTACAGAACTGCATGCTCAGGTGCTCTGCTCCCAGGTGGGACCATTTCTGACAGCTCATAAGCAGAAATCAAAGGCCTGTTTCATTTTTTAAATGTGAAGGCAGATTTCAGATGTGAAAGAGCGCCAAGCTGCATGTGCTGGCTTCCACAAAGGGCCTGCCTCCACCATCACAGTGATACCTCCACAGCTTTTCACATCCATGACTTCAGAGGCAGGAAAATCTCTGTTTCTCCTGTGTGAGAGAAGGAGGACACGGCAAGTTTGTGCTAAGGTGTCATTACAGTTGTCAGGAATGGGGCCATGCTCCCTCAGCACGCGGTCAGAAGTGTGACAAGACAGCGAGGTTTGTGGCCCAAACCTCCCACAAATTGAACGAATTTAATCTGCTGTTTACATTTCTGTGGCCTGGAGACTCTGCCAGAGGCTGTGCAGCATCTAGGCTGGACAGCTGGGTGCAAAGCCCTGGGTGAAAAGACTGATGCTGAAGCAGTGAAAGTGTTTAAGAATACAAAGCTGCCCGAACAATGTGTCCAGCACGATGCCTTCTAGTTAAAGAACATCACGTGTGAAAATAGGACTAAACAATTTGAGTTTATTTTTATCTCCTAATGAAGCAGTGCAACCTCAAAAAAGATATTTTTTTTTTTTTTAATTATTAGAAACTGCTCAGAAATAAGAAAACCTGAGGGGATTTCCTGATTGCAGCATTAAAGACAGACGATTCCTGCTTCGCCAGTGGCTCGTGCTGTCCCAGACCTCTGTTAGGCCAGTTTTAATAGGTGCATAACTCTCTTATTTTCAAGGGACGTGTAACAAGGCAAAACCACCACGGTCTTCTGGGACAACCACAACGCTGGTGACAGATGGCCCAAGTCTGAGAACATGGGTTTAGATAAAATGAGAATATGCCTGGTACTTTTCCTAAAGCTGAAGCTAGTTATAACCTTTCCTCTTCCGGAGCTTGGAAAATAGCTAGAACTGATGCTTTTAAGAGCATGCCATATCCTTTCCTGCAGCTGTGTTTTGAGTTTCTCTGCTGAACCAGCAAAACTTTGAGAAGTTGGTTCACCACGCTCTGTTCAGCTGGAATATCCCCATTGCAGTTTCAGGGGGTGATGCAACACATGAAGGGTAGACAGTGAGCAGAAATGGAACGTCCTTGCCAAGTAGGACTGCCTAGAGACTGGCTCAGGCCTAGCCCAGGCAGTGCAGCTGCAGAGCTGCTTTAAAACACATGTAGACATGTGTGTCCTTAAGGGCTCAGGTGCCTCTGGATACAAGGAGAGGGTGGGCTCTGCAGTGCCTCCTCTGGGAGATACTCCTTGAATATGGTACATTTCATAGCCAAAACTGCACTGTGGCATTGTGGACAGCTGTTTCAGCATCTCTGTCCTATCAGGAAGGAAACCACTGCAAAATGGAAGGGAGGCAATTATTCAGGGTCTACATCAGATGTCTTTACATGTACAGTAATAGAACTGGGACAAAGTAGAGTCCTAGAATAGGGTGGATTGTATTGTGTGTTACAAAAACTGTATATGATCATGCCCCAAGGGCCCCTTTCACTGCATTTCATTTAAAAATTTCATCCATGGATGCATCTGGATGTGACCCCTCTGTCCTTTCCCAGTGACTGGGTGAGGATGTGAAGCTTCAGCTGTGCTGGGAGTTTCACATGGAGCTGCACCGGCAGCACCTGGTTAAAAATTCTTGCTTTGCTCTCCTGGAGTGCCTCTGGATGCAGATACTCATCACTGCCGTTCCACAGTGTGCCTGTCAGGTTCTAGACTCAGCCCCACCAAGCCTGCTGAAATGCACAGAGCATTCCATGCATAAATCTGTACAGCTGTTAACCACAATTGTCATTCCCCTTCTCTGCTGACTTGCTGAGGGGGCAGGAATGGGGCAGAGTCATCTGTTGAATTCAGCAAGGAGCTGCCAGTGCTTTAGTGGTTTGTTTCTGTTCTGGCAAGTCTCATGGATGCTGCAAACTTCCTTTTTATTTATTTATTTTTTACACAATGCTGTGCTCTCTTTTCCAAATGGACAGGATGACATATTTAGGTCTGCTCTCCAGAAGGACACTTTACCTACAGCTGAGTGCAACCTCCCAGTGTACTGAGGCACCAGCAAAGGACTCACGTGTCTAAGGTATGTGGTAGCCCCAGCTTCAAGATGTGTTCATGCAGGGCTTAGCAGAGTGATGTCTGACTGTCACACTGCTCCCACCCACAGTGATATGTAGAGGGATGAGAGATGCTGGTGCTCCCGCCTCTGAGTGAGGAGCTGGCCTGGCACATGGCCTGGGGCTGTGACTAGAGCGTGTAACTCGCTTACTGTGTCTGTAGGTGACAACTAAATGCTCCCACCCCAGTTTTTTCTTCAATCATGCTCTTGCATTTCAGATTGTGTGCTGGCATCAGGGAGGACTTGCTGCTTCCTAGGGGCAGCACACCCAGACATGCCGTAGCTGCTGAAAGAGACAGTGTTTCATTCAGCGGGGTTTGTCTTTCTGGGCTATTACAGCTGTCCAGCCTTTGGTCCAGGCCTGACTGGCAGCCCTAACACGAAAACTTCCGATCTGCCTGCACCTACCCCCACAGACCGACCTTGGAACTCGGTGTACTTGCTCCCCGAACAAGCCATTGTGAGGATTTGCATATAGTGCAGAGTTTTCTGTGGGTTAAAATCCTCTGTAGTGTGAAAAATGGGAGGTCCTCCAAACAATTCCAAATCCAACCATTCTTTTGATGAATGAGCCCTGACTCTAACCACCTCCATCAGTGACAGGGGCTTGATCCACGTCACATAGACTCGTATGCTTCGGGAAATCCCTCCTACGCGCCTGCCTGTGCACTTATGTTAGCTGGGAGAGAAAAACCTTGCTTTGCCTTCAGGCCCTGCACACCAGCATGAAAAAAGATCCTTCTAAGAAGCTGCCCAGCACCTTTTGTCTAGTGCTCAGCTCAAACACTAAGCTCAAACTGGTGACTTTGCAACAGTCTCCATAGTGATTAATTGTACCTTCACAGATAGGGTATCGTGACTTGGCAGGGGAAATTGATGCAGAAGCAGAAGGCCTCCCCTTGTTTGCAATAAACTGAAGAGAGACATGTTTGATTCAGTGGACCTACTCTGTGTTACTGCTGCTGCTCCTCAGCCTCTCTGGGTCTGTGGAAGGTGCTCAGGTGGCAGCAAGGAGCTGAGATGGAAATGGAGAATTCCTTCTGTAACCCAAATGAGTGATTTCATGGAAGAAGGCATATCCTTGCCTACTGCACCACAAGAGATGAGAAGGAGCAGGCTGACAGCACTGGAGGATGAACATTCTTGTGGTGCTCACTGATGCATGTGCTGAACAATTCTTCCAGGACAAGGGGATGTGGCATCCACCTGAGCCCATTCATTGCCTGTTCTGTGGGATACTTGGGTGGAATTCTGATGAGAATGATTTAAGGATGGCCAAACCTTACATGGAAGAAAGGATGTTATAAAACAAATATCTTCCACTTTTTCTGTCTCTAGAGAACCTAGCATCTGTGTACTCAGGCAACTGCTCCTCTTTCCAGCCCACCCTTTTCTCTGAATATTTTCTGCCTCTCAAATTGTGGTTGCCAAGAGAGCAGTTTGCATGGACAGTGTCATCTTCAGGGAGTCCTGTCTCATCTTTATTCGGTTACCTTCAATCCTCTTTTAATAAAGAGGCCAAATCCCTATCTCACAGGCAAATTAGAAAACTGATTAGTTACCTGGGCATCCCATGTTAGAAGGATAGAATTATGTGGCAATTACAGAAGATCAGACTCAGCCTAGCTAGCTAAAGGGATGCTGACATCTTGGAAACAATTTTTTACAAGCATTTTACACTGAGTATCCTTACTTTAAAATCCTTTCAGGCGTGTTAAATGAAATCCTAAAAGCCAGTTTCTTAAAACCATTGTGGTTTGTACTTTGTACTCAGGTGATTAGGGACAAGAAAGGCAAACTGCTGGCAATTATCCTTGTCAGTCCACGTCTCAAGTGCCAAGCAGCACCAAGGTGATGGCTCTGCTTAGGCCCAGGTACTGACCTGGAAACATGACAGAGCTTTTTCATCTTTGAAAGAAAAAATGATCAAAGTATTAGAGTGCTGCTGTGCCTTCAGAGTTTGAAAGAGATACTGACTATACAATATTTTTGAATAGCTAATAATATAATCTGAGGTTACAGTCATGTGTTCATGCATTTTTACTACCCATGAATGATATTGTATATGAACGTGTAACTCACAAGGGGACCGTTCCCAGATTCACACACAAAGTAAATAGGAACAGGCAGGCTTGCGACATTATCAGTTGTTTTCTGTCTCTCTGTGTAGCTGTCTTCCCTGGTCATTTCTGCACTGTTGGCCAAGCTCAGCCGCAGTTCACAGGGATGCAAACCTGTCAGAAATCTCATTGTTTCTATAAGATTCATGAAAATACATGGGGAAGCAGAGGAAGAAACCATTGCACGTTTCCTTGCAGAAGATGGGCTGCAGGTTACACGGAGCTCAAACAACAGCCAGGGTACCTGCTCAGGATGTAGTTGCTGTGACCACCACAGCCATGAAAAAGCTTCAGTCAAAGCCTGTGTCCTCTACAAACCTCAGACGTAGGACTGATCCGTATGATGCTAGGCTTAATTACTCCCTCTGCTTATGCAACTCCTCTTTTTTGTCATGCAGTGGTGCCCCACTCCCTCCTCTGTTGAAATGGTACCTGCTACTTCCAACTGGCTATTGAGTTTGTCACCTCAAACATTCTCAGATCCCCAGCAAGCACAAAGGGGTGTTTTTTTCTCTTTGTTTGTTTTTCTGGCTTGGTTTTCACCATCACCTGAAACATCCAACCCAAAAGCGACCTTCCCCTGAAGCAACTGCCTGACGCGGCAGGACAGAGGCTTGCTCTCTTTCATTCCTCTCCTCTTCAAAGATGTTTGTCAAAACAGTTGTGCACATTAAAATGTTGGTGAGGGTTTTTTTGAGTTTTGGCTGCCTTTTTTTTTTGGTGGTGGTGTCTGGTTGTGTTGGTTTTCTTTGGGTGTGTTTGGGGGTTTTGGTTGGTTGGTTGATTGGTTTGGTTTGGTTTTAATTTAGGCTCTAAAAACCCTTGTGTACAACTTCCCCTTATTTCTTCCTACTCTACATTAATTTTATAAGCTGTGAGGCTATAAAATACATACTAGGGAGGTGTTTTTTCCAGTGAGGGAGAGCCATGCTTCTGACAGCCAAGGAAAGGGAGATAAGGACAAATCTAACTAATGCCTCCTCGACTGCTCGTCGGTCTGTAACTGAAATGCATATGCTGATGTTGACCAGCACAGGCTGTGGGAGACATTCATAACTCCTGCAACTGAGGCCCTCCTACAATTAGGCAGGGAAGCTTCCTTCCCAGACAATGGGGAGAGCCAGGCTGCTGCTCTGAGTCAGCCAGCGGAGAACAACTGAATGATCTGTGTTTGCCCTGGGAAGGAGCCACTCTGCCACTGCTGACTGAGGGAAGTGTCTGATTAGCTCTGTATCTATACCTTTGGAGAAGTTGCAGCTTCCAGTGAAATCTGTGCACTCAGGCTTCCATTCAAAAGGCCTGATCTCCTGTGGTTTTAGTCCTCCTTTATTTCTGAGTGTTCTGCTGCATAAGCAGTATGAAAATAGCTCATCTTCCACTGAGGAGCCTGTCCAAAGCTAGTATGCCAGAACAAAGGGCAATGGGAAGGAGTGGAAGGAAGAAGTTGTTTATTTCGCATTTACTTTTCTTCCCGTGTTTTTTTTTTTTTTTTCTCCTCACTTCTTTTGGAATTGAGAAAGGGGAGAAAGTTATCAGGGCTTGGAAAAGCTGCTATGAGAAGCAACTTGCAGAGTTTGGAGAAAGCCAACTGAGACATCAAATTCACCATTTCTTTTCACGTGTTTGAGACCAGAGTACCTTTAAGAAAGAAACACACACAAAAAACTCACTCAGATGCACAAACACTATGGAAAATGCAATGGTCCTAATGAGTTCTCTCTAAAGGAAACCTAATGATGATGGATGTGTCAGCTCCATGAGTGAACATCTGTGTTCCTCCTGATAGACATTTTCTCGGGCAGAAAGGATGGATTTCTCCCACACACTGGTGCCCAGAAACATCTGAAACTCAGGCTCTATCCTGTCCCTAGCCCTAGAAAGGAGCTGCATATGCACTGAATGCCAGCAATCACTCTGCCTTAAAGCAACAACCTAAGGGAACAGCATGGGGTTCACTGGGTAATAAACGTCCTGCTGGCACATTGTCCTCCTGTGAAGTGTCAAACTGATGATCCAGGTTTTATAGCAGTCATTCCCCAGGAGAGAAGCCAAATCTACCAGATCTCTCACCCTCAAAGGGCAGTGGGGTACCAGTCCTTGAAGTATCTTGCAGTAAAAGTAGAACTGGTGCATCTTCAAGTTTTTGGCTAAAGAGTCATCCTCCCTCAAATCAGAGAGATGGACATTTTTAAAAAGTGAGAGCTGCAAGATAGCTAAAAATAATTTTAGCCAACATCCCCAGTTGAAGGATATCATTGATGCTTCACCTAATTCAGTGGAGGTAACTTACCACAGTAACAAACCAACAGATCTGGCCTTGGCTTCAGGTTCTGTCCCAGACCCAAGCACTGGAGATCTTGGTTGTGTTTCTTTTTTAAAACCCTACCTCCCTTAGGAGATGATACAAAAACTAGCTCACACAAATAGTAACTATTAGGAGTGGCTTTTCTGGATAAAGAAGGACTTTTTCTGTTCTTCTTTCTCCCTTTGAACCTCTCTCCAATTTGCTGCTGATGCTAATGGTTTTAGTGGTTTAGGCTGGTCTACATATCACTTGAGAGTGGAAGGACTGCTCCTGTCACACATCTAAAGGCATCACAGGACTTGGCAGGACTCCTGATCTGTTATTTATGTACATGTGTCATTATCCTTGAAAGTGATGCCTGGAATGTCTGTGAGGCTTCTGCAAAAATTTAGCTTTCCTGATCACCATTTTTTCCCCTGAAGTTTGGGCGAAACTGATAAATACTTGTATTTTAAAGGTTACATAAAGTTTATATTTATACTTACATTTTAAAGTTCAAGACTTCTGCTGGGGTGCCTTAGCTAAAAGAAGAAAATGGTTGTTGTGTAGCTGATGGTGATACTTTTCACCACTCACATGTACAGGGTCCAAGAAGAGGTAAAAGTGGGGTGTGAAAGGTGGCAGGGGCAACCTAGGACATAGCAGCTGTGTTTGTCTGTAGCAGGCAATGCTAAGGGAAGAACAGTCACAGATTGTAAGGTCTCTCCAAATGAAAAGCAGGCTGCTAGAAAGCCAAAATTCAACAAAAATACATGTTCAACCAGAGCAGGGAGAGCTGCTGCTCTGTTGCTAGGTGATAGATCTGTTATCGTGCTAATGACAATGAAGGATGATACTGGTACCAATAAAGCATCTTTCATCTGAGAATTACCAAGCGTTCTCCAGACATCAAGACTGTATTATTCCCATTTACCAGAGGCACAGACAGGGATGAATTGCTTTGCCAAAGGTCACTTAAAGCAGCACTGACAGATTTCAGAATAAGTAATTGTCCTATTTTTGTTCTATTAGGCCAATGATTGCCATAAAACATTTCTTTGCAATAAGACCCTCCCCGCCCCATAAATCACCCCCTGTCCCTCGCTCCTGAGAGGACGTATTCCTGTCTTCATTTTTGTTCTTATCCTGTTTAGATTACAAGATCTTCTGGCCTCAGAATGTAGTTTTGTACAAGAGATTGTGAAGGGCAGAACAAATAAGTGGACCAAGCTGTGTTGTTTTGGGACTGCATGAACATGTCAGCTGGACATAACAAACAGGTGTGCAGTATAGTATGGTGTGGCATTATGAGCCCCACTGTGGCCGTGAGTGGGCTGTGGCTCCTTCAGCAGAAGCCTCGGGCATAGGCTACCTAAAGTCTCTAGTCTGTTATGATCTTTCCTCGTAATGCATGAGTTGGTATCTGCTGGTTGTAGGTCTGGTATTTGCCAAGATCTTGAGCTGCCCCAAGAACATGATTGCTTTTGCTTGGCATATAGGGTGAGGAGTCCTTTGCATCTGGCACTTTTCTGCCGTCTTGCACTTGGAAGCAGGAACATGATAGGCCTGAAAGATTCACGTAAGATGATACCAGCTTTTCGGTCCTTGATTGCTGACCTATGACAAAAAAAAATTGTGCTAAGCACTTATTAATCCCAGATACTCTGACAAGGAAAATCCAAGGGCCTCCTCACTGTCAGCAGCTGTGTGGCTTCATGGTGAGAAGTTTCTTGGTTATCACCTATCACTTCACGTTAAATACAACCCATGAAACGCCAAGCAGCTGCGTGAAAAGAAATGCAAATACTTTTCAACCCACTACATAACAGCTCTCCCCGACTATCTGCATGGCTCTTCCCAATCCTGGAGTTCCTCAGGCATGAATCAGTAAAGGCATGAGTCAGGCATAATTTTTGCTGTCGTTGTTTCCCGTTGGAGATCGTGAGGGAAACAAAAGTGAGCCTAAATTCTAGCTTGTCGGAAAATAGCACTTCTGGTTTCCGCTTGAAGAACAGTTTCCATGATGACGAGGAGCAGCCTGCAATTTCTTGATGAGCTGATGTAGTCTAGCGAGGACAGCAGGATGGGAACACAGCGGGAATGCCTATGTGAGAGGTTTTGCTTTGAGTCACTGTTCCCTCAGGGGTCTGGGCTGGATGTATATCCCACCAGGTGTTTCCTATGGAGCTTCCAAAGGCAGAAACCCTGCTATCTCTAAGGGGAGTACAGGGCCCCTCATAGGTATGAAAACTGGGCTTTTACAATCTTTATTTCCTAGTTTTTATGTGTAAAATGGGGACACGTGTCAGTTATACCTGAGTGTTACTGTGAAAATGGAGCTAGTTTTTCTATAATACAGAAGAGAGGAAAATTACATTTGTGGTGGGTGCTAAGTGTTTTAATGACTCTTCTCTCCTGTTTTTCCTACCTCTCAATCTTGGCAATTTCCTCAGCCTCATGTTTTCAGTGCAGGGGACACATCCCCAAAATAACTTAGGTACAGAAGCCACACAGCAGCTTCATTGTGTTTGTTAAAATTATGTAAAAGACCAAGACAATTTATGTCTGCAAATTAGATCCTACATCTACCAC
This sequence comes from Picus viridis, assembly GCA_033816785.1. Taxonomy (NCBI): domain Eukaryota; kingdom Metazoa; phylum Chordata; class Aves; order Piciformes; family Picidae; genus Picus; species Picus viridis. The sequence goes on from CM066570.1 coordinate 12,387,427, forward strand.
TCTGCTCTGATGAGACCTCACTTGGAGTACTGCGTCCTGCTATCGGATCCCCAACAGAACAGACACATAGAGTGATGGAACAGGTCCAGAGGAGGGCCACAAAGAGAAGGGGTGGAGCACCTATTCTACAAAGACAGGCTGAAAGAATTTGGGCTGTTCAGCCCGGAGAAGAGAACGATCCAAAGAGACCATACACCTACATTTCAATATCTGAAGGGAGCCTACAAGAAAGCTGGGGAAGGACTGCTTAGAATATCTTGTAGCTATAGGATGAGAAGCAATGGCTTTAAACTGGAGCAGGATGGATTTAGGCTGGACACAAGAAGGAAGTTCTTTACAATGAGAGTGGTAAAATACCAGAACAGGTTGCTGAGGGATGTGGTTGAGGCCCCATTCCTCGAGACATTCAAGATCAGACTTGATGTGGCCCTGGGCAGCCTGATGTAGTTGGACAAGTCCCTGCTGACTGCAGGGAGGTTGAACAAGGCGAATCTATGGACTGCTACATCCTCCTAACTGAAGTAAGGCTGCTTCTTACTAAGAAAATGTCTGCATTAGCCCTGATCCTTCAAAACATGTGTTAGAGACACGAATTTAAGGTTAGCATGTGTTTTGCTTCATTCAGAATGTTTTCTCTTTCCATGGGGAATAGAAAAGTAAGCAATCCCAAAACCCAAAAAATGTGAGCTGGCACCTTTTTAGGTAAATGCACACCCTGGGCAAGCAAGGATGGTAGGAGCAGTGGAGTGAGGTAAAGCCAGCCAAGGAAAACCCTACTGGCAGCCTCACAGCACTTACACTGTAAGCACTGCTCTTAAACTTCATGTCATGATGGCTTGCAGGAGGCTCTGCACATGGTTAACGCCTTCCAAAAAGTGGAGACGCTGGGTGGCTGGGTAAAGCTAGTACTCTGGAATGTCCCCTGTGCTGCTTCTCTACAGGAGACAGCTACCTTCTGCAGAGAGCAGCTGCAAACAGCTGTGGTGAGATTTATTCTCTCTTTCTCCTCTAAGCTTCAGGCACTTGTGCCCATGGACAGGATGCTGATAGTAAGGCCTAAGTAGGCAGTGCTGTAATCAATGAATTTGGTAATTTCTCCCAGCAGCTCTCTTGACTCTTGAGTTTCCATTTCTGTTGCACACCAGTGCATCTCAAAATCCCCTTGGGCCCAGAGAGTGCGTTGAGAAAGAAGTCCCTTCTCGACCTGTAGCTGGGGAAAAAACAACTTCGCGTAAGGTTCCTCTAGCGCTGTCTCCAGAAGGGCTTGTGCTCCCAGCAGCAGTGCTATGCTGGGACCCCATGACCATGTTTCATGGGCCAGGCCCAGACCCTGAGCACTCCTGTGAGCTCTCAGAAGGCACAGGGCCAAATAGCCCTGCAAAGGAGCTGGATGCAGGGACAGGGAATAGCAGGAGGGAGGCAGAATGAGCTGATCTTAGACAGAGTTGTTTAAACCTTGGCAGCTGGGCCACTCTGTGTTAATAAAACTCCCACAACTTCACTCCCAAATCATAGCCAAGAGAAAGAATGTTTATTTTCAAGCCAGCCCAGCAATCCAGATAAGGGCTCTGTGCAATGCACGGAAACAAATCTGTATTTAGGGCACTAGGGGGAGGTCAAGCAGGAAAAATAACCTCAAGATTGCACTACCTTTTTCTCCATATATGTACAAAAGACAGTAGACCCAAACTGGCCCAGAACTGCTTCAGGTTTACCTCAGTTGCTGGGTCTGAACTATGCTGCAGACAAGAAAGGCACACCTGAATAGGAGGACCTGAAATGTGCACCTTTGACTTGCAGCCAAGGCTTTCCCCATATGTCTTCTTCTCAAAATGCAGCACCAGGCTTTCCCTCAGCTACAGCCCTGGTGGAAGGCAGGCTGCTACACAAGTTCCTGCAGATAGATCCCAGCTAAATCTATTTCACAGACAAGTTCTCTCCACAACCCACCCTTCCCTTTGATAGTTCTCTTAGAGTCTCTCTGAAGCAGCAACCCCAAGCTCTCTGAACCCTAAGCCTAATCCTAACCTTACCTAAACAATAATGGATGGCAGACCTTTGGAGAGGGCAGCCAGACAAAATACGACTCACTGCCAAACTCTCTCAGCAACCAGCACTTCCTTTTCCATCCTTATGTCAAACACAGCCCTAGCACTAATGCTGACTGACAATTGCCTTATGAGCACAGAGATCCAGGCATTGTTTAAAAAAATAAATACCCTGCATCCCAGCTTTCTTGGCAGACCACACTTCTCTTTCATGGATGCCTTCCTTACCCCAAGACAATAGCAACTCCAGCCATCTCCCTTTCTTAACCCAAACCCAAACTGCAAACCTAGCACTAACCAAGGATCAATGTTTGGACAAGGTGTTCCAGACATTGCCCAAATTGAAAAAAGCCTCGCAGCCAAGCTCTCTTGGCACACTTCTTCCCAGGCAGTCCCTTTTCACCCCCAAGTCAGCTGCAACTCCAGGCTGCCTTCTTCAACCCTAGCTCTACCCCTAAACTTTTGCTTGAGGCCTTTGAACACAGCCCAGCCTCTTTCCATCCTAATTCCAACTGCAAGTCTTAGATTTCTTCCTCTCTCAATATAGTCCCAACTGACAAACTCTAGACAAGGGGTTTGCCCCAAATGAAATATATCTCACAGTCAACTCCTTCTGTCAACCCACACTTTCCTTTCCATCCGTGTCCTAACTGTACCTCCAGTCTTTGTCTGTCAGCCTCTCTAAACCCAAAACCCTACCCTAACTCTAGTGATAATTGGCGGACTGTCTTTGTGCAAGGGACTGCAGACATAGCCCAAGCTCTCTTTGCAGCCCAGATTTCCCTTCCTTTCTCACCAACTGCACTTCCAGGCTTTCTTTGTCTCTCCAGCTATACTATGCTTGATTTACTCCCTGACCCCTCTTGCTTTCTCTGTACAGCACACTGCAGTGATGGCTTTGGGAACTTTTACTCCTCATGTTCATTTTTCAGATATTGAGTACTGTCTCACAGAAAGATTAAACCCTCTGCTTGCCTCTCTGAACCCTCAGGTAGGGTTTGGTGTTCCATACCACTGAGGGTCTGGACACCTTGGCCCACTCCATCCTTTCCCATCCTGTGTTTCCATTCTTTTGTCTGAAATGTGTATCAACCACCAGATGCCCATGAAGTTTTGTGCTATAATTTGCCAAGTCAAAGCTATAAATTGTAAGGTGAAATTGCTGAACTGAAAGGATTGAACTACTTTTTCCTCTCTGCAGCTTTATGTGTGTAAAGCAGTGCTGAAGTTGGCATAGCCCACAGGTATTAACTGTCTTCCAAGCTTGTTGCTCGTATCTACTGTGAAAACAGAGACAGGGCATAAATATCTACTGGGAAAACATTGGCTGAGGTAGGATTTCATAGAGCTCTTGAGGCACAGGTGAAGCTTTGGGTGTGTGTCACCCACATGCAAATATCTGTTAAATAAGATGATGAGGATATAGGAACCCTGGCACTTTTCCTTGGGAAGGTTTCATAAGGTGTGGGAAGAAGTTAAAAAGCCTGAAATGAAAGTACTATTTGTTTAAATATTTGAAAAGGAAGCAAAGAGAACAAGATTTTAGAGGAAAGAACAATGTTTGCAGGTCCCAGTTAAATCCCTGTGAGAGAGCTACTCTTTGCTTTAATATATTATCACAGCATCACAGTTTGTTAGAGGTTGGAAGGGACCTCGAGAGATCATTGAGCCCAAACCCCCTGCCAAAGCAGGATCACCCAGGGTAGTCCGCACAGCAATGCTTCCAGGTGGGTTTGGAAAGTCTCCAGGGAAGGAGACTCCACAACCCTTCTGGGCAGCCTGTTCCAGTGCTCCGCCACCCTCACTGTAAAGAAGTTTCCCTCATGTTGAAGTGAAATCTTCTATGTTGAAGTTTCAACCCACTGTTTCTTGTCTTATTGAGCTTGGCCCCACCCACTTGCCACCCACCCCTCAGATATTTATACACATTGATGAGATCCCCTCTCAGTCTTCTCAAGACTAAATATCCCCAGGGCTCTCAGTCTCTCTTCATAGGGGAGATGCTCAAGTCCCCTAATCATCCTCATGGTTCTCTGTTGGATTCTCTCCAGCAGTTTTCTGCCTTTCTTGAACTGGGGAGCCCAAAACAGGACACAGTATTCCAGGTGTGGTCTCAGCAGGGCAGAGTAGAGAGGTAGAAGAACTTCCCCAGACCTGCTGAACACACCCTTCTTGATGCATCCCAGGATACCATTGGCTCTCGTGGCCACAAGGGCACATTGTTGTTCTGTGGAGAACTTGTCCACCAGCACTTCAAAGTTTTTCACTGTGGAGCTGCTTTTGAGCAGGGCAGCCTCTAACCTGTACTGGTGCATGTTGTTATTCCTCCTCAGATGCAGGACCCTGCACTTGTCCTTATTAAAGTTCATGAAGCTTGCCTGAACCCAGCTCTCCAGACTGTCCAGATCACACTGGATGACTGCACAGCCTGATGGGGTGTCAGCCAACCCCCCCAGTTTTGTGTTATCAGCAAACTTGCTGAGGGTACCCTCAATCCCCTCGTTCAGGTCGTTGATAAAGATGTTGAACAAGACTGGATCCAATACTGATCCCTGGGGAACACCACTGGACACAGGCCTCCAAGTTGACTCTATGCCACTGATGATGACCCTCTGAACTCTGTTGTCAAGCCAGTTTTCAATCTACCTCACGGACCAACCATCTATACCACATCTCCTGAGCTTTCCTATGAGGATGTTATGGGAGAGTATCAAAAGCCTTACTGATGTCAAGATATGTGACATCCACTGTTCTTCCCTCATCTACCCATTTGGTCAAAATTTCATAGAAGGTTATCAGATTACTCAGACAGGATGTCCCCTTGGTAAATGCATGTTGGCTGCTCCCAATAGCCTTCTTGTCTTCCATGTGGTTAGAGATGACCTCAGGGATGAGCTCCTCCATCATCTTTCCAGGGATGGAGGTGAGGCTGACTGGTCTGTAGTTGCCTGGGTCCTCCTTCTTGCCTTTTTTGAAGACTGGAGTGATATTTGCTTTCTTCCAGTCATCAGGCACCTCTCCTCTTCTCCATGACTTTTCAAAAATGATGGAGAGAGGTTCAGCAGCAGTATCAGCAGCTCTCTCAGCACTCATGGATGCACCCTTATGTGGGTAACTGGATTGCCTGAAAGACTTTGTCAAGACCAGTAAGGCCTGGAGCACCCCTCCTATGAGGACAGGCTGAGAAAGTTGAGATTGTTCAGTTTGGAGAAGAGAAGGCTCCAAGGAAACCTTAATGTGGCCCTCCAATATCCAAAGAGGGCCTACAAGAGAGCTGGTGAGGGACTTTTTAGGGTGTTGGGTAGTGATAGGACTGGGAGGAATGGATCCAAGCTAGAGGAGGGTAGATTTTGATTAGACCTTAGGAAGAAATTCTTCACTATAAGGGTGGTGAGACACTGGGACAGGTTGCCCAGGGAGGTGTGGAAGCCCCATCCCTGGAGGTTTTTAAGGCCATGCTGGATGCAGTTCTGGGCAACTAGTGCCACCAGTACCCTAGTGGAGGGTATCCCTGCCCACGGCAGGGGGTTGGAACTGGATGATCCTTGGGGTCCCTTCCAACCCTGACAATTCTGCGATTCTGTAAATTTATGCTAAGTACTATACAAATACCCAGGATGGATATGGGTCCTTCCAAGGATACTGCAGCCTGCAGCAAACAAATGGAAAAGGATAGGGTAACAAGGAGTTAATTTTGGTTAGTGTCATAAACTGTCTTCTGTAGTTGTGTCTATAATTTCCAGGCCCACAAAGAGGATCATTCATGTGGGGGGTAAGAGGAAAAGTCTAAACTAGTTTTACAGATGCTTAAAGGGAATTTCACCTTAGTTACCGTGGGGAAATCACACAGGCCCTGTTTGCTAATGCAGTTCATATAGCTTTCATCAGAGGCCCCTCAGAGGTGGGAGATGACCTACCATCACTGAAGTGAGGTGGGACACTAGGTAAGGGCTGCCGGGCACCTTGCTTGTGACATGGTGAAGATGGGCAGCCAGAGGGTGGGCTAGACAGTGTTTTCATCTCTCTTAGATCCCCACAGGGACTATGTAATATATCAGTCTGCTTTGCATCAAACAGCTGTCTGACAACTGCCTTCCTGAAAGCAAGGGGGGAAAAAAGCAGAGTCTCCTTAAAATTCAGGCACTGGCTCTTGCCTTTGTCTACTGCTCTTGTCAAAGTCCATTTGTCAGAGTCTCTGCAGGCTGTCGCATCACATGGTTTGGCACCCTTGGCTCCTCTGCTGTCCCACAATAACCTTCACAGCAGATGAAAGACTGAGCCATTCTTCCTCCTCATCTCCTTAGCTTTTGTTCTTTATCAACAAATGTTCATTTATGAAACAGTAATCCATACACTAAAAAATGCCTAAGACCAGATGAATGTACTGGGTTTGTAGATGATGATGCAGTAGGTCCAGATCCATCCTAGTACAAAAGAGTCTGCAACAATAATATAGCAACAAAGGACCTGCTAGAAAAATCATTTCAGTGTTTGCAATGACTATAAACTGCTGCCACTTGTTTCATTAGCTTGCCTTGCACAGCCACACGCACCAGGCTGCCTTGAAAGCAAACTGAAAGGCTTCATGGTCTCAGCTTTTCCAGCCCAGCGATAGCCCCCAGCAAATGTTTCTGAATCCAAATGTCTTCTGTCACCAAAGCCTGAAAAATCCCTCCATGGTGCATCATGCCTGTATGTGCCTCTGGGTGATTTCTCCTATCTGTTTATTATTTCTGCTTCAGGTCCTCATGTTTTCCTGAGTTTGACAGGTATAATGGAGGCATAATTATACCTTCTGTGAATTCAGCACTTGACAAGAACTTGCACTATTACTCTGTGTTGGGTTGGTTGGTTTGTTTTGTGATGGTAACTCTTTCCTTGGAAAAAGAAGGATGGCAGTTCCAATGACTTGCTGTGATTCTTGGTGTTTGCTTTTTTTAAACGTCATAAATGAAGGGGGTGGGCTGGGCTGTGTGGTTGTTCTGATACTGTACCATCCTACTTTCACAGGCCAAGTTCCTAAGAATTTGCAGTTTGGTCTGTGGAGCAGCCTAACACTAATGACATGTTTAAACTTACTGAAGCTTTCCTGATCTGGCAACAGTGGATAATGTGAAATCTTGATGGAGAAACCTGCAATGTGCCATGGTCAGATTAAAATCACTATGAGGCTTGTGTAAAGACTGAGGACCAGACCCAAGACTGATAGAAGCCTCCTCAGCAGAGTCAGTGTGGTTGACATCAAGTAGGAACATGTCTCAAGTGCCAGGTGGCCCTAGGAAGACTCTCAGTCTGCAAGATGCTTATCTGTTGAGCCTGTGGGCGTTCCACACTTCCCATTTGGCCCATGAGAGCAGGTTTCCCTCTGCAAGCAAAAGTATGAATAACCATGAGGGGGTCTCGTCACAGAGATGTTTCTGGCAGATCTCCCATGAGCCAGGCTAAATTAATTTACTGCCTCATCTTGCAGCCTTTTTGCCTACCAAACCTCTCAGAGCAAAGGTGGTGGGCTGGGTGGTGTGCCATCAGACCCAATGGCATGTGACCTCCTCAGTTACCCTGCAAAGGGAGCAACAACTTCCAGCAACAGCCAGACCAAGAGCGATACTTTCAGATAGCTTCAGTGCAAATGACTAGGGCCTGGCCAGAGGCAGCCCTCTGTAACGATAGTTAATGCTGATAAACATTTCTTTCCCAAAGCCTCTGTGCAGAAGACCCTCTGTGTTCTGCAAGGTGTGACCTTCATGACAAGGAGACATTAAACTGCTGCATGAAGAGGGAGAATGTTATTTTGGGCAGCACAATATGGCAGCAAAATGAATAGAAGCTTCCTTAGCAGCTGATTTTATGGCATTCCCCTTCTAACTGTCAGGTATGGAAAAGCCGTTCACTTGGTGCTTAGCACAGAGATTTTTCTACCATATATAGCTATGTCATGGTGGTTGTAGGACATATTGGCATTAAACATCCCACTTGACATGCCCTATGAATGTGGGCTGAGTAATCTCAGGTTGTATCTAAATAAAAGTGACTATATTTTTCCTGCAAACACAAGTCAGTTAAAAATACCCTGTGGTTACTGCTTTGAAAATGCCTTAAACTCAGCTTAATCTGGTCATGAAGGCAGTCACACAAAAATACTCAGCTGTAAAGCATGCCCCCACGGATGTCGGTCCTCACATGTCACTGTAAGAGATTTGCCATCTAGAAAGGTGAGCTCCCTTTCCCTGGCCACCACACCATACAGAAAGGTGAGCTGCCTTTCTGTGGCCATCACAGCCACCCAGCCAACCTCATGAGCTGCCCCTGCTGCCTCCTGGGCTGTTGGCAAAGAGGCAGCTGCTGAAGCCTTCATGGAGGCATGCCCAATGCCACCAGAGACTAAGCACAAGGCAGAAAAGTCGCTGCCTTTTGACTCCTGAAGCATATGTTTGAACTAAGATTTTTTTTGCTCATCTCCAGGTCCAGCCCAAGTGTCTTAGGCTCCCAGGGATACACATGTCCCTTTGGAGGCTCAGGCTGCATGTTTGCAATGCCTTCCATGGTCTCCTAGTCTTTGACTCTCCTTGTTACAAAAGCCAACCCAGCCATAACTGGGGCCCTGAGTAAGCAGTCCCGGATGGCCCTAAGCAGCCTTGCTCAGGACTCCCATGGGCACCCCTGTTGCTGAGAGCCCCATTAGAATAGAATAGAATAGAATAGAATAGAATAGAATAGAATAGAATAGAATAGAATAGAATAGAATAGAATAGAATAGAATAGATCAGGTTGGAAAAGACCTTTGAGATCATCGAGTCCAACCTATCACCCAACACCATTTAATCAACTAAACCATGGCACCAAGCACCCCATCAAGTCTCTTCCTAAACACCTCCAGTGATGGTGAATCCACGACCTCCCTGGGCAGCCCATTCCAATGGCCAATTGCTCTTTCAATGAAGAACTTCTTCCTAACATCCAGCCTAAACCTCCCCTGGTGCAGCTTGAGACTGTGTCCTCTTGTTCTGGTGCTGGTTGCCTGGGAGAAGAGACCAACCTGTCTACAACCTCCCTTCAGGTAGTTGTAGAGAGCAATAAGGTCTGCTCTGAGCCTCCTCTTCTCCAGGCTAAGCAACCCCAACTCTCTTAGCCTCTCCTCATAGGGCTTGTGTTCCAAACCCCTCACCAGCTTTGTTGCTCTTCTCTGGACACGTTCCAGAAAACTCCATTGCATACCCCAAGTCCTGTCTCATGCTGCCTTGCAGGTCACCTATGCCCAGTCCTGTTCTTCCCATCCTGACTCACTCACTGATCAACCTGAATGGACAAAAAGAGAACGATTTCACATTTTATCACGTTTAGTATGATACTGAAAATCTTGTTGGGAGAGGTGGCTTTCGTCTTTTCAGTTTTTCTTTCCTTCTGTTCATTCCCTTACAAATGTGCTTTTGCTTTTCCAAATCTGTCACTAAAGAAGATAGAAAAGAATATCTAACCTAGTGAATAAGCAAAGTTGCTCTTTATCATCTCACTGTTACTGGTAGAGGATGCTGTGTAACAGGATGGGTAGGACTCTCCTGGTTTGAGGTAGAACAGAACGATTTGTGTTCAGTAGTTTGACTTTTCATCTAAGTCATGGCACTTTCTGAAGTTAATTTATTTTCACAGACAGTGTCTGCTTCTAGAGGTGATAACTTTTGATGTTTATAGTCACTGCTTAAGTACTGGTAGGCAGAAAAGCTCTTGCTTGTACTTACTGCTACAGAAATCAAGGTCACTGCTAAAACTTGTGTACCACATTGGGGTGTATCTATGGGAAGGACAGGCTAGGACTAATGACCCTGAACTGACCAACGAGGGATTCTGTTCCATATATGGCATATTCAGTATAAAGCTGAATGATCATGAAGGTTAAGCTCTCTTCTTCAACAGCCAGCATCTGAGGTAGGTATCTGTGCATTCTGCCTTCAATCCCAATCCACGTGTTCCTGAATCCAGTTCCAAAATCCAGCACGTGAAGCAGGTTTCCATCTGCCACTGTGTCTGGTCTGGGACTTCCCCAGTGCTTGCCCACAGCATCAGTGGTGGCAGTGATGTAATTGCCATGGGTGGGGAGTTGGAGTCAATATTGGTTTTTAATATATTTGTGTACATTTCATTTCATTGTTATTATTTTCATTAAAGCTGGTTAAGTTTTCTTTTCCAATCCATAAGTCTCTCTCCATTATTCCCATTCTTTTCTCATTTGGGAAGGAAGTGGGGTTAATGGAGAGTGTCTGTCATTCATCTAGTGGCCAGCCCAGCCATAACCCTTGATGAATACAGAGGAAACTTTCAGTGTGTCTCAAATTCACTTATCTCTATGATGAATGGTACAGCAACTGCCAAAATTGCCACTGGCCTTCACCCCATCATCACCATTCCCTCTGGCAGAACATGACTTGCTCAACAACATCCCAAGTGCTGTAGATGTGAGTACAATTCCACAAAATGTCTGTTTCCTCACCCAGAAGCCCAGCTCCCCCCTAAATGCTACAAAAACTAGAGACAAACATACTCCTGATAGTTTTATAAGTGCTGTAGAATCTCCTTCCTTATTAAGCACCTGAAGCAGCATTCCCCTCCTGTTCCTGTCCACTGTAACCCCTGTGACTGAAGGCTACTGAAATTGTACACGTCTTTCTAGAAACTGTCAGGCAGGATAAGCTTCCCCCTAGCCCCACTCTGGGCTGCCCTTCCACCAAGCCTGGAGGCTGAGCTTCCTCCAGCAAGTACGGCCTTGCAGGCGCTCCTGCCTGTGCTGAACAGCTCCTCTGGTTCTGATTAACACTGGGGCTTTGGGCCAGTGCATTTGTACTCTTGCTATGGGGTATTCCTTCTGCCAAATACTCCACACACTAACATAATTTATGTATTACAGTGCTAGCTGGAAGTCAGTCAAGTCCTTTGCTCGTCTTCCAAAAAAGAGAAGCAACATACTGTCCACCCAGCTGCATCACTGCAAACTCTGCACTGTGGCAATTTGCAGGGAAGAGAGCTTGTGAGGCAGCTGGATCCTCTCCAGTGCCTTTTGGCAGCACAAAACATAGCCAAGATACAGCATGGGGGACTGGAGCCACGCTGCGTATTGTGGAGGGCTGACCGGCTTGGCGAGGCAGCTCTCACATGAGAAGTGGAGAAGTGAGGGAGTGAGGGGGAGTACTGGTGAGGTGCTGCCCCAGCTTTCCTACAGCAAGCTGATAGTTCAGATTTGCCCGTGGCTACTGCACAGCTTTAAAGAGATCATGTCAGCCCTAGAAATGCACTGAGCAAACCTGGTGTATTTGCAACGTGGCTCTTTGCTCCCTTGTTTAACAAAGCCACTTCCCTATTTTGTACCAAGGTCCAGTCTGTAGCTCTGTGGGTTTTTTTATTGACAAGTCCAGGCGAATTCCCAAGTGCCTTGCTCTACCAAAGGCCAAAAGAAAGCTCCTGCTGATTTCAGTGGCTGCCTCACTGCCCTCCGGTTGTTCCATGTCCAGTGCAAGGCAAGACATGAAACAGGTCTCGTGGGAAGCCAACAAGAGAAGTAGGAAGCTGAACGTGGTCCTGATTAATTAAGTTCCTCATCACTTTAAAAAAATTTATTATTACTGCTGTTATTTTCCTTATTATACTCATGATGGTTAAGGTTTTCATTCACCAGCTAACTTTTAATGGCTGACATTAGGATTATCCATAAAATGGAGACCTTGGTAGTTAAACCCAAGAGGATTTTCCCAGTGCTGATGACACTCTCTGAGGATCTCCTTCATCTAGTTACTAATATCTACTGTGCAGAGAGTGTTTATTGCCATCTGAAGAAGTAGCAACTCACTCTAGAAAGGAAAAGTCATGATTCTGTTGATTTAAATTGTTAAAATTATTTAGGAAGTCTTACCCTTGTAGACAAAAACCATCCAGCCCATAAATTGTATTTTCTCTCATGCAACTGCTGCTTGACACATAGATCCATGAACTGCCCAGGAAACGTGAAGCACGTTCCTGTTGTCGTCACGATCATCTTAGTTGTAGAACTGGATTTTGTTACTCCTAAGAGTGTTATAAATGCAGCCAGCTGCGAGATCCAGACCCAGCCCCAAAGCTGCTCTGTGAGCTGTGTGGTTTTTCCTTCAGTTCACAGTAGGAACAAGGGGCCAGCAGCACGTCTGAACCCCAAATTTCCCTGGAGTCTGAGTGTATTCGTATGCACAGATGCAATCATGCTCTTGCCTTTGCTGTACATAAACAAGAACAAGACATACATTTTGAGTCTGTGCTCAAGCTCTCCTCATACACTCTCCTGTTCAGGCTGAGGGTGTGAACTCAGATCCACAAAAAAAGACACTTCAAACTCTGAGAAGCAATTTTCAGGGGGCTGTAAGCTTCTTCCTGGGGCGAGATGCTGCCAAGGCAGAAAATCAAGGCATGAGCAATTGCTGGCATTTGGCTGCATCATCAAGTGGGCTGGTGTCTCTTGCAGAAGGCTGGTGTCCCTTGCAGAGATAAAGGACTCCATGCATGTGGAAGCATAAGAAGGCAGGGGAGGGAAGGAGGCACTTGTGTCCCCTGAAGATCATACACAGGTGGGCAGGGTTGAATTGCTTTTTGTGAAGCAGCTACCAGTGGTGGAGGAAAGAGTAGTCCTCCAATGGAGTTGTATTCTGCTTTGCCTTGAGGAGAGAAAAGAAAAGAAACAGTAAAGCAGCAGCTACATCCAAACCATACCTGAGCTCACAGCTTTTCCATCCAACAGAGAAATGAGGTGAGGGCCTCAGCTGGACATAACTCTCTTTTAACTGACTCCATTAAGAAACACAGATCATTAATTTTTCTCCCTCTGTACCAGGGGGAGGGCTGCAGAGCTGTGTTCAGCCACAGATCAGGGCATACCCTGTTATTGCTGTGCTGAAGATAGGATTAAGGCCCTGCTAGGCTTTGAAACCTAGTCAGGACTCTGTACAAGAAGGCATTTTACAGTGAAATTCATTTTGACATGCATGTGTTTGATACACATTTATACACACACATGTACATATATATACACACACACACAGAGACATAGTAAGGGGAAATGAAAATATGCCGTGTTAGCTGCTTGCAAAAGGATGTTAGTTCACATGTGAAATACTTCTGTCTAAGCAAAGCCAGGATGCTGACTGAACAACCCACCCCAAACAAAAAACCTCTAGCAGCTCTTAAAAACTCACAGAAGCGGTCAAAGGCCCTCATGTCTTATTATTTCCACACACATGTTCATAATTTCACTGGACCAATTGCTTTTGACTGATTGATTTCACTTCTTTGAGACACCACACATCTGGAATTATTCAGGATGTAACTGTATATAATACTATGCTAGAATAGTTGTTCCATTTAGCTTTATCCCCCATGCTTACAAAATCTTGGAGGAACTTAAAATGCTCTTAGCATTTGTGTGTGAGTGCTGGTATGTTTGGTTTATGCATCTGAATGACAGCATAAAAACACCATGAATGTGAAGATTATCTCTATACACAGAAGTCAGGGGAGTACTGATTTAATACTTTCACAACACTCAGTTTTCTTAAGGTCTGCATCTCCTTAGGATCCACACTTTGATATCCTCATTTGCTCCACCCAAGGCTTCATGCCAGGATTGAGCTCACTGAAGTCAACCAAACTTTGCTTGCAGTTACTGTAAATAACAGTACCACAGACTCATCTCATGCTCATACGTTACACTGCATCCAGTTTATCTAGCAAAGACATTAAGGAAAACAGTGTTGGTAGAGCAGACAATGATGCAAAACTCAGTTTATTAATAGAAGAACAGGACAAGGAAAACATACACAGACCATCTGTCCTATGGTGAGTGAGGGTTAGTTTTTGCCTAGTTAAAGCTGAACTGAAAGGAAGGAAAAGGGTATTTGCACTCAATATAGATTCTGTGTGGTGAATGGGAATGATGTCAGGGTATTTGTTTGGCATGTGTATTGAAGTAAGACAGATTGCTCATACCTTGCTATTAGAATGGTTTGGATTCTCCAGTTCTTTTGCTGAGTGGCTCTTTGGAGGACAAGGAAACCTGCCTGAGCTCCAGCCTTCATTACAGAGAGAGGCAAATAGTAATTATATAGACATTTAAAAAATAGTGTCCTGAATTTGTCAGAAAAGCCAACAGACAAGATGAGAGAAAAGACTGTCCATGGAAAATTCACTGGTATTTTCACCATGGCATTCATTGGCACTATTGTATTTGATTCCAGAAGTTCTGCCAGCTATCCCACACACAAAAAAAAAAACCAATTTAAGTCAAAATGTTGTGTTATTTATAGTTGTATAGTAAAGAAAGAATATCTATGAAGTCTCTCTGGAGAAGTAAATTGTTATAGTTCCTTCATCATTGATGAACAGCCACATCAAGTGAGGATGTACCAAAATGTTAAAGATTTGTATGTCCATTGCCACTTGAAGTTTGGGTTCTTTCCTCTTCCAAAATTTGCTCAGTAATTCATAAATTCATAGAATGCTTTGGGTTGGAGAAGACCTTAAGCCCTAAGTTTCATCCCTCCCTTACTATGTCAAGGAGTGTAGTGATTGGACAAGAAGTAATGGTTTTAAACTGAAATAAGGTAGGAAGAGTTGAGATATTAGGAAGAAATTCTATACTGAGGGTGGTAAGACACTGGAACAGGTTGCCCAGAGAAGCTGTGGATGCCCCCTGCTTGAGAGTGCTCAAGAACAGGTTGGAGAGGGCTTTGAGCAACTTGGCCTAGTGGAAAATCTCCCTGCTCATGGTGGGGAAGTTGGAACATCCTTTCCAACCCAAACCATTCTATGATTCTATGTATCAGTGGTGAAAGATACCTGTATGCCCATTCAGCTATATCAGTGTAAGAGACCATAGTAATATAATTACTGTGTCAGAAAGCACACCCCTCATCAAAACCTTATTATCAAAACAGAAGGCAAGCACCACTCAGCTATCTGTCTCCTTATAGCTGATGGGCTCTTGAACGGCAAACTGAAGTACAGGAAAAGGAATTATCCTTCATTTTCTTGCCTCTATTTTGGAAGGATTTGATTAACATTCAACTAAAAATGTAGCTGCTGCCGTGTGTTGTATATCATGCACATCTGCAGCCACCTCATATTTGAGTTTGTTGACTCTTCAACCCTTTGCCTTTTTTGTCATAATTCTCTTGGTAGCTTCCTTTACCTCATTAGGCTTTTGAATTCTACAATAAAAGCTTGATGCTTGACTTCTCTGTCCTGTGTTTGTTTTTAAAGCCCCTTTTGAGGACATTAAATCAAGATCAGAGCCAGTAACATTCTGTTTTAGGAGCACAGAGTGACTATTTAACGTGTTTGGGACCTCCATATGATCATTTATCATAACAATATTCCAGTTCATATGTTTAATTATAGCATATTTTCAAATCCCTTTCCAGAACCTCTGTAAGTACCTCAGCAACATCAAAGGAACAGTTTAGCTGCTGATAGCTAAAATTAGCTTTTCACACAGACTGGCCTTTGCTTTGTCTTCTGCTAAAGAGGATTCTGTTTATGGCTGTGTTTTGCATCCAGAAGGCCATAAATGTTGGACTTCTTTGGCTGGCATTTGCTGGGTGTCACCTGAGGCTGGATATTTTTATTTGTAGACCTGGCCATGGCTCCATCCTGCTCTTCCAAGGTGGCATCCTCCAAGGTAAATGAAGATGGAGATCAAAGATTTCCCCATCCAGCCTATGTTCCTTCACATGTACTTGGCTCTGTTCTCCTCATTGAGGTCAGCTCCTGGCTTCAGTCCCTCAGCTCTTCCATTTGATGTGCAGATGTTGTCTTGCTGGAGCGTGTCCAGAGAAGGGCAACAAAGTTGGTGAGGGGTTTGGAACACAAGCCCTGTGGGGAGGGGCTGAGGGAGCTGGGGTTGCTTAGCCTGGAGAAGAGAAGGCTCAGGGGAGACCTTATTGCTCTCTACAACTACCTGAAGGGAGGTTGTAGACAGGCAGAGGTTGGTCTCTTCTCCCAGGCAGCCAGTACCAGAACAAGAGGACACAGTCTCAGCCTGCACCAGGGCAGGTTTAGGCTGGATGTTAGGAAAAAGTTCTATGCAGAGAGAGTGATTGCCCATTGGAATGGGCTGCCTGGGGAGGTGGTGGAGTCACCTTCATTGGAGGTGTTCAGGAAGAGGCTTGATGGGGTGCTTGGTTGCATGGTTTAGTTGTTGGGTGGGTTGGATTGGTTGATGGGTTGGACGTGATGATCTTGAAGGTCTCTTTCAACCTGGTGTATTGTACTGTATTGTATGAGGGTGTAGCACAACAGAAGAAGACACACCTTCTTGAGAGGGTTGTTCTCAGTGACAGAAGAACAAGAGATCAGTGGACAAAGTTCTCACGGCTTTGAAGCGAACAAAAGGAAATATTTCCCCATTAATATACACTGTGACATGAGTATGACTGAGGTGAAAGTTTTTCCATGAGTATAAAAGTGGTCAGGTGTGGAAAACAGTCACTGCTATGTTGGAAAAGATTTTCTAAAAGATTTTCTAAAGATTGCAAACCATCTAGGATTCACTGCCTCGGTCAACATCTAGGATTCAACTGCCTTGGAGCGTTATCCCCTGATGATGTTGCAGAGCGTGTTTGGTTTTGTTCCAGTGCCTGGGGTGCTGCTCAGCCCCAGCTCCACATGCCCGGATGCACCAGCATGCTGGGCTCAGGCTTAGGCAGCAACAGCTCCACCTTATCAGCAGTGGTGTCGAGAAGTTTGTGGGGCTTCTTTTCTGGAAATTCAGTGCCACAGGAAGACATCTTGGTGTCTAAAGCAGAATGACTACCAAATGCCCTCTTGCTTGCTGTCCATTCTGTAGAAATGTAAGGAAAACCTCAAGAATTAAAAACAAACAAAACAAAACACACAAAAAAACCAACCAAAAAAAACCCAACAAGAAAATGGGAGAGCTTTTCTCCTTTCCCCAACACACTGCAGTGAGGAAGACTCCATGTTTTGTGGTCTCAGGACGTCTGATCCCCTTTTGGATGAATTCGTGAGGCGGCCAGGTTTCCTACCTACATTTGAGCAGGAGCTGGGATTGTTTAGCCTGGAGAAGAGGAGACTCAGGGGAGGTCTCATTGCTGTCTACAACTACCTGAAGGGTGGTTGTAGCCTGGAGGGGGTTGGTCTCTTCTTTCAAGCAACCAGCACCAGAACAAGAGGACACAGTCTCAAGCTGTGCCAGGGGAAGTTTAGGCTCAAGGTGAGGAGAAATTCTTCACTGAGAGAGCCATTGGAATGTGCTGCCCAGGGAGGTGGTGGAGTCACCGTCCCTGGAGGGGTTCAAGAGGGGATTGGACGTGGCACTTGCTGCCATGATTTAGTCATGAGGTCTGTGGTGACAGGTTGGACTTGATGATCTTTGAGATCTCTTCCAGCCTTGGTGATTCTGTGACCAATCCAATCCCATTGAAAGCCTTCATGGTTAAAGAGACATTTTAAACCCACCTTCACAAGCAGCAGTTCAGTTGGACTTGCTTTCACTGTTTGGAATATGGGAACGTGGCATAAAAATAGACATTTAACACATTGGATGAGTGATATTTATAAGGCTCTGTGCTAGACTGGGGCAGAGTTGTGTATATATTTTGGTAAATAGTAAATGCATTGAAAAAAAAATGTGTACTTGGTCTTTCTGGATTCATCTAGTGGCTTTAGAACTGTCTGAGCTGGAAATACATTTATCTGGGGAGGAGACTGATAAAACTGCCTAGAGGTGGGAGTCTACTCTCCTCAAGCAGAGGAAAGAAAAGAACTAAATTTACCCACATGCCAGTGAGTCCTTTCAGCCCTGAAATAGTTAGAACATTGAGACATTTCTTCTCACAGTTTGTAATGCCTTAGATTTCCTTCTTATTTGGTTTTTCTTCCTCAAGTGCAGAAATGAGTATTTTTTTCAGGTTGAAGGGGTTATTTTTGTGCAGAAAAGAATGTCTTCTTTGGGGGGTTGACTTTTTTTTTTTTCCTCTCAGAAGAAATGAAGTTGAAATCTTTCATCACTCAGCTCACTCCAAAGGGATTTTGAGCTGACTTTCTTTGTTTGGCTGATGCAGTGAAAATTCACTTTTATTTTCTTAGCCCTAAGCAGCACCCAGTAATCTCTTCTGAAATGCTGTGTATCTAGTCTTGAAATTTCAGGGTGAATGTGAAGAACTAAAGTGGACCAGTAGCTGTGGACCAGTGGGGTAAAGTCCCTCCCACCATAAGGGGAGATCAAGTTCAGGACCACCTGGGGAACCTCAACATACCTAAGTCTATGGGACCTGATGAGATGCATCCCAGAGTTCCAAAGGAATTGGCTGATGTAGTTGCAAAGCTACTCTCCATGATATTTGAAAAGTCCTGGCAGTCAGGTGAAGTCCTTGGAGAGTGGAAGAAGAGAAACATTAAGCCCATTTTTTAAAAGGGTAAAAAAGAAGACCCTGGAAATTACCAACCTGTCAGCCTCACCTCTGTGCCTGGCAAGATCACAGAACAGGTCCTCCTGGAAGCTGTAATGGATCACATGTGGATGGAGGGATGGATAGATATCGGTGGTTAAATTCTCTTGAGGATTTCAAATTTTATTCTGTAAAAAGAAGTTTCACAAAGTGACTTGACTTTGCTTTTGGATATGTACTCTGCAACAAAGGCTACAGGCATTTCGGTCTCCTCTGACAAAGCCACACACTTTCAGCCTCTGAAATCTGGAGTGGTTTGACATTCAAGGAGAATGGGAAATTCAACAGAGGACACAGTCTCAAGCTGCACCAGGGGAAGTTTAGGCTCGAGGTGAGGAGAAAGTTCTTCACTGAGAGAGTCATTTGCCATTGGAATGTGCTGCCCAGGGAGGAGGTGGAGTCACCTTCCCTGGAGGTGTTCAAGAAGGGATTTGATGTGGCACTCGGTGCCATGGTTTCATCATGAGGTCTGTGGTGACAGGTTGGACTTGATGATCTTTGAGGTCTCTTCCAACCTTGGTGATTCTGTGATTCTGTGAAGTGTGACCAGCAGGTCAAGAGCGGTGTTTCTTCCACTCTCCTCTGCTCTGGTGAGACCTCACCTACAGCACTGTGTCCCCTAACACAAAGGAGACATGAACCTGGTGAAGAGCTTCCAGAGGAGGGCCATGAACATGATCAGAGGGCTGAGCACCTCTCCTATGAAGACAGGCTGAAAAATTGGGGCTGTTCAGCCTGGAGAAGAGAAGGCTCCAGAGAGACACTATACATACATTTCAGTGTTTGAAGGGGACTTACAGGAAGGCTGGGGAAGGATTGTTTAGCAGGGCTTGTGGCAATAGGGTGAGTGGCAATGGTTTTAAACTGAAGCAGGGTAGGTTTAGGTTAGATGTAAGGAGAAAGTTCCTTACAATGAGAGTGGTAAAATACTGGAAGAACTTACCCAGGGATGTGGCTGAGGCCCTGTGGAGACATTCATGATCAGACTTGTTGTAGCCTTGGGCAGCCTGATGTAGTTGAAGGTGTCCCTGCTGACTTCAGAGGGGTTGGACAAAATGACATTTGATGGTCCCCTCCAACCTGATGCAGCTGTGACTCTGTGAAAAAGAACATTTTTCTTTTTCAATTGTATTTACACTTCAATTGCAAATCTGCCTTCGACAGCCCTGCCTATTTGTAGCTGCTACAGCTGTAGCTGCACCCATCTGGAAAATATAAAGAGAACATTGAATGTACTGTGCAATGTTTTTCCTGAAAAAAGATAATGTGGAACCCAAATTACCACTACAATTCACCTATGTGTCTACCCCCAAAATCCTCATGATGTCATAGTAGTAAACTAACAAGAAAACAGAGTACCATCAGTTACAGGAACAAGCACAAACTTCCAATGTGCTCAAACATACGTGAAACCCTGAGGCTGTCAAGGTGACACATGTTAAGAATGAAACTATTTATGAAATAAATGCAAGTTGAGACCCAAATTCTTGCCCCTTTGGTCAGTTAATCATAATCCAGAGATGGGAAATGCTGAGTTGCAAGTGAAGTCAAGCAAGGCAGAGCAAGTGACCATGCTTATGAGGACCACAATGTTGCCTAGCCTGGCTTTATAATTGAATATCTTTAAAATGCATTTGCAACCTAGGTCAAAATTGAATAGTGGGAGGCACACCTTGGACTCTGTGGTTAGGAAGAGCCCTGCCGTTCCAACACCATAATGAAGATCACAGCTCAACTCAACTGGAATCAGATTTTGGCAATTCTTCAAAACTGCTGCAAAATTGGTGTGCACTTAACCCAACCCCGACTGAAAACAAGAATAATAAATGACATTTTAAACTTGGAAAGCTCCCTCTTACTGCTAGGGAAATGTCAAGCTGCTTGGCTTAAAACTTAGGTGACACCCACCTTACACCAGTCCTGCAAACGTTTTAAGGTAGGTTTTAGAGGCTCATTGTAGGGGGCAGGTCCCACTGATGTGAAGCTGTTTCATTTTGTGATTTTCAAGAATGTCTTATACACCTTTCTGAGAGTTCTCCTAGCTGGACAACTGTTCAGGTGCAATGCTTTATTTTTTACCTGGTCTTTGTCTACCATTTCTAGTGCTATTATTTTTCTGGTCAATTGTTTTGCACCTGGTGGGTGGAACAGATCGTCTCACAGATTTTAGAACATGAGAGAGAGATTTGTGCTGAATTGCAGAATAAAGAGAAAAAAAAATAACCCTTTCTAGAAAGCCAAGCTATCAGTTTGTTGGAATCAAGGATGACACCATCTCCTGGCCCTATTTCGACTGGCTGTTTACCAAGACCACCCACTTTGAACTCTTGGTCTACATGACTGGCCAGCATCCAGCAGACTTGCTTTAAATCTTTTGCCTCTTTTGGTTCCCCAAATCCCCACCTGACAAATTGCTTTCAAATTCCCATCAATAACTCTGCAGTTAACCATAACAGTGAGGGCACGTTGCTTTTCCACGTGCTTTCACAGACCTGGAAAGAGCACAGGTAATAATTCAAGCGTCATCCATTTCGCGGGTCCATGGCAACTCTGAAAGGAGGGTCCCAGTTTCACTGGCTTCCAGAAAGGCCACCTGGTAAACAGCAGTTTTCCACAAGATTCTACCTTGGTTATGTGCATTGCCAAACCACTCTATTTGGTGAATAGAATCCTTGAAGAGGCACTACAACAAAGGCTGTGAGAGGAAGTGTGAAATGCCTTCTATCTTTGCAGCAGAGCTTTTGTGTAGATGGGAGCCCCTGCACCACTTACAGCAGAGAGCCAGAAGAAAGCCCCAGTGGAGCCACAGTTCCTGAGGCCTGACCACTACATGCTGAAGCAAACTTCTGCTACCTCCAGTGAAGTTCAGAATCACTTCTTTTGTGTTTTACCTCCTGCCCCAAATATCTCTCTGTCTTTCTCTCCATCTTGGTGTCACTGCATCAGCACATGCAGGGGGACATATTAGCATATTCCTTAGCATATTGCGGCGACTTTAGCATGTTCAATTGCCTGATTGCAATTAAAAGTAATTTCTATTTCTGCTTAAGCACACTCAATATATTGAATCAAGATTCCACGTCCTATGGTGACTTTCAAGTAGCTCTAAGTTATCTGACTGTGTGAAAGCTCCCAGGACAGGGAACTGTCTAGATACAGAAACACTGCAGGTACAAATGCTAAGCAGAAGTTTTGTTGCTGTTTTGTACTGTTTCAGTGTAATTTGTATTCAGAACACTTAGGACTTTGTAGGATATAAACCTCCTGAAGCCGCTGACAGAAGAGGGGAATTTCTCATCACCATGCTGCTGCTTATTTGTTGAAGGTTTTAAGCTGGAGATGGAAGAGATTTGGACCAAAGGTATTTAAAAATAGTTTGGGGGGGGGGGGGGGGGGGGGGGGAAATCAGCTTTTCTACTGCATATTCATTTCCAGAAATAAGCATATACAAGTTCAGGCTAGAGTTACTGCAGAAAGCTTTCCTTGCCAGTCCAGCCTCTTCTTCTTCAACCTTCTTGTTTTTCTGTACTAACAGTGGCTGGGAGGAATTCGGTAAAGCCGGGTCTCTATCCAGATGTGAGTTTGGGTCCAAAGGACAGGACATGTTGTCAACTCTCTAAATCAAGTGCACGTAACACCTATCTACGAGCTGTGAATTTATTTTTCACTCAGGCTTGATAATAATTAATAGCACACTGTTAAGGAAGCCTTTCTCATTAGTGGCATGAGGAAATCATAAAGGCAGCTGGGTTCCAAATCACAGTTTTTATTGCGTAGGTATATAAACAAACACAGCTTAGGTCCATATGCTGCACCCACCTCCTGTGCCTTCCATGGTGGAAAACTGGGAAATGTAACAGAGGGGCCCACAGGCTGCTGGGAGGGACAATAGCAGACCACATATGGACCCCATACAGCAGACTCTGTGACGCGAGGCCGTGCACAGGAGCTGCGGGGGCTCAGCTCCCCCTGGGCGTATCCAAACTGGCTGTACACTTCTTGGTCCTGAAATTTCTGATGGCTTTGGGTTGAATGGAGCCAGCCAACCAATGCTGTAGGGTTCAGGTTCAAACTTATCAATGTTCAAGACCTCTTGCAGGCTTAAACTGAGAGGGGGTGGTTTTAAGGGAGCTATAGGAAAAATTAAGAAGAGCAGCATTTTACATACCTATTCAAGTGGGCAGAGATGCCCATATTTGAAAAAAATGGAGTAACAGGTGAAGAGGAAGAAAGAAGAAGAAAACAAAGAAGTTGTGATGGTATCTTCACAGTGCAGGGACAATAAGTCCTTCAACTTCTTATAGGTGCTTTGAAGTGAACCATCTACAGAAACAACAGGGTTTTTTCCAAGAGAGCTGCCATGGGGCCAGAGCAGCTCCTGCCTGAGGAAGACCTTGGTGGAGGGCAGAAGACATGTGAATGGTGGTCCCATCAACAGATACAAAGGCAGAAGCAGCACTAAAACATTTACTTGCTGGGATATGGTGAGGCGCTGAGACCATCTGCTTACCTGGGTTTGGGGACAGTCACCAGTGACTGACACCTTTCCCAGACAGGGGTTGGTGGCTGAAGGAGTTAGACCCTCTGCTGCTCCCACCATCTGATTTTTATAACTTGCTAAATGCTCTCCAGGCTCTGTGAGACACTCTGCTCCCCTCTGAGACTGCAAGACCTCTGCAGCAAGAGACCAGCCATGCTTGCAGGGCTTCCTTAGAACACTTTGCTGGGTATCTGGGTGCTCTTGGCCACACCTACCAACAGAAAGTGGTGCTCTCAAGCAACCTCTTTGAAACATTTTAATCAAAATAGGATTCCTTGCAGGTGGACAGAACCAAACATGAAAAGGGTATTTTGAGGAAAAGGAGCAAAATTATGAGCAGTATTATATGAGAAAAATTTGCAGTCATTAGGTTGACCATGAGCCAGCAGAGTGCTCTTGTGGCCCAGAAAGCCAATACCATTCTGGGGTGTATTAGAAGGGGTACGGTCAGTAGAGGTTCTCCTCCCTCTCTGCTCTGCCCTGGTGAGGCCACATCTGGAATACTGTGTCCAGTTCTGGGCCCCTCAATTCAAGAAGGACAGGGAGCTGCTTGAGAGAGTCCAGCACAGAGACACAAAAATGATTGAGGGAGTGGAACATCTTCCTTAAGAGGAGAGACTGAGGGAGCTGGGGCCTCTTTAGCTTGGAGAAGAGGAGGCTAAGGGGTGACCTCATTCATGTTTATAAATCTGTAAAGGGTTAAGTGCCAAGAGGATGGAGCCAGGTTCTTCTTGGTGATGCCCAATGACAGGACAAGGGGCAATGTGTGGAAGTTGAGGCATAGGAAGTTCCATGGAAACAGGAGGAAGAATTATTTCACTGTGAGGGTGACAGAACACTGGAATAGGCTGCCCAGGGGGTTGTGGAGTCTCCCTCTCTGGAGATATTCAAGACCTGCCTGGATGAGTTCCTGTGTGACCTGGTATAGGTGATCCTGCTCTGGCAGGGTTGTTGGATTGGATGATCTCTTGAGGTTTCTTCCAGCCCCTAATTTTCTGTGATTCTGTGATTCTAATGCTCTGACATTATGGGACTTTCTAAATTAAAAAACAAACAAACGAGCAAGCAAGCAAACAAACAAACCAAAACCCAAACCCAAACCAACCAAAAGCAACAACAACCCCAAAACTCCCACCAGGTTATGATGTGCCTTTCAGAAAACCAAAACAGAACTACACAAGCAAGCAAACAGACCACCTCCAACCAAACAACCCAGTATATTTCTACATACCTGCCTAGAATTAGAGCAGGAAAAAAATTCCCAGTGCTTGCATTTTGCCTGAGGTCCACTTTCTATATAGAGGAACAGAACAATAAAAATAATACATATAAACAGCCTCCATTCCCAATGTATGGACCTCCAAGTATGGGAAATTAGTGACAATTCAGAACCCTGTTCCTGTCCAATTTCCTCTGTTAGTGCACGCAAACCAGTTAGAGCGCACAATTAGGAGGAGGTTGCCTGTTTTCAATTAGGGCAGAGGAGCGGACCTGCCTCTTTCCTAAATGAATTGCAGATAAAGCTTCCCTGGAGTGGGGCTCCTTCTGTCTGGGCTGGCATAAATGAGGGAAGATAGTGGCAGTCTGCAGTGTTACAGCAGAGAAAGCAGAGTCTGCTCCAGGGTCCTGTTCTACCCTGGGAGAACAAATGTAGGTTGTTTAGGACAGCTTTGTGCTTTTTCCCCTCCCACTATTTTCCACCATTCCTTGGTTCATAACAGTATAACATCTCTCTGTTTTATTCCCTGGCTTCAGTTTGAAAGGCATGAGGGGAAGATGGTATCTGCCTTTGAACATCCTTGTCAAGTAGATGGAGGTGCTGGAGTAATCTGAAAGGGAATGGCACATTAGTTTTGTTGACAGGATTTCAACAAGCAACAGTTCTGGCTAATTACACTGTAACTGAACTGGCACGCTAATAGGGACTTTGAGGCACTCTCTTTATTTTTTTTAGCCATTACAAAGGGATTTTGAAATACAGGCTGTTTTGCTTTAAAAACAGAAACACAGCAAATAAAATAGAGCAGTTTAATTAATTTACTGAGCTCCCTCGGGCCCTGGCAGTAGCAGTTACCACAGAAAAACCAGATACTCCCTTAGAAAGAGCACCCAGAGAAGCTCTAGGAAAACAGATGACCAGGGTAGCTGGGCACTGATTGCTCAGCATTAGCTGCAGTGCCCTAGCAGTCACTAGAGACATTTTTCTGCCCTTTGAATGACCTAAAATCTTCAGTTTGCAAGTATTTTTTCATGATAATTTTTAATAGGAGATAAAATAACTCTGCCTTCATACGGGAAACAAAAATCATGTCGGGTCTACATGAAGGGGAATTTATGGAAGTGCAGCCTCTCCCCTTTTGTTTCTCCACATGTTTCAGAAGTTAGGCCAATTGGTGTTTCAAACTAATACTGAGAAAAAGCTTTCCTCTTCTCCAGCACGCTCTAAAATTGTCCAGGCCTTATTCTGCAGCAGCCAGCAGCAGTCACTTCTTAGAGTCAGGTTACAAAGGACGAATTTGAACCTAAAGGAATGGCGGGGGGAAGCTTTGCTTGTATGAGGACTTGGTAGCATCGTTTCTATAAACATGCAATCACTACACTGCAATATGAATCTCATCTGGGTGCCTCTAGATGTTCAGCTTCTACTGCGTGGACAAGAACACTATGAATGTACTTCAGTCCATCCAGCCACACAACAGCTGAGTCACGTCAAGGATCTAAGACAAAGATTATGCTTTCCTCTAACAATAAATGCATTCTGTGAGACTTAAAATTATGACATCAAAAAGCTGCTCTGAATTCTAACATCCCTCACAAGGTACTGTGATTTTAATGTGACACTATTCAATATGATACAATGTGCTGGTCTAACCTTTTCCTTAATTGCCTCCAATACTCTTTTACACAGTAAGTGCTTCACTTGCTGAGTTAAATGCCACCCAGTATAACCTCAAAGGAAATGGAGCACATATGCAAACCAATGACAGGCAAAAATATGGGATTTCTTTCATAATGAACTACAGTGAAATGTTTTCTCTGCTAAGGCAGCTGCTAAAGCTGTGGCGTGGCTACACTTAGGATACGGACATCTGCTGGAAAGCAGCTCCATGGAGAAAGACCTTGGAGTCCTAGTGGACAGGAAGTTCTCCATGGGATAACAATGTGCCCTTGTGGCCAAGAGAGGCAATGTTATTCTGTGGTGCATCAAGAAAAGTGTGTCCAGCAGGTATAGGGAGGTTCTTCTCCCCCTCTACTCCATCCTAGTGAGACCACACCTGGAATACTGCATCCAGTTTTGGGCTCCCCAGTTCAAGAGAGACAGAGACCTGCTGGAGAGAATCCAACAGAGAGCCATGAGGATGATTAGGGGACTTGAGCATCTCCCCTGTGAAGAGAGACTGAGATCCCTGCAGCTGTTTAGCCTTGAGAAGACTGAGAGGGCATCTCATCAAAGTGTATAAATATCTGAGGGGTGGGTGTCAGGTGGAGGGGGCCAAGCTCTTTTCAGTGGTGCACAGTTATAAGACAAGAAACAAGGGGTTGAAACTTGAGCATAGAAGATTTCACTTCAACATGAGGAGAAACTTCTTTACAGTGAGTGTGATGGAACACTGCCCAAAAGGGTTGTGGAGTCTCCTTCTCTGGAGACTTTCCAAACCCACCTGGATGCATTGCTGTGCAGACTACCCTGGGTGATCCTGCTTCGGCAGGGGGGTTGGACTCAATGATCTCTTGAGGTCCCTTCCAACCTCTAATGTACTCTGATACTGTGATAATGGGGACATGTCCCCATGCTAAACCCAAAGTGCAGAAGTGCCTACAGTCCTGAGCTAATTGGAGTGTATTGCCCAGCTTTACTTTATTACTGCAGAGCTGTGACTTACTTAGCTGACCTGACCTAATGCTGTGGTAAAAAAATGTAGCACACACCACACATGTTGTTTTACCTTTCAATAGTGAACGGTCGATGTTAAATGTCACATGCACAGAGTCTCTGAAAACAATGAACGAAAGGGAAAGAGAAGAAGTTTGGTCCTTTTGTGTGAATTTGTGTGTAATGATTAAACAGGGCTCCTGTGCTGAGTACCTGTGCAAAGACTGAAAATCCATTCAACACGCATTTGAAGGGCCTCAGAGGTGCACGAGCCTTTTGTGGATCCTATGCACAAAGTTAGTTCATGATCTCTGATTTTTCCCTAGAAAAACATTAAGTAGACGTATCCTTCAAAGCACTGCGACGTGGTTATTACAGTGCAGTCTGATGTATGCATCCACTGATAGCAATGGAAAAACTTCCATTCAATTAAATGGGCTTGAAGCCAGGGGCACAGTGAAGCCTTGTCTGTAGCTGTTACTGTGATGGTGGATTCTTTAACAACTGTATCATAAAACACTTTACAAACCAGTCATGAACTCTGGAAAAGAGTAAGGCTTATGTATTCTATTTAAACAGAGGAAGTTGCTCAGTGACTTGGCAGGAAAGCATGACCCACAGTTATTGGAAACCGAAGCCAACATCAGAGAAACTATATAAGCAGATAGTTAATATCAAGGCTCACATCTTTCCAGTCTGTTACTGATTCTTATGACTATTTCTGAGATGGATAAGAGGAAAATGAAAGTGATGTGTGATGAGCATGACAGCCCCCTGCATGCAGAGAGCCTGGGCACAGCTTATTGCAGTCTGTCAGGCCACTCTTTGAAACTGCCTTTTCAGTGAAACCAATAGCTGAATTCCTCCCAACATTAGTGGGGCCAGAGTTTCCCATTTTGGACTAATAAAATGTCAGAGGGTGAAGTGAAGTAGCTATCACACCAAGAAAGAAAGCAAATATAAATTGAATGGGGACAAATTAATAGCTGAGAAATATTCTCTCCTAGTTGTACAGCAGATCTGGAAGAGGAAAACACACTGTGTAAAGAATAAGGTAACTCCCAGGTTTCTGGGTTTTGATGATAAATAAATGTCTGAATAAAAGGAGACAGAGGAAATGAGAGGCAGGAACACAGAACTTTTCAACTCAGAAGGGGCTGAATTTTGGCTGGGAGAAGGTTATAGTGTGCAACAATTTTCTTTTGCTGTCGGGCCAAGGTTTGATGGAATGGAAGCTTTAGTGACAATGCTGACTTAAATAGGTGCCTTTCTTGGCCACTCATTTACATTCCTGAGTTATACCACAGCATGCCCTTACTACATTGACACAACTATTTGGGGATTCATGCTGTAAACAGGTTTAAGTAACTCCAAAAGTTCAAGAATAAAAGCTCTGAAGGAGCTGTTGGAAAGGCAGTGATGCCATCAGACTAGCATAGGCATGGACCCAGTGACACCAGGATGCTTGATCTGTCTTTGGATATTTCCCGGATTTGCCAGGGTAAGAAGCCCTCCTCCTCCCCATCCTTCTGACCACACAGCTGGGCTGGGCAACAGGTCTGGTACATTGCCCTTAATGAGCTGTAATCCAGCTCAGGACTGCCTGGCATGCAATCCTGGTTGCATGATTCATGTATGTTATTCCCCTTCTTCCCATCTCTTAATCTTCCTGCTTTTTGCTCCATTTCTTCACTCCACTCCTAATTACTTCTACTTAACTTGGCCCAGTTTTTCTACATCTCTATCAAATTTGATATTTCTGATACTGGTACCTAGGTGATTTTGTCTTTATGTGGTGTTCCTGGATATGGTAATCTATGCACTGTTGGCCTTGCAAGGTCCTACTTCCCTGAAGGTTTCCCAGTATTTCCCTCCAGTTATCTGTGACTTCTGGCCACTGTTCACTTAACTCCTTAACCACCTGCAAAATCCATGCATGCCTTACAGTACTCTGTAACTTCTGTTGACTTCTCCCACATTGTTATCTCTCAGGTCCAGCAATATCTCAGGTCCCATCCAGCAGTTTCCCACATCCTGTCCAGTTAGCTTAACCTGAGGCCAGGGCTCAGTCAGTGTCCTTATCATCTACTCACAACTCTGAAAAAAAGAGAAAGGAAGTGGAAGATAGTGAGATAATATTTCTCAGTCAATCAGTATCAGCCTGTGAGACTGTACTGAGCTGGGTTCCCCAGGGATGTCTCCTGGAGCCAGTGCTACGCACTAATCTCATTAATGGCTGATGAAACAGATAAGACACTTCACAGCTATGCAGATACCTATCAAGCTGTGTAGGACTGTAAACCATCTCAAGGACTGCCATGGAATGTAGATTAATCTTGTGCATCTGGGGACTCGGTCTGGAAAAACATTGGTTGTGATCCACTAGAGACAACCACACTGCTCTGTGTTTCTATAGGGACTATCCACCCAAATACAGGACAGAACAATCAGCTGTGAAGCGGTTTTGCATAAAAAGGTGGAGTGATCTAGTGATTAGAGGATGAACTTGTCTCAGTAATGACAAACTGCTGAGAAGAAAGCACTCAGTTATGAGAGGTATCGACAGGAATGCCATGCATAACGTGAACAAAAATAATTATTTCACTCTGTTTGATCTAGCTGTGAAGATGTTGGTTGGCCTGCTCGGTCCAGTTTTATGGACTATTCTCCAAGAAGGGTGTGGAGAATATTTCAGAGGAAAGCAAGGAGAAGCAGATCTAAGAAACAAGACCTGTGAGGAAATATTGAAGGAAATAAAAATGTTTAGACTAAAGAAAAGTGAAGGGAAAGATGCCAGCAATCTTCAAATACATAGAAGGTAGCTGCACAGTGGAAAGAATAAACTGCTCTTTCATGTGCTTAGGCACAGATAAAGAATTAGTGGCCTCAAGGGAACATTTAGATTTGTTCTGAGGAAAGCTTTCTTGTCAGCTTTGGACAAAGCTCTAGAGCAGCTTGCCTTAGGAAACTTAAGAAGCTCCATCAGGGAAGGTTTTTCAGAACAAGCTGAAGTAACATCTGGCAGGAGGGGTTAAGTACAACTGATCTTGCATTTAAGCTGTGAGATTGAACTCTTGAGGTACCTTCCAGCCCTGCCCTTGTTGAGCCCATAAAGTTTCCACAGTAAGCTGAGAATTTGCCCCAGTATATAGTTAGCCCTTCTGATCTGAACCATCAGCCACAGGCAGGACCCCTTTGACTCTTTCTATTAGGAGGAGAAACTGATGCTGTAATTTGAGATCTGTGACAGAACCCTGTTTGTTTACAAAAGATGGACAAAACTCCATTGCACTGGACCCAGTGGATAATCCTACAGCAGAAGCCAACCTCTTTGCTTACACTTTTCAGGCTCTTTTCAGCAAACTCTCAAACCAAAAATATTCCCAGAGGAGTTTCTAGATAGTGTATCTCCAGTGATAAGTCAAGATGCATCTGGTGGTTTTTACTGCCTTCTCTTTGAATTCTTTCCATCGCTCTGCTATTGCCCTTCTAGAGACACCCAAGTCTTCCCCTTCCTTTTTAGCTCCTTGCACCACATCATCCCCTTGTATATACGTTTTCATTTTGGGGAAGCTTGCCTAGTAACACAGAGGTATTTCTTTCAATCTGTTCTTTCAGTAATTGGAAGAGAAGAAACATGCACATCCAGAAAGATTGAATTCAAATCAAAACAATATTCTGAATGACTGAAAACTCCCGCAAACCGTAAAATGGCAACATATGCAGGAGACAAAAATGAGCTGTGGCAGTCACGATTGTGAATGATGATTTAGGTGGAAAATTCTGAAAAGAAGCTTAACAGAGCTAGCTGAATGGGGAAAAAAAAAACCCCACCAACAACACACAAAACCAACCAACCAACAAACAAACAAACAAAACCTCACAAACACCACCACCCCCCACCCCCATATCTGGTCTGCAATGCGCACAGTCTCAAATTATGCAGGTGAACTCTGCTTGGAGTGGAAAAGACCCCAGAATGTCAGCTGCAAAACAGTGAACATGAGTGGCAGATGCTCTCTTCCTGCTTAAGGAGTACTTTCAGGCATTTGTGCCTGAAGAGCAGTGTCTCTTTTCGCACATTAACAGGGATGGTTTTGTTAAAAACCACCAAGTCAAGCAGCAAAGAATAAAACATACTTACTCTAAATGGAAAGGCAATTATCTCAGTGATGTTCCCCTGGGCATAAAACTCTACACCCACTACACGGTGGAGATACAGTAACCCACTTTTGCAAGTCATTTAGCACATAGAATTGAGTTGGTTTTAATTGCCTGCTGAATTACCTGGGTTTTAGCTCTCAGCCTTTCCAGCTGTAAATTGGTCATAAGCTGAAGTGGGAAATACAGAGATGCTGTGAGCTTCAAAATAAGCCTGTAAAATGCTTCCCTCTTCATACAAGGTATTTCCAGTCTGAATTGGAATTGTTCTCCTGTCAGAGCAAAGAAATTGCAGGGGAAGCACTGTTCAGATGTCTGAACAGATTTCTCATTCAGGTTATCCCAGGTGGAGTGCAAACTTTTGGGTGGTTTTGGGTGGTTTTGATTTAGTTTCTACTTATGAGAGAAAATAGATTTCCTCAGTGTTGTCTCCAGCTAATACGAACAAACAGGCTCACACCCATGATGACTAGTTTGGTCTGAAATCTTTTGGTGTGTGAAAAGGTGAGAATAACTGGGATTTTTAAATAGCAGAGTTTTGATTTACTTGAGGATCTCGGTTTGGATGTTAAGAAACCCGTTCTGACCTCTGCTGTTGGGTTTGGGGAAAATAACGTGCTCAACAGCAACAGCAATGCAATCCTGGAAGCTGATCTGGAGAAGAAATGGTATCACCACAAACTGTCAGTGAGTTGAAAGCCAACTACTTGAGGCTAAACCAGGCTTTACTGTTTTCTATGGTTCAGTGACTGAAACTCCCAACAAAGTCCAGGACAAAATACTGTGTATTAGCTTAAGCAGGCCTTAACCATAGACCTGCAAGAGAAATCTCCTTTGATGCACCTCCCACACTGCCTCTTTCTTTGAGGGATCCCAAAGTCACTTCCTCTGCTCTGGGTCAGAGTATAGCTCTATAAAATCAAGGCAAACCAGTTTCTCTCACTCATCTATGACCAGAATGAATAGCAACTGGAATTTCTGCTTCAGTCTCTATCTCTTCCCATGCTGTTTTTAGTGCAACAGTGCCTGAATATCAGATGCCCTAATCTGCTGTGTCCCTGAAAAAAACTTTCTGTGTCTGTTAAGTAGTCCTCCTGCCCAGGGTACTGTCCCTGCGTATTTGCACTGGCACTGTGCTGGGATAGCAATGATGCACTTGTGCCATCTCCACAGCCATGTAATGACAGGCTTTTGTGTGGTCCTGATGTGGAAACTTACCCTCTGCTCAGCCAGATGTACAGCTACACAACAATGAAGAATTAAAAACAAATGCATCATGAACTGGAGGAATGGGACTGCTGCTTGCAGACTGGAAAATTTTTGACATTTCAAACACCAGGGAAGTTAGACCCTCAAAAGCAACCCACACTCATGCTTCAGAGTCCTACAAAACAAAGCTGTGATGGCAAGTAAAAGCAAAGCCAAGACCTGCTCTGAAGATACTACTTAATACTTTGCAAATGTGCATGCTTTGTTCTGTCATATTTGTTTGCTAAATTCCAGCCTGATGCAATTTGAAGCAGATGAAACCTTTAAGTCCTGTGGTCACCTTGGCCTTCCTGAAAATCAGAGCTTTCAGCACCATGCTGTTCTTGATCACCACATGACTCATTTGTATCTGGCAGCACAGGCAGTATAGCTGCCCTTTAACATCTCTGTGTGTCCCTGGTTGCCACAGTCCTGTACCTTGAAGAAAAGCCAGCTGGCTAGCTGACTCTCTGCCCTTTCCTTTTATACCAATGGAAAGACAAGGACATACCCTTATTCAAGTTATAAATCTCCGTTATCTCAGTATCTTTGAACCTCAGTAGTGGTTTGCAGTGGGTTTCTCCAAATGCTTGGTACCCAGTGTGGTTGACTAAATCCCATCCCAAGGAAGGTGATATGAGCTGTGCCCACATGACACAGATAAGAGCACCCTGTGTATCCTGCTTTGTGTCTCTTCACCCAAAGTTGATAAGATTCTGCTGCCGAGCAGGACATCACCCATTTAAACCCTCCAAGAAATCTGGGATTCCACCTCATTTGCTGCTCACAAGCAATGAGGCCTGGAAAGTGAATCAGGGGAGACTAAGCATGTGCTCTCTGCTGAAGGAGTACAGATGCTACATAGAAAATCTACACATGGAGCTCCAAAATGGTCTGTGACAGGGAGCACTGTGAAACAGTAACACACTAAAGGTAGAACAACCATAATGGAGGGCAGAGCTGAAAACAGTGGAGAGGCAGCCAAGAAACTCATCGTCTCCATGTACTGCTGCTTTTGCTTTTTTTGTAGCTCCTATAGTACACACAGCATACAGGCTCTCCAGGCCCTGCTGGGCTGTGTGCTGCACTGAGCTGCTGATTCCTGTGAGAAAAACCCAAGGAGGAATAAGTCCAGTCAGCACATACATTACATCACACTTTTATTTTCATTTTTCCCTGCAAGTTTTAACTAGCATTTTTTTTTCCCCAGTGTGATACAAATACCAGTCCAAGAAGGTCATTCAGAGGAAGGATATGTTTTTTGCTTAGCTAGCCGGAAACCAGTGTTGTGCTTCAGATGTGGCTGTGCTGTAAGACCCAGCCAAAGCACAAAATGTACTGTTTAGGTGTCCTGCACAAAGCGGTGGCCTCATCTTTCATTGTCCTTCAGCACGTTACCCACTGGAGTAAGGTAAAAAGGGATGTTCTCCTGTGATGACACAGCCATGGACAGAAGATACAACAGCTCAGATCATGAGTTCTGCTTTTCACCCTATGAATGATTAAAAGCCCATAAACATTGCTGGAAAGTCTCCCATTGACTGTGATTGTCTCTGGAGCAAACCTGCATGCGGCATAAATGCCTCATGGCAGGATGCAGCTGCACAGCAGACAATGTTTGGAGCAGGGATGAAATCCAGGCTCATCCTCAGTTCAGTAGATCATCGCTACACATGCTGACAGGAGAGAAAGAGTGTGTATGAAGTGAAGCAGGGAGAAATGTACAGAATAGGAGGGCCTAACTATCTCGTCCATTAGCCTCATCCACTACCACACGCATGCACCCGGATGTGTGGTGCGGTAGTGTCTGTGTAACTCCTGAATGGCCCCTGCTCACTATCCACAAAACAGCCGCATCCAGCTCTATACACCTACAGAAATACCCTCGTGGAAGTTGTTTCAAGCCTGTTAACAGCTTTGACCTTGTAGAGCCCAGCTCAGCAAGCTGTCAGAGCCAGCAGCACTGTGAAGCTGCTTCTAATGCAGCAAAGGTCATTGAAAAATCATTCTCTCCTTTCTAGTTGTGTCTTCCTTACAGGAGGTTTTTGACATGGCTTTGGTTCAGCTGGCTCTCTGAGAAAAGCAAAGTTTTTCCCACACATAAACATGCTGTGAACTTCATGGTATTTTTAAAAATATTGACAAATTTAAACATGTCAATTGTCAGTTGGTTTAATGAAAAAGAGAGAGGAGAGGTAGTTCCAAGCATGAGAGACCTCTCGTTCTTAAAAACAAAATGGAAATTTAAAACCCAATCAGTGCTACACGTGGGCCCAAATGATCTCTACAGGCAAAGGGAATGCAAATAAAGAAGGCTATTTTAAGAACTCAGTAAGTAATCAAGTTCCCATTTAGGCTGGGCTGATAACAAGCAAATGAATAATTCTTTCAGTTTCAGAGCACACATCCTTGGAAGTCACAGTCCTGCAGTGTCTAGTCTTTGAAGTAGTTGCAGCCTCTCTGTGAGAGTTAATTCAAGGACAAAGGGAATAAAACAGGAAGGACACTACTTTGTTGATGGGTGGTGTATCTGTTACAGAAAGCATTCTCCCACCAGGAGGTAAAAGGGCTGATCTTCACTGGCTCAGCAAGACCTTTCCGATCCCACTCTAACAAAGAGTCAGAAGTAGACAAAACCTTTCAAAATCTGTGCAGATCATCCTTGCCCGGTAATGTTTTCAGACACTTTTATGAGGAATGAAGACCATAGAGATGTCTTTGAAATGAGCCAGTAGTGCCACTGTCTCCAAGAAAATTGCTTCTGAGGCTGCTTATGGTCTCACAAATACTCCTTTTTGTCTAGTACAATAGGTACAGATGGACTGGCAACAAAATGAATATAACTACAGCTGCAGTGCGCCTGTTGGGATGGGCAGCCAGGGATTTCTACTGACAGAAGAAGGGATTTAGGGGCATGCAAACACTTGAAACAGGAAAGGCCAGATTCAACTCTGGAGTAAGCAGCATAGGTCTTAGCAATCCATTTGTTTCAAGTATTCCCCAAAATTAATCCATGTCTTCCTCTCGTGTGTGGCTACACATCTCTAGTGCAATATGAGCATGAGTCCCTGCTGGGTATTACCAGACCCCAGGAGCACAGCTGTGAGGTCCTATAGTGATCTGGGTGGCTCTACACTAGCTGTCTAGTGTCTTGGGAAGAAGTTGCACTTCCCTCAGGCCCATTGGGAAAATTTGGCCCATAAAAGGGAAATGGAGATCAAATAGAACTTTGTGGGCTTGCCTGTACTACCACAGCCAAGCCAAGGGATTTCTAAGCTTGACAGAATTAAGATCTGACCTTGTTTCAGCCTCTCATCTAACATAAGCTAGCTCTTTCAATCTGCAAGTCTGACTAACTTGAGTCGGAGGGTTTTGTACCCAGATAGACAGCATAATTATGTAATAATTAAATTGATTTTCTGTTGAGGATGTATCCCTAGAGTAAATACAATTATTTAGACATACAACAGGAATTCAGGATGGGCATAACATCGAAGTTAGTTAAGTGATCTGCCTGGAGGTATTTTAGCTGTACACAGATGATAAAGATGTCTGATCTTGTGACTGAGGACTTATCTTAGCGTCTTCCCAAGGTGAGGACTGACAAAAAAACCCAAAACATAAAATTCATGTCTGGTCTTCTGCATGGAAAACAGGGGCAAATGGACAAAAATACCCAGTGGGTAGACTGAAAGGAATTTGTGGGAATGCTGAATGGCCATAACTTTTATTTTAGTTTTGTTCTACTGCTCTAAAAGCCAGATGAATTAGCTGAAAGGTATTAGAAAGTAATTTTGTGTGTGTGTGTTAGTTTGTACATACAGGAACCACTCTACATCTTCTAATGTATAAGATTTGCCCAGAACCTGCTGCTTCTCAGAATCAGCAAACCATTAACTCAGAGCAAAGTGCAACTTCTGTTGAAGAAAAGGATAATTAGAGTTAGCTATTAGACTAGGAATTCTATTTCACTTCAGAGCACTGTCTTTTCTTTCTCTGGAGGCAATGTGATATAATATTATTTTTAAAAAAATGTGCAGTATAACTCTAAATACCAGTAAGGAGTGGAAAGCCATGCCTAATATTTTTGATCTTTAAACTTTGTGGGTAAAATCTTGGACTTCCAGAAGCCAAAGGCAAGTCTCCCTCTCATTTCATCAGGGCCAGGATTTCAATAAGCTTTATGTATTCTCAGAGTGCATAACCTGATCCCTTCTAAAGAGATTAATAGCAGGCAGGAGAAACTACAACACTATAAAAAGTTGGTGTGTACATGCAAAGTGAATTAATAGACACAAAAGACTTTGGCACTTGAAGTCGGGTTTGAAAATGCAGCCCTTTATCAGCATGGGCAAATATGTGTAGTAAATCCTGATAATTCCTGTAGAACTGCTTGCACATTTTAAAGCATGTGGTTTCTGTGTATTATGCTCTCTGCTTGCCTAGAGCCAGACTCTGCAATCAGCAGCAGTTCTGTCTGAGTAAGGACTTAAGACTGCATTCCTGTAATGCATTACAAAATACTAGGTTCCCAAAGAATTATCTTCACAGACCGTAAGTATAGATGTTAAATCTGGAAACTTTCTGTAGGGAATTCAATTGATTTTCCATACACAAAAACACTACCTATACATTGAAACATAGGAACTCTCATTTGCAGAGAATTACACACCTGGGCTTTAAAATGTTATGCCATTAGTTTTGCATGAAGAGGAAATGTGATGGAAGTCTAAAAAAAGTCAGATGGTGACTTTTAAAACAAACAGTCCAGCACTAAATGAATACATCTAAGATTCCTCCTGGTAATAAATGATAGAAAGCATGTTGGCTGTGCTATATAGGCAGTCTCAAAATTGATCTTGAAAAGTATCTTTAAAAGACTTAAATTCCCTGGCAGTCATGAAACCTGAAGTTGATTATTCAACTGGAATGAAAATTCATTTTTAAATTGCAGGGTTTCCTGTGAAATCAGAAGGCCAGCTGACTGTCAGGTTAGTGTAAAATTGGCTCTGAATTAATTTTTTGTAGCATTTTAGACACAGGCTGCCTTTGACTGTGGCACAGGCATGGCAATGATCCGTTCCTGGCCTTTTGTCCATGAGTTCAGTGCCTGGAAAGCAGCGATAGCTTCAGAAACAGCATTTCCGAAAACTGTCACAATCTGCCTGACTTTTTCTGCCTGCCCAGTGAGGCCAGTTGTGCATGGCAGGGAACTGTGACCTTTCTGAGACCAGTTGTGCATGGCAAGGAGCTGTGGCAGCCTGCCTGCCACTGCATCCCTGTGGGCAGCTGGGAAGGATCTTTATCAGGGAGGGGAAGCCTGACACAGGGGTTTGGTCTTGAACAAACAGGGGAGATACAAATGCTGCCTCAAACAAACAAACAAAAAAATAAATCAATTGTGAATGCAGCTAACATTTAATTTCAAATGTCCCCAAGGAAAGTAAGTAATTTCAGGTTGCTGTTACTGCATCCTTCAGGGACCCAATGCTGTGAGTAACAATGCCTCCAGCTCACTGGGCACACAATTTTGTAGTTACTGTGCAAGTTGTGTGCTCCTGTCTGGGTAGAAATGAGTTTGTCACCACTGTGAGGGCCAGGAAGATGTATGGCCCTGGGTGCCATGGAGCTGCCTCTCCAGCCACTCTGACTGGCCATACATTGACTCCAGGAGGTTGAAAATCTGCGTGCGAGCAGCACACAACCAGCAGAAAGGACCAAATCCAATGCTCTCCAGAAAGCATCCTAGTGGAGAAACCATTGACTACAAACAGCTGGCAAGACAAGTGACTGTGTAGATACCTAGGCTTCCACTGCAGCCTGGAATGCTGCCAGCTCCCCAGCACCCAGTGTCCACTGGATGTCCTTGGCCCTGCAAGGAAGCACCTTCCCTGCAATGAACCCCAGCGTATGGCCCAAGTGCAACAGCTTGATGGTGCTTGAGGCTTAGCCCCCTCCCACCCCAAATTCCACTAAAACTGAGTTTTATGACTCACTGGGCTGCGGCACTTTATAAAGTGCAAATTGGAAGTGCTGAGGGCGGTGACTTTGTAGGCAAACAGAGCAACCATTAAGCCCTTAGCAGTGTTCAGGGCTCTTCACATCAGGGTTGATTTTTATGGAGGGAATAAATACAGGTCAGAGGGGCAAGATTATGCTGTCCTCACTGAAAAATGCACCACAATGTCTTTAAATACTGTCTAGTCAATGACCACCTCACCAAAAGAGATTTTTTCCAGATAGACTATTTTTCAAAGTTAAATTACCCAGATTCATAATAAAGGTATTAATCTGAAGTGCTGCCTATGCATTTACCTAAATGTCCATAACCTGCCAAGATGTGGAAGCACAATGTTTTATTTAATTTCAAAATAGACCTGCATAACCTTAACTCCCCAGCTTGGTGGAAGGAAAACATCATGTGCCTAAAATTGCCTATCCAAGATCCAAAGGCAGTACAGTTTCAGCCTCAGGCTTTCCCACAACTGTTGTGCTTGGGGCTACAATTAAACTTTTCAACTTCAAAAAAGAAAGTTGGGGTTTTTTTTAAAGGGGAATAATTCTCTGAATGTTTTCTTTGCATGAATCAATAAGGAATATTTCTATACTGCTGAAGAACTTTAAACATGATTCAAGGTGCTGCAAGAGATTAGCCACCTCCAATACTCAGGCCAAGGCAGTGCAAGGAGTGTTTCCATGACAGGCAGAGACACGATGGAAGCTGGAATTAGTCAGGGTAAAGATTTATTTTATTCTGCTTGTAGGAAATGGATTTCCTAAGATCTTAAAGCTATGGAAACACAGTTCCTAACACTTAAACAATCTGGGTCATACATTATGCACATGATACTCCCTTGCATATTTTACAAAGGATTAAAATGATTAGTAGGTATTATAAGAAGTTGCTGACATGAACAGTATGCTCTACAGATGGTTATAAATGCATCAACAGGAACCTGATTCCAAAGACTTCATGGACCACTGGTGTCTGTCTTTCTTTTTTCTAACCACAGGGAAATGCTTCAAGAGTTGAGGAAGTTTTTCACTCTAATCAGCACTTAGGCATTGAATAATTGATCATTAAATGAACAAGAGAAAAGCTATCAGGGTGAGTGTACAGACTTTCAATGTATGAAAGCAATGTGATCAAAGAACTCACCAGATACTCACCACACCCATATTTCTGGGAAGGGGCAAAAGGGCAGCTGTACATCCATATCTGCATGCTCTCTGCTTGCTCACCTTGCCAGGAGTGGATGCTCACAGGGGTTTAGGGAAGGCATACACAGAAGAACAGGGTTGGTAAAATGTATTCCTTCCCCAGCAACCACCTCTGCTTCCAGAGATAAGAGAGTTAGAGACAATAAGAGACACTTTAAATCACCAATTTTAAGAAGTCAAGGGTCTTTCTTTAAAGTTTGCTCTAGCTGCTTGCTTCACAGATAAATCCTTCCATACTTTAATTCCCAGGATGCTTTACTAATTTTCATTTGTTGAACTATTTAAGTTCAATTTGAGTTTAGAACAACAATTTCTCTTTTGCACTCAACTCCCCACTTCTCGCCCTGATCACAATCAAACTGTGATATTGAGTACACAGGGTGCTTTCTGGATAGTTTTTATTTCTTGTTCACACAAAAATGAATGAGGAACCTGCCAGGCTCTGAGAAGCCTGACCTACCCTGGGTTATGTATTCTCCTTCACCTCAGTGCAAGCATGACTGTCTGCACAAGTGAAACATTTGCCCCCACATTACTGATCAATTTGTATACCAAGAAAGGCTGATGGTGAAAACTGTTTGTGGTGAAATTACCCCCCAAAAGAAAATTGCCAGACTAGCTCAGTGGAAGCAAATGAAGCAATATTTACAAGCAAAATTACAATCTAGAAATGTGAAAGGCAATGAATATGTACAAAATATACAATAGTTACATGTGTTTACAATAGGGAAGGGAAGGGAAGGGAAGGGAAGGGAAGGGAAGGGAAGGAAGGGAAGGGGGAAGGGAAGGGAAGGGAAGGGAAGGGAAGGGAAGGGAAGGGAAGGGAAGGGAAGGGAAGGGAAGGGAAGGGAAGGGAAGGGAAGGGAAGGGAAGGGGAGGGGAGGGAGGGGAGGGGAGGGGAGGGAGGGGAGGGGAGGGGAGGGGAGGGGAGGGAGGGGAGGGGAGGGGAGGGGAGG
Source organism: Picus viridis (assembly GCA_033816785.1). Lineage (NCBI taxonomy): Eukaryota > Metazoa > Chordata > Aves > Piciformes > Picidae > Picus > Picus viridis. The sequence goes on from CM066570.1 coordinate 12,427,953, forward strand.
AAGGGAAGGGGGAAGGGAAGGGAAGGGAAGGGAAGGGAAGGGAAGGGAAGGGAAGGGAAGGGAAGGAAGGGAAGGGAAGGGAAGGGAAGGGAAGGGAAGGGAAGGAAGGGGGAAGGGAAGGGAAGGGAAGGGAGGGGAGGGGAGGGGGGAGGGGAGGGGAGGGGAGGGGAGGGGAGGGAGGGGGGGGAGGGGAGGGAGGGGAGGGAGGAGGAGGGGAGGGGAGGGGAGGGAGGGAGGGGGAGGGAGGGGGAGGGGAGGGAGGGGAGGGAGGGGAGGGAGGGAGGGAAGGGAAGGGAAGGGAAGGGAAGGGAAGGGAAGGGAAGGGAAGGGAAGGGAAGGAAGGGAAGGAAGGGAAGGGAAGGGAAGGGAAGGGAAGGGAAGGGAAGGGAAGGGAAGGGAAAGGGAAGGGAGGGGAGGGGAGGGGAGGGAGGAGGGAGGGGAGGGAGGGAGGGGAGGGGGAGGGGAGGGGAGGGGAGGGGAGGGGAGGGGAGGGGAGGGGGGGGGAGGGGAGGGGAGGGGAGGGAGGGAGGGAGGGGGAGGGGGAGGGGAGGGGAGGGGAGGGGGAGGGGAGGGAGGGGGGGGAGGGAGGGGAGGGGAGGGGAGGGGGGGGGAGGGGAGGGGAGGGAGGGAGGGGGAGGGGGGGGGAGGGGAGGGAGGAGGGAGGAGGGAGGGAAGGGAAGGGAAGGGAAGGGAAGGGAAGGGAAGGGAAGGGAAGGAAGGGAAGGGAAGGGAAGGAAGGGAAGGAAGGGAAGGGAAGGGAAGGGAAGGGAAGGGAAGGGAAGGGAAGGGAAGGGAAGGGGGAAGGGAAGGGAAGGGAAGGGAAGGGAAGGGGAAGGGAAAGGGAGGGAAGGGAGGGAAGGGGAGGGGAGGGGAGGGGAGGGAGGGAGGGAGGGGAGGGGAGGGGAGGGGACAGAATTAACCAGGTTGGAAAAGACCTTTGAGATCATTGAGTCCAACCTATCACCCAACACCATCTAATCAACTAAACCATGGCACCAAGTGCCCCATCCAGAATGATGTTTGTTGCCTTCTGAAATGTTTGCAGTTTGTCAGAATCAAGAAGGTGCCTGAAGAATCAAACCATCCACCAGAAAAATCATTTTGGGTTGGCATGACACTATGGTTTCCTTGCGCTCCGTCTGCCCTTCACTGTCTTGGTTTATACTCACCTTGTGAATTCTGTGGAGGAGCAGTTTCTTACCCTATTTGCAGTGTCCCAGCACAAAGAGGTGCCAGTTAAGGCTGGTGGGTGTTGTCATCAGAAAAATAATTATAAATATCAGATTTACAGTGAAGCCTCCATAGCCCTTCTTGAGGTTGTACAGCAATGCTTTCCTTAACTTTGCCACCTGGTTTGCAAACTGCGCTCGTTCTGTGAAGTTTCTGGCAGAAACTTGGCTGTTAGCAAGATTTAGCCACACAGTTGCTGCTGTTACTCTGAAGTGACACAATTCCTCTTCCCATGTCTGCAGTGGTCTTCCAGCCACATCATTAGTGTCTTCAGGGAGCAAGTGTGACCCCATGAAGAATGGACCAACCTTCTTTGCCTGGACCTGGATTTACTGGAACTGCAAACACTGTACTTTGCATTATTCATGAAAAATAGGCCTTTCCTCAAGATCCTTTCTGTCTGCACCAGCAGCCAGTCTGAGGCATCAACAGCATATGCTACTATTCTTGTAGGGATTGTTACTAATATGCACTGTAGTAAGAAAGCTGGTCCCTATTCCTAATGACCAGAGAGGATTTAAACATCTCTCCCTTCTAGAGAAAACAGGTGATTCACCTTCCTTACTGGGAGGAAAGACAGACATATGCTGAGCATATTGCACCCTCTCTTCTGAAATTATAAGGCTTCCTCTGTAGGCAAGGTTCACTATGAAGAAAATGCCTTTCCTTTCCCCCCAGTGGAAACCATTTGATCCTTCACTAGACTATAAACAAAGTTGCCTGTGTGCAATTGAGAAGAGCTGTTCCAAGATGTGAGATGTACAACTGAAGTGAACCACAGAAAGAATGGCTGAGGCTTGACTAAATTTAATTAAAGTCATTCCCTTACTTAGACTGGGAACCCAGACAATCTAAAAATACTTTGACCCTTTCTTCTGACTCTGATTTTAGGCATGTGCTCTCTCTGTTTATTTCTTTTTGGTGGCAGAAAATGTTACCTAAGAAGTTGTTTGGTTTATTTCGACATGGACTTTCCACAAATCCTTTTCTGAAAACCAGGGCACAGAATTCACAACAGCTGGGGAATAGCATTGGTAAGGTATGTTATAATCTATAGCCTTTTGTCGGTTGAAAAAATGCAGGTGCCTGGTTTGTGGCGGGGTTTTGTTACACTGCAGGCTAGCTGAAGCAAAATTCTTACTCTTATTGTTTTCAAATTGTCACAGAATTCTAATACCATCAGCTGGGCTTCTGCAAAACGGTCCTGCAAGTGCTTACACACAAGTTCTCCCTTTAAGCAGAAGGACTGGATTAACAAAAGGTTGTGGCCAGGCAGAGGTTGGTCTCTTCTCCCAGGCAGCCAGCACCAGAACAAGAGGACACAGTCTCAGGCTGCGCCAGGACAGGTTTAGGCTGGATGTTAGGAAGAAGTTCTATACAGAGAGAGCGATTGCCCATTGGAATGGGCTGCCCGTGGCGGTGGTGGAGTCACCTTCATTGGAGGTGTTCAGGAGGAGACTTGATGGGGTGCTTGGTGCCATGGTTTAGTTGTTTAGGTGGGTTGGATTGATTGATGGGTTGGATGCGATGATCTTGAAGGTCTCTTTCAACCTGGTGTATTGTATTATTGTATTATGATTATTATTGTATAAACAAAAAACCCATTGCTTTATACCACTCTGTGTGCTACAATACCATCCCTGAAAGCTCTTCTGATATGATCTTTCAGGCTAATCTTAAAGTAAGTCAGGAGGAATTCTGTAATTTCCTCTGGAGAACTTTGTTTAGAGACCTGGATCACAAAAATATATCAAAGATATGGAATCCAGAGGATGCAAGCTGAACATCTTTACTGAAGTCTACTGATGTTTACTGAACTTCACTATGAGGGTGGTGAGGCACTGGAATGGGTTGCCCAGAGAAATGATGGATAGCTCATCCCTGGAAGCGATTAAGACCAAGCTGGATTCGGCTTTGAGCAACCCAGTCTAGTGGAAGGTGACCCTGCCCATGGTACAGGGATTGGAACAACATAATCTTTAATGTGTCTTCCAACTCAAGCTATTCTATGTTCTGTGAGAAGCTTTCAATAAGCTGATTGCCAGTCATTATTAAAAACAGAAGAAGAAAGCAACTTTTTATGTTTTTAGGTTGCTGGTTACTTCTTTCAGTTTTGTTAACTACTGACAAAGAAATTACTTGCCAGTCACAATGACATATGAAATATAATCAAGAAATGTATTTTTTTCCCAACATGATAATGAAAATGACATGTTTTTAGCCAAAACTTCAAATGTCAACCAAAATGGTGGGTTTTGAACCTTGAAGGGACAGTGATTACCTGTGAAGAGGTGTCACATCCTTCCCAGAGATCTCTCTATCCAGGGAGAGGGGAGGGAAAATGGCTTAGGTCAGATTTTCTGACTGTGCAGGAGAGGACCAGCAGGATAGCTCTGGAGGCTCTGGGTGAACACTGCTCCCCACAGGGACAATAGCAAGAAATGCCAGGTTGACAGGCTGCTCACCTAGTCAGAGCTCCTTAACTGTACTGGCAGCCTTGCAAGGAATGTATGATACACTCCTGCCCTTGTCTCCCACAGCACTTCCCACAAATTGGAGGTTTCACCACATTTCCTTGCCCCAAAGAGGAGCTGGGAATTCACAGCCTTTCAAATACAAGAGCTATTGTGTGTCCGCCTGAGCTACCTGCAGTCAGGCTCCTCTGGGTACTAGAGAAGCTCATCTGTGGCAGGAGGGGGCCATGAAGGAGCTAAAAAGCAAAGGAGCCTCGTGTGAGCTAAGCTCTGCATCTGGAGTTCTGCTGGAGGGGAGTGTCAGCTACAGTCCTGGCTCTGTCTCTTGTGGCCCTACAACCTGTCTTATCCACAGATTGTACCCACCCTGCCATTCAGTGCAGCCACATGTCCCTGGGGTAGCCAGTGCCTTGGAGGAAGAAGAGCAGGTCTCTCACCCCTCTCTCATCATCACCTGCAGTTACCATGCCTGGAAATCTCCTTCTCCCACTAGCACAGAACTCCCATACACACAGCTCGTAAAACTCCCCCTCCAGCCTCCCACCACCTTCAGCTGCTGTGGCCATGTGCTTTGGGGAGTCATCACGGCTTTCCTAGGTGATGCAAGCAATGGTGGAACAAATGCAGTAAAAACTTGATTGAAAAGAGCTACCTCCTGTGAAAATGGATCCTGAGCTCTGGATGGAGACCAGACTGTTGATGGTTTATATGAGAAAAGAAAAACACTAGATTTTACCCTTTTTTTGCTACAAAAATATATGAATAACCACACTTACACTGAGCATACAAGCACACATGTGGAAAGGCTTGCAGTAAAGTATGATTAAAACCTTTAGCTTTGCCAAAGCAGAGCAATGGCAAGCAGATGTTTTCATAGGGCTGTTTGGTATTCCAGTACTACGGCAGCGGGGACCTGCACTGTCATTGAGACTTTTACAAGCTTCTCAGGCTTGATCCCATATCCCTGCAAATTTTGTCCCCTTCACAGAGCCTTTGAATGGAAAGAAGATCATGAATACAGAGATAAACCTTGACTTGTCCAATCATGCACACTCGTTTAACTTTATAGGCCAGAAACAGCCCCAGGCATAGCTTCTGGGATGGACATGAACTGAAATAAACTACTTACAGTGAGGACTTCACAAAAGGGTTATGGAAAACATGTTAAGTTAGTTTCCATAGTAGTGGCTTCTCAAGTACTGAAAGCTTTCTTGGTATGTTGCTTAGGGTCTGTGTTTGCGGCATTTGAACTGAGCTTTGGGTGGTTGCACGCTACACCAGGCACAGACACTTACCCCAGTTTGTCAAATAATATAACTGGCTCCCAGCCCATGCTTTCCTTCAGGGTCTCTGCCCCGTGCCACTGGGGAGCTCTACCTTCCAGTTTGCATGGGCTACCCCAGTATGCACCGGCCCTGCATGGACACGTACGGAATACTGTGCAATCCAGCAAGCTTCCCTGCAAGGTCTTCGCCTTCCTTGCAGCCTGGAAGAGCCACTTGCAAAACTGTTTCTTGATCACTGTGGGGCCAGAGCAAAACCCTCCGATGCCTGTCAGGCAGAACCTGTGCACCCACTCTCTTTCTTTCCCACATATTTTTGTATCTTCTTGTGGGGAGAGAAAGCAAACAGCACATTCTTAAAAGACTAAGATTTTGCCCCTCTAGGGGAAGAAACTGTCTTTTCAACCAGCCTGTGACCTCTTCTCAGCTCAATGTTATGACTCAAATACATTTCCCTTTTGGGTGCTCTTTTTCATTCCCTCTCTGTGACACAGCAAAAGGAAAAAAAGATTGCAATAATTTTCTACCTCTGCTTTCACTGATCCCTGGTAAAGGGTATGCAGCTGTCTCAAATTCTGAATAGTTAATCACAGCAAATGAGGCTTTAACCTTTAGATATCTGAGAAGGGGCCACCCATAACAGATATAAGGCTTGAATTTATGGCCATGCTACAAACTGAGAGGGTATGGCGCTTTCCCCCACCGTTTTTGTGTGTTAATGCCATGTTGAAATCATGCTAGGTAAAGAGTGTTAAAAGACTTGCAGAAAATGGATGTAAGAAGGACAAAAAAACATTGATTTTTTTTTTTAAGTATAAATAATTTAAGAAAACAAATCAGAATATTCCAATAACCACTGAAACACTGAGTGGAAGGATCCTTAAAACATCAAGATAAATGTCAAATACTCTCCCTCAAAAGTTAGAACACTTGGAGCAGTTAACTATTTTTGTCCAAGCAATAAAATAATAGAAAAATGTAGTTGTAGGTTAACAGAAGCTATTCACAACTTCAGGTCCAAATATCATACATTGTTTCAGTTAAAAAAAGGAGGGGGTGAGGGAGGGGAAGCACTGAGAGAATTTAACATTCTGTTTTCAGCTGCTCATTTTGCAATGACATTTTCATTCCAATTTGACCTTAAAAAAGGGTTTTCAAAGAAGGAATAATGTTTGGATCATCCTTGGGGAATTCCTTTGCTTGTCCTCCCTTTCGTTACAAACAAGGACCCAAATCAAACCTCCAAACCGTTATTCCTTTAGCCAAATGGTGTAAAAGAGAAAGAAGTCTAGATGGAGTTGGAAATCTTTTGCATATCAGACACCTCTTCATTTTTTTCTCCCCCTGGATTAAGGAAGTGACCAATATAATAACAGATCCCTTCAGCCTGTGGACAGATCTAGTAAGTGCCAAACTCATTTACCCCAGACTACATGCAGGATGCTCTCATTAGTATTCCACAAAGGTTTTAGGATCAACAGTAGCATGCATAATAGTATTTAATGACTGCTGTGCTTATTATCAGAATGATTTGGCCTCATCTGGCCTCTTTTGGCAAAATAATGTGCATAATAAGGTATGTTAATGTTAGGCTCTTTGGCAGGTCTTAGAAGATGAGACAGTACAGCTGGCAGGACAAAATGGGAGCAGCTGGAAGAGGAAGACTTGGTTTCTACATATTAAAACATTTGACATTTGGTATCTGAAGGGAACGCTGTTTGTTTAGAGCTAATAAATAACTCGCCAATGATGACAACCTGTAATGACAGCTTATATTATGGTCTGGTTAATCCTCATTTTCAGCTTTGTCCTATTAGACCATCTGCCATAATTTCTTTTTTCTTTATAATTTCTTTTTCTCTTGTTAAGTTTCATGCACTTGAAAAGTTGTAGCCATGCAAATATGAAACATATGTCTTGGGGTCATTTCCTAGCATGGGGAGGGGAACTAGCAGCAAGGCTCAGAGGAGAAGCAGCAAAAATGAGTACACAGAACATCCAAGTGGGGATGCCATAGATTTTCTAGATTCCACCCAAGATCACAGTCAATGGATGTTGTTTATGTGCAAGTCTGGTTGAATGCACGTTTCCAGGCATAAGGGAAATGCACTTTTTCCCCCCACTGATTGAACGTGGCCAGGGAAATCATAAGCCTTTCTCTCTACAAACATCAAACATGTCAGCACCACAGAATTTTTTCAAATCCTAAGGTGATAACTAGGCAAAGCCATACATGCTCCTTGCAGACATATGTGGTCACCATGGTTGTGGCATTACTCTGTCTCTCAGACTTTATGATATCTGATGTCACTTATTTTCAGCACATTGTCAGGTCTAATAACTCTGCCTGAAAGACAATTGTTTTCACAGATAACCTGCCAAGAAGCCAAATGTCTGGGAAATTCAGACAAAACACCACAGTTCATCTTTGAATTGACTGCAATGCGTGCACAGTGGATTGCATGCACCTTGGAACTGATGAATTGGTTGCAGACATGCAGTAGTGTTGGTTTCCAGGTACGCAAATAGGACCAACCAGGAATTAGAAGGAATTAGAATAGAATAGAATAGAATAGAATAGAATAGAATAGAATAGAATAGAATAGAATAGAATAGAATAGAATAGAATAGAATAGAATAGAACAGACCAGACCAGGTTGGAAGAGACCTTCGAGATCATCATATCCAAGCCATCATCCAACACTATCTAATCAACTAAACCATGACACCAAGCACCTCATCAAGTCTCCTCTTAAACACTTCTGGTGACGGCAACTCCACCACCTCCCTGGGCAGCACATTCCAATGGCCAATCACTCTGTCTGTGTAGCCCCACCTGGCTACAACCTCCCTTCAAGTAGTTATAGAGAGCAATAAGGTCTCCCCTGAGCTTCCTCTTCTCCAGGCTAAGCAACCCCAACTCTCAGTCTCTCCTCATAGGGCTTGTGCTCCAAAGTCCTCCCCAGCTTTGTTGCCCTTCTCTAGACATGTTCCAGCAAGTCAACATCTTTCCTAAACTGAGGAGCCCAGAATTGGACACAGTACTCAAGGTGTGGCCTAACCAGTGCTGTGTACAGGGGGAGAATGACCTCCCTGCTCCTGCTGGCCACACTGTTCCTGATCCAGGCCAGGATGCCATTGGCCTTCTTGGCCACCTGGCCCATTACTACAATTAAAACAACTCTCAGAGAAGTGAAGTTGTAATAAAAAATTATGAAAAAAAGGAAAGTGATCTGAGGGGAACACCACCTATAGCATATCAGGAGGTGTTTGTCAGTTTGTTAGCGGTTAAGTCTTTCTTGACAATGTGTTGAGTAGAGGCACTCTTGTCTCAGAAACTTAACTTGCCAGGTTAGGAAGGAGGAAAAGCAGTAGAGGAGAGTTTGGAAAAGAAACTGGTTGTGCACAAGACCAGAAGTTGCCCATTTCATAAAGTGTCCCATTTCACAGAACAGTTGTAAACACTTCAGAAGTTAAACAAAACAAAACCAAAACCAAAACCAAAACCAAAGGAAATACTTGAAGTTCAACTTCAAAACAGAAAAGATTACTTTGCCTTACTTTGTAGAGGATGATCTCTGCATTCGAAACCTTGGCTCCAGTATAGTGACAGGACTGACCCATTTCCTTTCTTCACTGGGGACCTATTGAACTATTTTCTTTGTTTCCCTTTGTTGTGTAATGAATGAGATCCTGGCCAAGATCTAGTGCCCTTTTCAGATAGTATTTAATGTACCAGCCTGTTTTTTCACCTTTTAATTGATTTCCATCACGTTACTCACATTGTGAGGTACACATGACAGCCACTTCCACTGAATGTTAAGTGCAGTGGATAAAACCAGGTCTGTGTACTGATCATGCACTTAATCATGCCTAATAATGCTTAAATATAACCATGGGGATTAATTAGAATCAAGAGTGGACATCTTACTACTGTTGTCACAGCACTTTTTATCTGTGAAATTTCCTTTGAGACAGTGAATAAAATGAACCAAGCAGAACAAATGTTTCAATGTAGTGTTGCTTCATGAGCAGCCTGGAATGACCAGCAGTTCTAAACCTATTCAGAAACAAGCTGTAATTAGGCCACTTACATTATTTAGGCAAAATCAATGTTTACATTTAAAAAAAAAAAAAAAGCCTCCAAATGCATGCAGCAGAGTGAAAAATACTATCTGTTTTCCTCTGGGAGAGATTAGATGGGAATGCCTGCCAGTTTATCTAGTAAATGCACTTCCATCAGAGTGGAGAAGTTGCAGAGCCAGCCCAGCTCGGTGGTGTGTGACCTGCCTCAGCACTGTTCAACCCAAGAGAAGACAGGCTGCAAAGAAACAGATGCTGCACCGGAAGGCATTTCCATCACCTAGTGTATGGTTTCCTGATAGCACACAGTAGTTATCACAGTGGGAGGACAGCAAGCAAATGATTCCTGTGCTATACCACTCCATTCTGAGCAAGCTGATGACTCTCCTGGGGAGCCTGGCTCAGAGGCAGTCTGGATCTGCTTCAATATACAAGGAAAACATACACTGAAACACTCAAGTTATACCTCTTTTGCTATACCCTGTCTCTGGTGTTCCTGCAGATCTTCCCTGGCCCAGCCACATGGAGCCAGGAACGCTTCCAGGCTCTCAGTATAAGGTGGGGAATGAGACGTCAAGAGTTTGGAGATAACCTCCCTATCATATATTTTCAAGCCAGAGTGATAAGGGAGTTGTCCTAATATGCAAAAAGGACCCTGAGCAAAAAGGACCCTGAGCAAAAAGGACCATGAGCACGGGTTCCAGCACTGTGTGCTGGGAGGCTTGGTCTCTGGGGAAAAAACAAAACCAACAACAACACATTATTTGAGCCCCAAGGATCAGCTCAGTAATTTGTTTACACTCAGGAGAATCTCCCTTTTCATATGCAAGAGGAGTCCACTGTTCACCACCTCTGCTCCAAATGGTAGCTTCACGGGGGCAAGACGCTGGCACTGTGGTAAAGGCATGAGCCTGTGTAGAGTAAGTGCACTGAAGGACATCCTCTGGGATATTGAGGAACCACTTGAATATTTTCTCCTTTGAGTGCCTCTTTGTAAACCAGGCATGAGACTTTCTTGTGTCTGAAGGTGGTTTAAATTCAATAAAACTTGTGAGGACCCCAGCCAGCAGCCTTATAGTTGCTGAGAGAAATGTTTAAAAGTACATCAGCCCAGAGGTTAAACATATTTCTGCTGTTACGCCCGTGTTATCTTCATCTACTTTAAACCAACTACTCCGGCTTCCACAAGAGTGTAGAAAGAGCATCACTGCAAATCCTTCCTGTAGCACTGGGCAATCACACAGCTGTCCAAGCCATGCCATACTCCATGGTGTCACAGCCACACTCTTACCAGCTCCAACACTTACTACTTCAAAGCTTGTTTGGATATCTCTTTATAGATGGTTGTTGTACTTCTGCATGGAGCGTGGCCTTATCCTTCCAGGTGGAATTTGTCTGGGACATGGGTTCCTAGTCCAGTGCTGGTAGCTCCAGCCACACACAGGCTGCTGGTGCTGTGTAAGGTAGTCTCTATGCTCTAAAATACCTCTTCATAAAGTGCTCATAAATTATGTGATGAACACTAAGAGAAATTCAGGACACTGAAGGTTTTTTCACATTGCTTGCAGCATGATCATTACAGAAACCTATATAGAGAAAAGCCTCAGAGCAGATAGTCTTAGCTTTTCTATATTGGATGAGCCCCAGATGTCTCTCAGGGTAAGTTATAAAATGCATGCAAACATTTGTCACTGTGTGGGGTTTTTTTAATGTCTCACTCCTGTCTTTCAGTGGGACTTCGATCTGACTTCTTTGGAAAAGCAATGAAAAACCTTAATTAAAATTTTACTGCTCCCTGGACATCTGTTCTTGAGTGCTATATAAAAATATTACACATCATTATGAATATACATTCATATTTTATTTTAAACACATTAGTGGTTGGGATTTTATAGGGTCATAGTGATTTATTAGGCATAGGATTGCAGCAGTAGGAGCATACATGCACAGACACAAGCACACACTTCTATGTAGATGTTAACACACATGTATGCATGTGTAAAATTGTCATGTCAACAGCATTCTGGGACAGCATTTTGTCAAAGCAGCAGTCAGCTTCCCCGTTTACAATGTGTGCTCTGCTTCTGATGCTCATGCTAGACTCATCATTGCCCTTGCCACTGTAAACATGACTCAAATGTCCTATAAATGAAGGGTATTTGCAGACAGTAGTAACCCATAGCATTTTTCCTTCTTTCTGATGCTCTACAAAGGGAAAGCTGTTACAAGGCATGCCAGTTGATGAAAAGCAGCTAACTCCTAAGGCTACATTTGTAACCTCTAGCCAGTGGAGAGTGTCAATGGAGAACTTCACAATCAATACTTAGAAACGATGCAAAGAAGGCTGTGAAGGCTCATCATTCATTTCTTCATCAGCCCTGGGATGACCGAATAGACGGGGTGATTTTCTTAACAGAAACTTTTGAAAGGCATGCAATGGGTTTAAAAATAAAAGCTTGCCTTCAGTTATGAACCTTATTGTAGCCCTGATCCATTTCTGGAGTAACTTGAAGGAATCTCAGAATTTCTAAAGCTTCTCTGTGATCACTGCACATCATAGGAAAAAAATCACTGTTAATTAATAGCAACGTCATCTTGCAAACTGCCCCTGGTGTGGCTCACTCTCATTTAATCACTAGCTAGAAAGTCTAGAAGCAGAGACTCTTGAGCATGATGCCTCAGAAGTGCTAGTATATTTCCAAGGGTGCATATTATATTATTCTATTCTATTCTATTCTATTCTATTCTATTCTATTCTATTCTATTCTATTCTATTCTATTCTATTCTGAAAGAGACAGTGTATGAACACTCTTCTGACAAATCTGACACCACAGACCAAAAGCTGAAGGTAGTGAATAGACCAGAACAATGTTAGCAGAAGAAAAATCTTGGTATTTCTTCCAGTGTCACATCATACTACTTGGGACAAATGCAGCGAGTCAACTACTACATGGATTCTGTCAGATTAGCTGCTTGTTCAACTTGAGACTGTCCCTGAACTCTTTATTTTCATTCCCTTTCCCTTCTGCATCATCTTCAGAGCTGTCTGTCACATTGGCCTCTCCCAACCTGTACAGATGCACAGAGCTTTCCAGCTCAACAGCATGAGCTCAAAATGGAAACAGTCCACAGTTGCCAACTCCCTGAATAAGGAACATTTTGTCCAAAGCTGGCAGCTTCGGTGATCATATCATCCAGCCCAGTGCACAGGACATGGGAAAGAACCTGAGTTGTATTCATAGCACATTGCCCTGGAGCTGGTGTCTTTGTGGGCTTGCAGTCTGGAAGTCCACAACAACTAACAAGAAAATTGTAACGTCCTCAGTACAATCTAAACTGCAGCTGCTGACATTTATACCCCCACAGGTCAGGTTGAGTTGGCATTCTCATGAAGTCTCTGAAAAACCCTCAGAAAAATAAAGGTTCCCCCCAACAATGATACATTAAAGAATTTCAGAATGGTTTGTAAAGTTCCCCAGCCATGCAAGAGAGATTCCCAATGATTCTCTCTATAGCTAAACATCTTACCTGGGTTCTGTATCTCCTCATTAGATCTGTACTTGGTGGAATTTCAAAGTCCTCAACTTATTAATGTAGCTTCTAGGAAGAGATGGGGCTGAGGCCTCAGAGCTGACACCAGTTTCAGAGCGCCCATGTTTATCATGTCATTCTGGCTTCTTTTGTGTTACACCACCAGTGAAGAAAATCCATCCAAATAACACCATGTTTTGGGAAACAATTGTCTTTGGAGATGATGTCATTCACAAGGGAGCTACTACAGTTCACACTGGATATGGGAGATGCCTCGCTCAATAAAAAGGGATTAAAGCACAAGAGAGGCCCCCTGTTTTTAAGCCTGGGAAAGGACTGCTAGAACCAGTGGAACTGCCTGAGCTGATGTGCTGTGTGCAGCTTAGCAATCTGAGCAGTGCTTTGTGCAAGTGATGTGCAGTCACTCTTAGCAGAGAGACTGAAACCTCAGACTACATATTAGTTCTGGTGAATTAACACAGAATCTTCTGACTGCATAGCATAACTGTGGATTTTCCTGTCCTCTCCAAAGTTTGACAGAAGCCCAGCCTGCCTGTTACAGTGACGAAAGGCAAGTGAGACACTCCATATATAATGCCTTAGAGTATTGTAACCTCCTTCTTTCTTGGCTGCTTCTCCAGCCTCTGAGCTTGCTCCCACTGAGTCTGTCCAAAACACAGCTGCCCCACTACTCTGCTTGGGCTTGCTTACCCCTGGCCTTTTCCCGTCCAGCTCCCAGTCTTTCCTTGCTAATAGGAGTGAGCATTGCCTTGCTCCCAGGACTTAGTTTTGACCATATGATGTTATAATTTTAACCCATGCTCAAACCTTTCCCCTTAGAATAGAATAGAATTAACCATTCAGTAGGATGGATTGCCATGTCCTTTCCCCTTTCCTATATGGGCTCACTGCTTGTGCCCTGTGTCAGACTGGGAGCACTGGAGTCACTGCCACTGTGTCACTTGGGCCCCCTTCAATGCTTGGTACCACCATCCTTGAGTTTGGAGATAGCTGGCTATCCTCACAGGCCTGATGCAAAAGAAATCCAACCACAGCACCACACAGATAGAACTTTGTGCTTTTCTCACCCAAGGCATCAGCTCTGAAGCAGAGTGAAGTAGCCACCAGCCAGCAGAAAGAGCCACAGAAGGCTGGCTGTACGCTGGCAGCAAGAGAGGCACCCATCCTCTGGGGAAGAACACAGTTTATTTCATGCAGAAGTGGTCTTGGCAAGCCTGACCTACATTTTGGATGGCTCTGGTGCAGCAGACTGGAAACTCAGCGACAGCTCCAGATAAATTAAAAATGGGGTAGGCTTTTGTCAGATTATGGAAATGATTAGCGTGAAACATGATTCTGTGTTTTACTTCATTGCATTAGCTGAATGCTCCCACATCATGTTTTGTATTCAGCGTGCTGCTGGATAGCGTATAGAAAATAGCCACACCGACAGGAGATGAATGTTTAGTCTAGCAGGGAGAGAAAGACTGAGATTTTTTTGACTGTGAAAGCATGAGTATCTCTGCAAGGGGTTTGTACTTTGGATGTTTTCACTAAGATGAGAAACAAGTAAATAGTGAAAAGTGTCAATATTTGAATTGTCAATATTATGTTCCAGAGTTAACTGCCCCATACATTGCAATGCAAGATTTAGACCCAGGACTGAGACTCATTAGAGGGTCCAGGTTTGAGGTCAAAGAACCAATAAGCAGGTACCTTTGAGGCTGCCTGGAGCAGGTGGAAGATGGAAGATTTCAGAGCCCCCATCTCTTCTTCACACCCCCACCCCCTCGTTCGTTAATGGGATTCAAGGCATTCGTGCTCCTGTCTTCAGGGCAGTTAGCTTCTTTTGTCCTAGCAGCATAGTGTTTGAGTCATAGATCTTCACCACAGCAGCTGGCTCTCCCTCTCTCTCACTTCATCTAGTTTGGGATACTATGTTTTGGATTATCCCTGACTTTGGGATTACAAATACAAACTCAGAGCATCGCTCCACTCAGCAAAGGTTTTGGTAGTTAGCATCTCAGAAGTTAATGAGCAACTTACGCTACTCTACCTGGTAATTTCCAAGGCTTATAACCTGTTTACTTGTTGCTTAACTCTGTTGTGAACCCGAGGTGGTCCATCCCCACCAGAGGAGGCATTGTCATTTGGTTTCTTGCTTATAAGAAATTTCCAGTTTGTTCCTCTGTATTCCAAGTTCTGATTTTTCTAGACTGTTATTCTACTGTTTATTAGCATCCTGTTGTGTGTAACCAACCTATCATCAACCAGGCAAATGAACCTGGATCAAATTGGCTCAGGAATATATTTGCTTATATTTATTAAATCTAATTCATATTTTATCCTATTTCCAGGTTATCAATTTGATCAAAAACTATATCAAGAAGGCTCTGGGGAGACCTCATAACGACCTTCTAGTACCTGAAAGGGCTCTGCAAGAAAGTCAGTAAGAGACTTTACACAAAGGCTTGTAGTGATAGGATGAGAGGGAATGGATTGAAGCTTGAGAATGGTAGACTCAGACTGGATATTAGTTCTCTCCCAAGTAAAACACTGTGTAGTGCTGAGTGGAGGTGGAGACCAGCCGCTCCAACACAAAGGTTTCAAAAAGGACAGGACACTGATAGCCTGAAAGGAAAAACAAAACCCATGAGATGTTTCCTCCTTACCCATGAAAAGTTATTTAGGACTCTCAGAGTCTCTTTTCTCTTTGTATGCAGCTGAAGAGGGGCTGGGCCTCAGCCCTTGAGCTGCTTTGCTGGGGAAACAGCTGCAATTGCTTCTCCATCTGGATTGTCTGCAGCATCCCCTGCTCCTCCCAGGCATCCCATAAATGAGGAGCTTTCAGGGAGGCCCTCAGGGCTCTGTTGCTTGCGTGCAGGGAGGCAGTTAGAGAAGGGCCATAGCATAGATACAGTTCTGCTAGGTCTCCAACATAAACGTGAGAAATTTCAGGTGGCCTTGCGAAGCTGGTGTCATTCCCATTTAGGTGCTGCTGCAGTTGGGTAGAGCTCTTGACTTAAATTCCTGGATGGGGCTTACATACCACTGCAGTCTTTAGGGTCAGATGCTGGATTTGGGGAGAATGTACAGTGTTTGCTTCGAGGAGGAGCTTCAATATTCAAATTAACTGTGATACGACGTGACAGGAAGGAGAAGTGTGCAGCAGGAGAGGAGGAAAGCTTTTACCAGGAGATAAGCAGTTTCCTCTCTTGCTGTGTCTGGTACAGAGGACACACAGAGAGGTTTTCCTTAAAAAAAGCCATAAATTAAGTACTGCTTCACTTCTTCCACCGTAGATATATATACAAGGAGGGAAGAAGTGACTAATTGACTGTTTGAACTCAATTTGGGGGGGGGGGAAATAACAAGAAGCCTTAAGAGCTCACACTATTAAGCGTACGGGAAAATGCCAGGGAGTACATCTGGGAGGTGTTCCTTAAGAGCTCACACTATTAAGCGTACGGGAAAATGCCAGGGAGTACATCTGGGAGGTGTTTTTGGGCCCCATCCTTGGAGATATTCAAGGTGAGGTTTCACAGGGCTCTGGGCAGCCTGATCTAGTTGAGGATACCCCTGCTAGCAAGGTCCCTTCCAGCCTGGACCATTCTATGATTCTACAATCTGGCCCCTTAATTATGTACTAATGACATCCTACAGAAAGGAAAAGCTTCAGTTGTCTGGAATAAAAATAAATGACTGACAAGTGTTGTGTATGCTCCATGGGGTTTTTTTTTCTTTTTCTTTTAGCATTTGAAAAACAAAACAAAAAAGCAGACTGAAGGATGAAGTGAATCTTTGACATTTGTGTTTGATTTTCAGCCCTTAGCCATGAACTGAAAACAAACTGAAAACTAAACAAATTCTGCTGCAGAGAGATTTGTCAAATGTGCAGACTTTCAATGACCTTTCCATTCATAATCCAAGTGTCTTTTGCTGATTTACTGGATTGTTCAGATTAATGCTTCCCAAGGAGTTTGCATTATACGTGAAGGCTTAGAGAACCCTCTACTGATAGCAGTAGATAGTGATGGCATCTATTTGGGTAGTTTTTTCTGGTTCATATTTACATCTGTTCACGTTTGACACATTTACTGTCCCTGAAATTATTCTGTGTTTGTTAGCTGACTGTTGATTCTGCTGTAAAGCTTTTGTCTGAGGATCTTGGTTCATGTGCCATTTCAAGCCTCAGTTTGACTGGTACGGAAGCCTTTCCTTCATTAAATCTTTGCACATTGGAGATACATAGGATAGGATAGGATAGGATAGGATAGGATAGGGTAGGATAGGATAGGATAGGATAGGATAGGATAGGATAGGATAGGATAGGATAGGATAGGATAGGATAGGATAGGATAGGATAGGATAGGATAGACCAGGCTGGAAAAGACCTTTGAGATCATCGAGTCCAACCTATCATCCAACACTATCTAATCAACCAAACCATGACACCGAGCACCCCATCAAGTCTCTTCCTAAACACCTCCAGTGATAGTGACTCCACCACCTCCCTGGGCAGCACATTCCAATGGCAAATCACTCTCTCTGTGAAGAATTTCTTCCTAACAGCCAGCCTAAACCTCCCCTGGCACAGCTTGAGACTGTCTCCTCTTGTTCTGGTGCTGGTTACCTGGGAGAAGAGACCAACCCCCACCTGGCTACAACCTCCCTTCAGGGAGTTGTAGAGAGCAATAAGGTCTCCCCTGAGCCTCCTCTTCTCCAGGCTAAGCAACCCCAGCTCCCTCAGCCTCTCCTCACAGGGCTTGTGCTCCAAAGTCCTCCCCAGCTTTGTTGCCCTTCTCTGGACACATTCCAGCAACTCAACATCCTTCCTAAACTGCAGGACCCAGAACTGGACCCAGTACTCAAAGCGTGGCCTAACCAGTGCTGAGTACAGGGGGAGAATGACCTCTCTGCTCCTGCTGGCCACACTCCTGCTAATACAGACCAGGATGCCATTGGCCTTCTTGGCCACCTAGGCACACTGCTGGCTCATGTGCAGCCTACTATCAACCAGTAAACCAGTGAAAGTATCAAACAGATATTTACTTGACAGGGCTCTTGAGCAGAGCTAGGGCAGCATCCTCAACTCATGGAGCTCACTGTAGGAACAGAGGGGCCTGAAGTCTTGTTTCAGGGTCTGCAGAAATTGTACTGTGCAGATGTTGAATGTAAGTGGGGTCAAAGCTGTTTGAAAAGGAAAAGAGAAAAGAAAAAAGAAAAAAAAAGGTTAAAAAAGGACTGTAAAACAGTCTGGAAATAATAATAAGAGGAAAAGAATTAAAAATCAGTCTTGGGAAAGACTACTAAACACACATGGACAGAAAAAGACAAACAAACAAACAAACCAAAAAAGCCCAAACCAAAACCCAAACTTACAAATCAATCCCAGGAAGGATTATCATTATAAAAGCAATCCCCAAAACTAAAGGTTGAAAACTTGACTTTTCTGCACCAAGTTGAAAAAACAGAAGAGCCCAGAATGCCAGTTCTAGCCCAGAATGCCAGCTCTCCTCCTGGCCATCGCAGGGCTCACACAGCAAAGGCTGGGCTTGGCTGAGCAGAGCATCTAACAAAAATGGTAATGGCAGAACTGATACTGTTGTAGAATGGATAAGTATTGTTTCCAGAAAGAAGTCACTGTTCTTCAAAAAAATACTTTAAATCCAGTAGGAGCCCCCACCCCACCTCTGTGAGAAACCTGCTGTGCGTGCCACTTGCCTTCACAGGTATGTTCGCCAAATGGGCAAGTCATTGCTTAAAGGACCAGTCCTGCTGACTTCCCAGAGTCATCTCATACCTGGAAATGATGCAGACTTGAGATCACTACCTTGCTTGCTACAAAACCATGAAACTATTTGGCTTTGGCTCCCCTTTTGTGTAATTTTACCTGTCATTAATACAGGGTTTACAATTTGCAGCCGTATTTATGTGATAATCATTTTGGGTTTCAACATTTGGGGGAAAAACAACGACCCTGATGCTTGTACAATACGTAGGGATTTATTTTCTCCTGGAGGACATAAATTTGGTTTACTAGAACTAATTTATTAACTGAATGAAAAAAAAAGCCAACATTCTCCTTCAATTATTCTAAAAGTATTAACATTGTGTGTGCCACAAGGAGTAGCAGTCATGGGACAAACCAGCATGGTTTTCAAGAGACACAGTAAAGTGACAGCTGAAGCTAACGAGAGAATTTCTTCATGGTTAAAAGATGTGTTGTTTGCTTCGATATAACCAGGCCATATGGGATAGCCAAAAGTGAAATCTCATCAAAGCTATTTCAGGTGCTCTACTTTGAGATGGTCTTGCCAGAACAAGCCTCATCCTTCTGCCATTGGGGTTAACTATAGCAGGTTTGTTTGAGGATAAAACAGAAGGAATGGGTTCTGCTGTGATACATCTCAGAGCTGCTAGCTTTTGTCTGGTGCAAAAAAAATAATGGCTGTTTGTATCTTACTTCTTCTTTCTTTTTTTTAATGTAATTAAACTGTTCCAGTCTGGGAGCACACGATGGCAATATCTGAACAGAGCTTCACAGCTCGCTGTGAGCAACCGCAGCGCTTCCTTTCTAACAAAGGGAGGTCCCAACCCTCCTCTACTATTTTGCTACTCCCTCCCTGCCCTAGGCCATTACTCTGATTGCTCCATTCAGCTGAGTTGATCTGGCCGGGCCGTCGTCAGATTCAAACTCACCAGTACAGCAGACAAAGCAAAGCGGCAAGCTTTTTCTTACCCGAGCTAACTCGCTCACCTGCCAGAGTGAGTGCAAAGGAGAGGAAGGATGGCATGGCAGGAAGCAGGTGGAGAAGGAAGCCAAAACAAGGAGACAAAACTTTGTCTGGCTGAGCTGGACTGACTCAATAGCATCTTGTACTTGGAGTCCCTGCAACACTCACAAGTGGTTGATCCCAGCGCCACCTGCTCTTAGATGTGCTATACTCAGTCCTGCATCACTTCTCACTACCCTTGCTCCATCTTCATTCCTTGAGTTTGGGGTGGGATACAAATGCATTTTGCAGCGCTATGCAGAGCCAGGCACTTTTATATCTAGAAGCACATTCCTCTTCAAATTTATAGCTAAAGACTTCAAGGACAGGTGAAATAGTGGTTTTGTGGTGAGGCCACAATGCTAGCAGTCCTGTTAGGTCAGTCCTGTTAGGTCAACCAAGCATCCCAAAGGTTAAACTGGCAATTAGACATTTGCTCTGTGGCATTCACGATCAGTCATGCATTATCAGTCTTTTTAAAATAAAATTTATCGTGTGTTTTTAACACCTGGCAGACCTCACAGCAAGTTCCTCTGCCTGGGCAAGCTTGTGAGAACAGGTTCTGCCTGCCACCTTCATCCTAGATGAGGGGATGTAGCCCTCACTCCTTATAGGTATTATTTGATGTTCCTTTTACCAGTCAATAGGGATTATACTCTATAGGGAAATTTATCCCACCATTTCCATTGTTGTCTCCAGCTGAGGCTAACCTGACTGCTTCCAGCATGAGCTACAAAGAATCACCAAGAAATATGTGCATAGGATCCATGTTAATACTAAAAGAGAAAAGGTGTCTGCACATGTTCATGAGCACCTGGGGAGCACATGTATGCTTGTGGGTGTGTATTGCTGTGCATGCAAGCGTGTTTGCACACAAGTGTCCACAGGCTTGTATGTGCAAAAATGGAGCGAGAAGCGGATTGTATGCATGAAGCAGCTGGAGTCTGAGTGAGTGAAAACCAACAACAGGAGCTTCTATTCAATCAAGATGGACAAATAGGGTCAGGGAAGTTCCTCCAAAGACTCCAGTTAACACTGCAGCTCACACAGCAACACTAAACACCACAGAATGCAGATAGTTACTTCTCCAGTCTTGGGCTGTGTGATTGAAATATTGCTCATTTAGAAATAGAAGATGGACAAAGAAACGAGGGACCCCCACTAGGAAAATACTCTCTTCTGTCTCTGAAAAATCACTTTTCCAATGTAGCTTCACAGAATTACAGGACATTAGGGATTAAAAGGGACCTTGAAAGATCATCTAGTCCAACCCCCTGCCAGAGCAGGATCATGTAAAGTAGGTGTTACAAATAAAGGGTAGTAAAGAGAGAAATTAATAAAAATATGAATTCTTTAGTAATTTGTTTCCACCTCCCACATAACTATACACAAAAGTTACAAAGGTTATGCAGGTTTGGTATTCGGTTGAGAAATTATCTTCACAATAGGGATGGTTACAGATAAGTTGAGAACAGCATTTGGAAAAAGATAAATCCAAAAGCAGTATGTTACCCCACTAACAAAAAGGGAAGAAGTTCCCAGAGACTTTAGGAATATATCTATTACTCACAATGCTGCTTGCTGATTGTGGGAATTTCTCTTTTGTTTCTTTTTGTCGGAAAATTCCCCTGAACTACTGCTGCTCCACACGTGTGGGGGAAGAACACCCAAGAGACAATACCTGTGCTCTACAGCTCACCTGTTTTGTCAAAGCCAGCTAATTTTTGTGTCACATGTTACCATCAAGCATATCCAAAGCTGGAAAAGGCCAGAAACCAATAACCATTAGTTCTCTGCCTAAAACATGCCCAGACTTACCCCAGCACAGGGTCTGTGCCTGGTACATGGCTTGGGGGAAGGGTCTAGGTGAATCCACCCATCCAGAGGCCTGGGAGGGAGAGGTATCTCCTCTGGCTTCCTTCATCCCAGCTTCTGTTCCCCCCGCCCCCATCCCATCTTTGCTTTGGGGGTAGGGGGTTTGGGTGTACTGCCACAATAGGTCACACAGGAATGCATCCAGGCAGGTTTTGAATGTCTCCAGAGAAGGAGACTTCACAACCTCTCTGGGCAGCCCATTCCAGTGCTTTGTCACCCTCATCCTGTGGCTGAAAGCACAGCAAATTTTGCTTACATTACTCAGATCTTTTCATGTTAAAATAAGGGGGAAATATTCTTGCTGGCTGGTGCTGGTGTGTACCAGCACAGTTCCTATACTGGCAGACTAATTCCCCTAAACCTGAAGCTCCCATGGACTGTGGTGCATTAAAGAGGCAGCAGGTGAGAGGCATACTTATTAAAGGCTGTATTGTTAATGCTAAAAAAGGCAGATGGTATCTCCCCTGCAGGGAATTGACTGTGGCTCTCTGCTGCCTTGGCTTTTCCCAACTCCTCCTTGCTCAGAAGCTCCTTTGCAGAGTCTTTTGTGGGCAAAACACAAGTGTGAGGGGCGCAGAGTGGTCAGAGGCGTGAGCTGTGAGCTGCAGTGACATGTGGTGGGAAGCACTCTGCAACTGGAGCTAGTCACATAAGTGAGTAGTGGTCTTGGTCCTTCACAGCTGGGACTGATATCCCAGGAGGAAGGTACCATTATGGAGATCAGTACTATGGCACTGTGTGATTAACCCCCAGTTTATTACAATCTCTAGCTGGGTCTCAGAGTCAAACTTTTGGCTGGTGAATGTCCCAGCATGGAAAGGTGTGACAGGGACAGCACAGTCAGGGCTGCAAACATACAGTGCTGCCTATTCTCTTTTGAATCCTTCAGCAGCACATAGTAAACACATGGCCAGAAAAGGCGGCCAGACTGGGAAAGAACATAACAGCAGCTCTCCACTGGAGCAGATACTAAACAAATTAACTCATCACTACCACTGTAGGCGTCTGACACCACTGGCATTCATAGAGGAAAGCCTCCATAGACTTTTCTAGTAGCTACAAGTCCTGCTTGCAATTCCCCTGCAGTGGGCTTCTGCAGCCACACAAGCTTCTCTGTGTTGAGGGCTCCTCTAGGTATTAAGGGCCAGGTGACACAGGGTGCAATGTCCAGGACAGTAACAGCAGTATGTGTCATTGAGAGACGGAAACACCTAGGAGGAGCCTCTTTTCTTGATTGCCTTTCAGTAGCAGCATGCCCAGCCTCTGGCACATGGGATCTCACAGCAGGAGAGGCACGGCAGCACTGTGTCCACAGGGTATGGCCAAGGGGCGAGCGGCATGTGGGCAGTGGGGCTGCTGAGACCATGAGGGCTGACAGTCTCTGCATACCTGTCCACATGTTTTCCTTCTGGCTGACCCACTAATGTTAATGCAGGAGCTTCAAAGAGATTTATGAGGACTCTCTATTGCCAAATAGTCACCTAGATGTTAGGGTTTGTTTGGTTGTGTTTGGTGGGGGGGTGGTTGGTGGTGGTTGTTGCTGTTGTTGTTTGTGTTGGTTTTGTGTTGGTGGTGGTTTTGGTTGGTTTGGTTTGGGTTTGGTTGGTTTTTTTACTCAGGACAGCTAATAAAGACAATCAGCAGTTCAGGCATGACTGGCCAATGTTTTGACAAGGAAAAGCGCCCTGAAGGGAATCTGGTCCAACCACCTTTTGGTGGGTTATTCAGTATGGCTTATTTGTGCTGAATAAGGCCTTTGGGATTAACTAGTATACTGCAGCCAGAAACCCCACTCAAGTAAGAAAAGAGGCTTACAAGTTGCATTCCCAAGCCCAGAACCAAGCTTTCACTGTGCCTAAAGAGCTGGGTTAGTACTAGAGTACTAAGGGGCAAAGGGGGCTAAGGAGGCACCAAGCGAGATAAAATAGGCAGCCCAAAATTTAACAGTGACATTGTGAATGCGAGGATTTTCACAGCTAAGCCAACCCAGCTCTCTGTATTTATTGGAGTTGAGGAGCAGATTCTTTAAGAAAAGCCTTCTGACAGCAGCCACCAGGAAAAGCTTGTGAGTTCGTAAACTGCTTCCAAGCCTTGTTAATTCCTGCTTGCATACGAAGCTCTGTAAGCTTAACCCCTGTTTCTCATCAGCTGCTTTCAGGAAAGCCCAGGTGTGAGCTCCATTTCAAGAATATCACACCACCACTGAAAACTAGATAAGAGTCTATTTATAAAATCCTTAAACAGGCAAGTTTTCATGTTCTTGACCTTACTTTGCTTTGTAAAGATAAGCTAAATGGTTTCTGTTTCGGTCAAATCATGGAAACCTGCTCCTCAATATTGATTAAATGAACATTTGCTACATTTTATTGCTTCTATAACGTCTCATATATCAGAAACACTAGCCAGAGCCAAGATCTACTCTCAAGATCAGAAAAACCTATTTTGTTCAGGTGAGGTGGTTTTTTTCATAGAAAGCATCACAACAAAATCCCCAGGGAAGTAACAGATGAGAGTGCTACGGACTCCTTGAGTCTAAACAGTATTTATTCAACAAGCTTGCACCTCTGACTTCCAAGCAACACAGCAGCTGGCAGTCTCCAGCTAGCCTGCAAATTCATCTTGAAGAGTAAATAAGTGAACAAAGAATGCAAAAACCCCACAGCACTACATAGTGAAAAAAACCCACAAAGTCCTGATTGAGCAGAATGAGCTGGAGAGGAAAAGCCTAATTGTTACTGCTAAGCGGTACCGAAATCTCTTATGGAGATGTGCCCTCTCCCGGCCTCACCAGGAAAGCGTGGAGGGACCACAGGTCTCCAAACGTGCTGGGCACAGAGGCGCCTTGGAAAGGTTTGGAAGCCTGTGCTACCCTGCTGTAATATTAGCAAGCAAAGAAATCAAATTACCGTAGGGCTGTCAATTACATATTAACAAGTCATTCGGGACAAGATTTAAATCAACAGAGGGGCTGCCCAAAGTCCAGCTCACAGGCAGCTATTTAAGCACTACTTTTCCACAAGTGTCAGAGCACCTGAGCCTGAAGTGGGCTTCAGCTCTGTCACATTTAATCAGTTGCTAGCAGCCCGAAAGTCACACCTCCTACCTGGGAGCTTGAAGATGGGTATCTGAATCCATAGAATCATAGAATCATAGAATCATAGAATCAGTCAGGGTTGGAAGGGACCACAAGGATCATCTAGTTCCAACCCCCCTGCCATGGGCAGGGACACCCTACACTAGATCAGGCTGGCCAGAGCCTCGTCCAGCCTGGTCTTAAACACCTCCAGGGACGGGGCCTCAACCACCTCCCTGGATAACCCATTCCAGGGCTTCACCACTCTCATGGTGAAGAACTTCTTCCTCACATCCAGCCTGCTTTCATCCTCCTTTTTTTCTGCTGTTGTTGTTGTCACTCTTGTTTGGTCATGGGTTTAAGTTGTGACCTGGGAAGGAAAGCTTGACCAGAATTAAGGCTGTCCATACACCAGCTCTGCCAGACAGAGAGAGCCCTTGCTGCAAATGCTATGCCTCTTGAGGGTTGCTCTGAACCATGCCACCCCACTCAGCTATGGTCCCCCACAAACCAGCAGCTGGCTGGCAACAGTGCCTATCTTAGACATTTCCAGCTGTGGAGCATCCTTTATCTGAGCACATTAGAGTGCAGAATTTGCCTTCCTGATTCTGCCAAAAAAATCGTACATTTCGCTTCCAATATAACATCACTCTAGCTTGCAGTCCTAAGTACTGCCTTCCTCTTGTACCACTAGACTTAGGGTTCCTGTATTAGCAGATCTCTATTCCTCAGGGATGAACTGACAGACAGCACTTAAACTTCCACTCCCTGGATAAGTTAAACTGTTAAAATGGTTTAAAACTTTAAGAAATTCTCCTGCTCTCTTCAGTATCTCTGCCCACACACACCCACACACACCCAACCACAGAGATTAAGCAGGAACATGGTCTTCCAAGAGAAGCCTCCCTGTCTAGCCTCCACTAGAATTAGTGCCCACTGTCTTACTCTCCAACTTGAAACACCATGAGAAACACATTTGTGGCTGATCATCTCATAGCAAATTCTTATGGGATGAGAAAGCTGCATGGAAAATACTATTTAGATATTCAAAGTGAAGTGGCTGTAATGACAGAGTAGATTCTTGCAATGTTGTACAGTAATGCGATGCCACTGTGACAGTCTTGCACAGTTAAAAAAAAGGCAGAAAAGCCAAATGCATTTCTGGGTTTTAATTCTTAACTCTTTGAATCTTTTATTTGTCATGCTGAGAGATATGGGGACGGTTTTCTCTCAGTTTAAAAAAAGATTTAGAACAAATCTTTTCTGTCATCCTCGTATAAGCAGTAGCCCTCAGGGGCAAGGGGAGAAATGTGGCTTTCACACAGGCAGAGAGTGAAAACAAGATCTTTCCTGATTTATGTCCTCGGCACTTTTGTCCTGGCAGTAAACACAAAGCCTCCTACTATAAAGTTACATAGGTTTGGTTTCCTGGGTGACTTGACTGAGCCTGAAGATCTTGTTAATTTCACAGAAAACACTATGGTGTTTCTATGCTCATTTTCAAGCTGACAATATCACAGAATTGTCAGGGGTAGAAGGGACCCCAAGGATCATCTAGTTGCAACCCACCTGCTGTGGGACACTTTCCACTAGATCAGGTTGCCCAGAGCCTCATCCAGCCTTAAAAACATCCAGGAATGGGGAATGAGGCTTCCACCAACTCTTTGGGCAGCCTGTTCCTGTGTCTTATCACCCTTATGGTGAAGAACTTCTTCTTAATGTCTAATTCAAATCTACCCTCCTCTAGCTTGAACTCATTCCCCCTAGTTCTATCACTACCCAACACTCTAGAAAGTCCCTCACCAGCTTTCTTGTAGGCACCCTTAAGATATTGGAAGTTCACAGTAAGGTCTCTTCTAGCCTTCCCTTCCCCAAACTGAACAATCCCAACTCTCTCAGCCTGTCCTCATAGGGGAGGTGTTCCAGCCCTCTGGTCATCCTCATGGACCTTCTCTGGACACATTCCAGCATGTCCGTATCTTTCTTGTAATAGGGGTTCCGATATTCCTCTCGTCTGGCCACACTGTAGGAAGCCATGAAAGACATATGGAAAGAATTGTCAGGATGATGTCACGTTGCTTGGCATTGCAGAAATGAGCCTTACTTCTACCACAGCCCATAGCACAGTCAATACAATGCAGCCATTGCTATCAGCAGTCAACAGCCCTCTTGTTGCAGTGGCAGTAAAATTCTAAAGGATTTGAAAAACATCGTTGGGGTTTGCCCGGTCTTGAGCTTCTTCAACTTGGTTGTGGCTGTATCAGCCCATCATCAATAGCCAGTTCCCTACAATCTAACTTGTTTTAGCTAAAATGGCAGAACTGTCTAGCAGCAGAATATTTGTTTTCAACTTTAGATTGCTTTGGTGTAACTCCTAACTATTACCCTAAAGCATTATAGCATATATTTTCATGGATCTTGCTAACTGTTAACAATGTCTTAGTGAATTTGTAGACCAATCAGAAAGGTGTGTTAGCAGTCAGCTGCTTGGAAATGTACATGAATACCATCAAGCTGTCCTAAGAAGCCCCCACTACCAACAGTATATCACCTAGTGAAGGTCCTGGACACCAAAATACCTGCACCATCCCATCTGAGGGAAAAAGACCCTCCCCCACAGACCACAGGCACATTCTCACAACAGAGAAGAGAGGGAGATGCTAGGAAGTTTATAACAGTTTTAGTTGTATTATTAATAGGAATTAACAGTAATTGGAGCATTTGAGCAGTAGGTGCAGATACCATTGTAATTGGATTAATAATAGCTGCTTGATGCTCTCTTGACTAGATCACTGAAGCAATTAATCACACGAACAATACATTGCAACTTTCTGCTCCATATAAGAGGAGCCAGGTGTTCATTCCAACTCTAACATTAACAGCCCTTGTAGATCATATGGATATTGAGTGAAAAATAATCTGTTAGTACTTAGCTGTTGCAGCCACGGTTCTGACAGCAGCTCCTGAACATGTGTGGAGTGCATGATTCCTTAGCTGACCAATTCCTTAGCACACTGCATAGAGCAAAACAATAATATTTCATGTGTGCCAAGAACAACATCCTCACATTGGCACCCTTTGATTGGAATATGCTGCAGAAGCCACCTCCTTGACATGCTGGCAACTCTTATTGGGAAAAGATTTTAACTTATATATGTGGTTGGGTTTTACTGGGTAAGGAATTGATAACAAAGAGTATGAAAGACAGACACTCTGAGGAATAGTTACTCTCCCTTGCTCACTGTCTCTCTCTCTGAGGTTAGGGACTTAGGTAGGAATGGCTTTGGTTAGGGCTGTTAGACACTTGCTTCTGTCAGTTAGCTACTTCTGGCTAGGGCTTCAATGTAGGGATGCTGCTAAGGATATGCTTGGAACTCCTACTTCTGTTAGCTGTTTTGTCTGTTAAGGGCTTCTAGGACTTCTGCTGTAAGTAGGACTCTCAGACTTTGTAATGCTGGGGATTCTACAACACAGCAATAAAGGACTTCTGTTGTAAGTAGGACTCTCAGACTTTGTAATGCTGGGGATTCTACAACACAGCAATAAAGGGCTTCTGGGACAACTTGAGATTCTCTACTCTCTGCATTTCTGGAATCTTGTTGCTATATGGCAATGGGTTTCATGCCTTCATTGATCACCCAGTGGCCCCCGTATTGGGGGCAAAGAAAAACAACACTTAGCTTCATTAGTTATCTTCTTCCTATTCTTTTTTTTACCAAGAATTTTCATTTACTTCCTCTTTTCCATTATCTACATATTCTCTGCAATCCTTTCCTGTCTGGAAGGCTTGTGAGAAGGGTTTTTCAAAGGATTTGCTACTGTGTTCGTATAGAGGACTTGACATGCATCTGCGCTACAGCGCCTGCTCTGATGTTTCACACACAATTACAAACCCTTCCCAATACTGTGAGACTAGCAGTTACTTTATTCCACAAGCAATCTGCTGTGTCAGTTTACTCTCCACTAGCTGCTTCTGTCAGTTTGCCTGTGTACACAAGGCCTAAAGGAATACGATGTTGAGATTTCTCTGGAGCTAAATGGACTCAGGTGCTTTGTTCCCTTTGGAATCACACATCTATTTTTTTCGTGCTTGCTCCCACAGTATCATGCTTTCTTGTCAGAATATTATGTGCCAGTTTTCTCTTCACCTTCTGTTCCTTCTGCTCTGGCAGATTTTCTCCAGTTGAGGCTTCTTCAGCTTTGCTCTGTCCTCCCAGCTGAAAAGGAAAGAGGCGTTGATGGAAGTGGTTTTCCAGGTAGTAGATTCTCAAAGACTAAGAGTGGGTAGACTATAGAAAACTACTGAGCACCAGGGGGTCCTGCCAAATGATTTATTCACTTTACACATCTACCTCAGGTCTCTAAATGAGTAGGCCACCTTTAGTCAGGGAAGAAGCTTCTTTCCTTGTCTGTAGAGGACACAGGGACCCTAACCTCCTGATGTAGAAACCTCAGTCACAGGGTGTTCTCCTTTCTCATGAGCATTCGTAGTACAGCCATAAGAGTATCTCCCACCTTCATCTCAGCCTCCCTCACCCCCAAATCCCTTCTCCCTCCAAGTGAAATCTATTCCACCTTGAACACAAGTCATGTTTTACACTTTTGCTGTTTCCTCAACTTGTGTCCTTGCAGCCATCTTGCTTGCTTGGTCTTATCCAGGAAGGCTAAACAACCAATCCCATAGGGTAGTGACCAAGGGCACAGGGTCCAGTTGGAGACCTGTAGCTAATGGTGTTTCCCAGCAGTCAGTGCTGGGTCCTGCCTAGTTAAACATATTCATTGACGACCTAGCTGAAGAGACAGAGCATACACTCAGCAAATTTGCCGATGATACAATACTGGGAGGAGTGGCACCAGAAGGCTTTGCTGCCGTTCAGTGAGACCTGGACAGACTGGGCAGCTGGGCAAAGACAAACCTAAAGAAATTCCACAAGGATAAGTGTAGAGTCCTGCACCTGGGGAGGAATAGCACCATGCACCAGTACAGGTTAGAGATTAACCTGATGGAGAATAGCTCAGCAGAGGAGCCGTGGTTGACAATAAGTTATCCGTGGGACAGCAATGAGCCCTGGTGGCCAAGAAGGCCAATATACTCAAGTGCATTAACAAGAGTGTGTTCAACAGGTCAAGGGAGGTTCTCCTCCCCCTCTTCTCAGCCCTAGTTAGACCACATCTGGAATATTGTGCACAGTTCTGGGCTCCCCAGTTCAAGGGGGACAGGGAACTCCTTGAGACAGTTCAACAGAGAGCTATGAGGATGGTTAAGAAGAAAGGCTGAGACCTGGGGCTGCTTAATCCGGAGAAGAGAAGGCTGAGAGAGGACCTTATCAATGTCTACAAATGTCTGAACGGTGTCCGTCAGGAGGATGGAGCCAGTCTCTCTTCAGTGACACCCAGTGGTGGGACAAGGGGCAGTTGATGTAAACTCACACAAAATTCCATCACAACGTGAGAAAAAACTTCTTTACTGTGAGGGTGATTGAGCACTGGAACAGTTGCCCAGAGAGGTTGTGGAGTCTCTAGGGATCTTCAAAACCCACCTAGATGAATTTCTGTGTGACCTACCTTAACTGGTCCTGCTTTGCAGTGGGGTTGGACTTGGTGATCTCTGGAGGTCTCTTCCAACACCTAGCATTCTGATTCTTCAGTTGTAGGGAGCAGTAAGGTCTCCCCTTAGCATTCTCTTCTCCAGACTAAACAGCCCCATGAGGAACTAGGGTCAAACTATAGCTTACCTGGCTGTCCTCTATTCTCCCTTCAAAACCAGCTTGTAAACACTCCAGCCTCATCTAAATTCATTTCCATTTTTGATGTTTCCTAAGCATATACAGGTCTTTAAACACACCTGTAACAGCTTGTGTGTGTTTCTTGAAGGGACAATTCCATTATGTGTTTATTAATAGAGAACATATGCAACTTTATTCATCCTTGAATACATTCTTTGTCTGGAATGCAATGGTCTGCAGCATCCTCATTCCTTCCTTATAGTGGTTTCTGAACACAAAGTTTTGCTTGTTATCAGTGTTTTGGGAATGTTTTCAAGTTACAGAAAAGTGTTTTGAAGTTTGAACCAGGGGATATTGAAGTCGCCGTTTTAATCTTCTGATAACATGTATCTAATGTGATACCACTTTCCCTCTCAAGGACATAATTAGAGTTACAAAGTACTGTTGTTCTTCAATTAAACTGAAATTGTTATACACTATTAACTGCATATAACATTAAAGAACTCACCAAAATAAAGGCCTTTCCTCCCCCCCCCCCAGTGCATACTGCACAAAGTGCCAAGGGCAAGTATAAGGATGTATACCATGGTGCTTGTTGATTCCTCCAAATGAGAATTAAACTGGTATTTATCCTGCATTCACAAGCAGAGACAGAGAAACTAGGAACAGAAGGAGCTGCCACCCAGAATAGGTACTGCTTGTTAAATAAAGCAAGGAGCAATACCTTTTACACATGACTATTGTATATCCTGCAGGTGCACTAGAACTTTGCTACTATATTTGGTTTGGGAACAAATACAGCTCTCTTCATTGTTTAAAAATTGTTCAAGTGTACTACAATACACATTTAGACATTTGAATAGGGAAATTATCTATTATATTACCTTCAGTTAATGACACAAGACACTAGCTCCTGACTGAACTTCACAAATCCTATTTTCAGCTTCTTGGAACAATGCATGTACCCAAATGCATCAATTTCCCCATGCAGATATAAATATCTCTACATCCATAAGGAATCTACTCTAAATTTAGACTGTTAATGGCATACCTTAGCAAAGCAGCAGCTGGCAACCCTTGAGAGCGTGGAAATGTTATTTTTAGAGAGTCTGTTGTATTCATGTACTTGAGCTCCCACCTGCACTACGTCAAAAGACATTGTTCTAGATATACGCTGAGGATGAATGTAGATATTCAACAAAGAAAAGATAAAGACCATAACACTAAACTATGGGGAAAAACAGTTACTTCACACACACTTTTAGAGTGTGTTACCTGTGTGTGCTCCATTGCAGGAACACATACTCTAATCCAGGTGTTTTGTAGTAATTTCTGCCTGTGAGTTCAGACATTCTGGTGGAATCAGGTTTTCTGGGTTCCTTTTTCAGCAGGCATTTTTCCCATAACAGGCAGGAAAAAAGGAATAGTTACAGAATTTATGTGCTTACCTTCAGATAAGCACTTCTTACTCTCAAGGCTTGCTTTCATATATACACTCTGCTTCCATTACAGGTAGTAGTAATATACAGGAGACAGGTGGTGGAATATACCTGAACAAGTCTCAGAAAGAGATCAGCTGATTAATCTGTTTAGGGGACTCACTCTGAAGCAGTTAACTGCCCATCTGTGTTTAATAGAGAAATGTGTTTAAAGCTACAGGTGCTGCCAGCAAACCTGATTCTTTCCATCAGGGGTAGATCTAAAATGGTTATTTCATAATATGTTTGAATAAAGACAAGAATCCACTTAGGAACTATCTCCAAGTTGATAAACATTGAATAACCTAATCTCCCACTTCCACTGTGTCAGTATTTTTGCTAGGGAAGCATCAAAAAAAGGTGCAAAGATAAACTTATTTGTGTTTTGCTATTATTTGTTGGAATGTAGATGTAAAAGATTATGCTGTCTTGTCTCAGTCATTGGTTAAAAAAACCAAATGGAAGACACGGTCATCTACTGGATGAGGTGGGATCTACTGGAGACCAACAGAAAGCTACAGGATAAGTAAGGGACTTGAACATCTCTCCTGGGACTGAAAGAACTGGGGCTACTTAGACTTAAGGCAGCAAAGAGGGGATCTTATTTATGTCTATAAATATCTGAGGGCTGAGTGTCAAGATGAAGGTGACAGTCTCATTTCAGTGGTATCCAGTAATAAGACAAGGACCAATGGGTATAAGCTGGAACACAGGATGCTCCACCTCAGCAGGAGAAACTTCTTGACTGTGAGGGTAAGAGCTCTGGAACCGGCTAACCAGAGAGATTGTGGAGTCTCCTTCTCTGCAGACTCTCAAAACCCAGGTGGGTGTGTTCCCTATGTGATCTTGCTTTGGCAGGGGGTTTGGACAAGATGGAGCTCTAGATGTCCCTTCCAACCCCTAACACTCTATGTTTCTATGAGCTTGTGCCTCCTGCTCTCAGAGTTGGCCTTAATAGAAAAGGAAATCCACACATTAAAAATATAACAAAAGATATAATGTGGGAAAAGCATTATGCCTGAAAAGGTAGGACTATCTAACCCTAAACTGATTGAAGAGCACATGGAGAGTCAAGAGAAATTTACAATACAATACACCAGGTTGGAAGAGACCTTCAAGATCATTGCGTCCAACCCATCAACCAATCCAACCCACCCAACTAAACCATGGCACCAAGCACCCCATCAAGTCTTCTCCTGAACACCTCCAGTGAAGGTGACTCCGCCACCTCCACGGGTAGCCGATTCCAATGGGCAATCACACTCTCCGTGTAGAACTTCTTCCTAACATCCAGCCTAAACCTGCCCTGGTGCAGCCTGAGACTGTGTCCTCTTGTTCTGGTACTGGCTGCCTGGGAGAAGAGGCCAACCTCTGCCTGTCTACAACCTCCCTTCAGGTAGTTGTAGAGAGCAATAAGGTCACCCCACAGTCTCCTCTTCTCCAGGCTAAGCAACCCCCAGCAAAAGCATATTCAGTGCCTAATACCTTCAGCTGAAGGGCACTTCATGGTTGTCTTTGGACATCCAGGATGAAGCATATTATGCAACAGGGCAGCATTCACAAACTTAAGAAACTGCCTCAAAAATTACACTGGAGTAATTTGATTGTAAGCCCTAATCTTTCCAGTTCCTTTGGCAGGTATACAAAGAACAAAATGGTTCGGTTACCTAACATGAAAGAACACCACCCATTGCTACAGCCTAAGCTTGAGTAGTACCTCAAAACAAAGGAGTAAACAGAAAAAAGTTGGAGGGAAGAAGCTTTTGTATGAAAAAGCATTGACCAAGAGGGAAGAGCACAAGGAATTTAATTCTAAGTTGTTTAGAGAAAGTTCAAAGAGCTTGCAGTGATAAAATTCAGTGCTGGGTAACAGAAAAGGTCTTAAAAATTCTCAGGATACAAAGGCTTGTTTTATTGAGAAAAATAAATTACTTGCCACACTCACTATACAAGAAACAATTAGTTGAATACACAGAAGATCAAGGATGAGTAACTGAAATATCTGCCATAAAACACCAAAATAATAAGAAGTTTTCTTAGCTAGAATTTTGAATTCACTGCTCAAATATACATCCAGCTTTGCTTAAAGGTGTGCTGCTGTCAGCCTTGTCAGTTTTCCTCCCTTGAAACCTTCAATACTGTGTGGAAAGCCACTTATCTAATGCTTTTAAGTCTTATTTTACATTTTAGCCTTGAGCTGGTAAAAAAAGCCTCCAAAACCAAATTGCCCCATACAGTTATTGTGCCATTCCCACTTCTGAGCACCAGTCAAGCGAAGGCTGTGGAGACATGAAAAAACAACATGTACCTTCAGACAGCACAGGCATTGTTTTTAATTGGTTGAGGAAGGAGATGCACACCCAGTTCAACAGATACCGAATAGCAGAGAATCAGGAGATAAACTATTTGCTCTCAGAGATAAACATTTAAATAAACACTAACATATAAACCAGAAGTCCACAGAAACCCAACTGGAAAAAAAAATAAAAAATCATTCCTTCTGGGATATCCTTGTAGCAGAAAAGAGAGGATGGCAACTCAGTCAGCAGTGCTCTGCAGCAGCAAGAGTGTATATCTTTCAGTTCCTTGAGCAGCTTTTACAATGTTCCCACAGACTCCAGAGGACTGCCAGGACAAGTTCCACATACATCATTCACCTGCAGTTAAGCTTTCTGTGTGCAGTTTCTTTCAGACTTTACTGCGAAGAGAGGCCATACTCAATTCAAGAGCAATCAGTCTTGTCTCCAGAGCATTTAATACAGTGTCTGTCTGCATCAGGGAAAGACAACTCGGTTATAAACAGAAATTGCAATACAAAGAACAAGTGTAGATATCAGTAAGTCCTCAAATTTGATCTTGTATCACCAATCCTATTTGATTCCATTCCTGCTATTCTAACATTAACCCTCCCACACTATCTCAAATCTGTAACGGTCTCCAGCCTCAGTGTCAGACCCACACATTCAGACTCACAGCATTCAGCTTTTTCTAGACAACCATCAGCTTTCAGATCTTTGTCATGTTCTTTCCTCCCAGCACTCCCTATGTGCAGTCAGAAGTTACCCAAAGAGCAAACTGTTAACTTATTATGTAGTATTTTGATACAGTTACAGCAAAAGTATTAAGTCAGTTTATATGAAAGACAGAACTAAGTTAAGTGAAAATATGGAGAAATTAATCAGAAGCAGTTAGAAATGAAATTTCTAATTACTGACAAACACAAATAGGAATCTAATTCTGTGCTTGATAAACTGAAAATGCTAGTTACCCATGAAATTAGAGGAAAAGTTACTGAAATTTTTGCATTAACATAAGATATTATTAGTATGACTTATTACAGGAACACCCAAAGCATCAATCTTGATGAAATAAGCAGTTTCATGGAAAATATTTCAGGATATTAATTGACAGAGAATGATAGAAGGTTAAATCTTACCCTTTGTATTGTTGCTTCCAAGACAGATTGACTCTCAAGAGTTAAAGGTTCCTCATCAGTACAAGCTTGTTTTTCTGATGATCCTAGAATGTAACTGATAAACTACAGTTTAGATTGTGCACTTTTTACTCTGAAGGAAAAAGAATTGTGTTAGATAGTGCCGTAAGTTGTATCAGTAAGATTACACTTAATGCACTAGCGAGGTGAAAGCATGATTCTAGTCACAACAAAACACATACATATTTGGTAGTCTTGTAAACAAGCTGCGTGGTGGAATGAAAACAGTTTTAAGTGCAGAAGTGCCAGGACACTACCACTTTGTGGAATTCAGAACTCCAAGAAGTTGTGGATTCTGGCACCACAGGATACAGTGAAAAAATTATGCAGACATTGGGAATAATGCATCACTAGCTGGCAGAACAAGCCATCACCATTGCTGCCCCCCAAAATGCCATTTTGTGACCATTTAAGTGTTTTTACAGTCATGGAAAATGCAAAGTGTCACAGCTGCAGAAAAAAAGCAAACAAACCAACCAACCCACAAACAACTGTCCAGAGTAGGAAGAACATTCACATAAACACAGCAGAATGAATTGGAAATTAACAAAATAGAAGCATTAAGACTAGACCAGACAGAAATAGAGGTGGTGGAATCACCATCACTGGAGGTGTTTAAGAGGGGATTGGATGAGGCACTTGGTGCCATGGTTTAGTTGATTAGATGGTGTGGGGTGATGGGTTGGACTTGATGATCTCAAAGATCTTTTCCAACCTGGTTCATTCTATTCTATCACTCTTTACTGGAGCAATGCTTGGATAAAAGCACATCGGTGTGGAGAATTAATTCGAGATATAGGTATTGAAGGATATTTTAAGACCACTTTCAAGTGCTATAAACTAACTAAGGCAAATACAGTAACACATTTTCATTTTCTAAGCAGTTTGTGACTGTAAGACAGTTCAGCAAGAATGTTAAGCATGTATTTTTTAAGATTTGCTTTTGCCTACCTGCAAGGAAAAAAGCAGACTTGGTCAGTACTGGTCAGACTTCACCTTAAATTCTACTTAAGATCCTCTGCCCATACTCTCTGCTGATAACATCTGCCTCTAATAGCTTGGAGCCAGCCCTATTTGATACTACTTATGACTGCAGGTTCATTTTATGGAATCTAAAGCAGAATACATATGTAGTGTGCTGGTCAGATGAGACGGAACTTTCCTGTGTTGCATACCTAGTGTTACTGTCTTGTGTGATATGCAATTTTTTATACAAAAGGCAGCCTGATATTTTTTTTTTTTTGTTTTCTAGGATTTGTCTAGCATTACACAGATGTTTCTCACACTTCAGCACTATGATGCTAACAGCAGTAATACAGAACATCATTCTGGATCAAAGGGACAGAAAGAGCTACCTCCAGATATGCTACAAAAGTTAACAGCAACATCCCTTAATACGACGCCCAATGGAGGAAGTTTAGCTAGCAGGCTTACCAGTAAAAATTCTGCCTTTACCTTTCAATTGAGTCAATACTGAAACAAAACAAATCCCTCTTGTAGTCAAGATGCTTTGGTGTGCACCTGTAGATGTTGCCAAGTGTTGTTGAGCAGCCAGAGCAAAACAATGTTTCTGTCAGACTGCAAGTAAGATACGCAACATTTACTCAGGAGAAAACAAAAAAAGCTACCTTTCCCCACCCCGCCCTAAAAAACAAATAAATAAAAAGTCATTGTTTAACCGGGGTTTTAGAGTGTTCATTCCTGTTTTACACAGTATACTTAGGAGCTCTCATTCATCAGCCTGTGTCCCCTGTGGTTCCTCAGGCCGGCTGACCTGGGCAAGTCTAACACAAAAGCACTTTGCACAGACCACCCGCAAACGTTTTCCAGGCTCAGCTCCCCTCCCCGCCCGGGAAGACAGGGGCAGCACCTAAGAAACTTTTTATCCGTTTTTTCCCTCAGAGCCTCTCACAGAACTTCTCGGCTCACTCAGGAGGGGAAGGGACCAGATAGGGACTCCATCACCCCCAGGGGGCAGCAGCGGGGCTCCGGGGCCAGGCCTCACCATCCGCCCTCGCCGGGCATCTTGGAGAGCTGCTGTTCCTTGTCAACCGAGACGATGGCAGACGCCCCTGCGCGGAGAGAGAGAAGAAGGTGAACAAGGGCATGGGTGGAAGAAGTGACCGAGGTGAAGGGCAGGGCGTTGCTCGGGGCGGGGTCAAGACTCACTGCTCAGCAGGATGCAGCCCATCGCCTCATCGTTGCCCACCCAGCTCTCCGTGTCTCCCACCGGCCGCTTACAGCCGGTGCAGAGGAACACCATAGGCATCAGCTCCTCGTTCTCCGCGTCCACCTCGTCCTGCTGCTCAGACAGCAGCAGCACGAAGTTGTCGTCCATCTCCTTCTCCTCCTCATCCTGCTGCTGCTGCTGCTGCTGCTGCTGCTGCGAGGAGTTCTCCCGCTCCGCCATAGGGCCCCGTAGCCGCCGGTGCAGAGCCCTTACCGCCTTCAAATCGCCCGCGCCGGAAGCGGCAGTGACGCACGAGCCTCTGGCCCCGCGCCACGACCCCTTCTCAGCTCGCCGGGGGGATGCCGCCCGCGCCGCCCAGGGGGCGGTGAGCGCCTGGCGGTGCCTCCCTCCGGCCGTTAGCGGCGGGGGTGTGGCGATGCGCGGGGTGTGTTGGGGGCGTGCTTTACTGCGTCTCAGCGGCGGATGGGCACGGAAAAGATGGGGAAACGTGTTTTGAAAGCAGCCTTTAACCGACCTGGCACGTTAATGGCTGTGTTTGCGTGCTTTGTTGCTAGTCCTGATTAGCTACTCACTCGCACTCCGTGCTCTGGAGCTGGCTCCGGCGGTCTGCCTTTCCTCCCTGAGTCCAGGGCCAGCGCCTTGCTGAGCAGCCCCGGCCTTCCCAGCTGCAACCTACCCTGGGAGCTTTAGGGGTGCAGTCAAGAGCAGGCTGTGGCTCTTGTTTCGCGTTTAGTGTGGGTCATTTCGGTCCTGCCAACCTGCTAAGCACGTTGCCTAGGCACGAAATGCAGTGGGCCAACCTTCCAGTGCTCTGCCTTCCTCTTGGTTGCGAGCCCGCGTTTCCACCCGTCGCCTTCGGAGCTGCTTTGAAGAAGTGACAAAACAAAATACTACGGTTAAACAAAATACTACGGTTATTCCAATACACCCTTTATTTATGAAGAAATTTCTCAGGTCTTTCCTATTAGTTTACATCAAGAGAGATTCAGGAACGCCTTTCAGCCCAGATGGTTTTAGTAGCTTAAGAGAGCACACTGTTGTTGCAAGTTTCTGAGAGGGAAGTGTATGTGATCCAGCTGGCACTTTTCCACCCCATTCTTAGGTTACTTGACTTCCATCTCGGTTTAAAGTAACATAATTGGCCACCAGGAAGCAAGGATTGCATGTTAAGGGCCGTTCTTGCACATCTGTCAGATACTAATACTCATTGCTGCTAGATCTTTTTAGTACCAAGGCAGTCCTTGAGCTGCAGGACCCCAGAGTGATTTACATAGGCATCAGTTATGCAATCTCTTTCTGAGGGTGCTGAAGTACAGTGAAAAAAAAGATTTGGTTGGAGTTCTGAGCTAGTTTAAAATGCACTACTGAAATGGCTAACAGAACAAACTCCTCTGAGTATTTTTGGTCATATGAATATTATTGGGATTATATAGATCCAATTCCAGTAGATGGAAGCAAGTTGAAGGTTAATAAATGTAAGTATTGTAGAGTTGTAGGTGCTAATGTACAGAAAAAATGCTGTATACCTTGTCTTACTGACTTATTTTTTGTTATCCTTGCAATAGAGACCATGCTGAGTTAGATGTGTGTGGTTTCTATGGATGGGTGTCTGCCAAGCTCACTGTACTCTAATATCAGTTACTACTAATACTGAAACTCTTTGATTTATCTTGCAGTATTTGAAATTGTAAGACTGCTGGTACTAACTTATTTAGAAGGACAGGGTTGGGGTTTCTTTAGCCATTTGCTAAGTGTAAACCTAATGACTTGAAAATCTGTAGTTTGGGGTCTTAGTTACCTATATGCTACTATCAGAAAAAAAAAAAACCTGACAGCAGAAGCAGACTTTTTCATAAAACTATTGTGTTTTCATCTTGGGACACAAGGCTTGCATTACAACTGATAAACATTGGAAATGTTAGTAAACACGTTTATGTTTCTGCTAGTGAGGAACACCAAGCTGAAAAACATTCTGTTACCTTTTCCTCTTTGGTTTACGGCTAGTGAACTGTAAGCCACAATATTTGTATATATGTTACTGTCAAACTTTGTTGCCATAGAAGCTAACTCTGCTGGGCTTAGAAGCTTGTTTTCAAAGTATGTAGTATGAAATAGCATTCACCAAAATCACTGTGTGACAGTTAATTCCATTTAACATTGATTTTTCACAATGAGATAGCAGTGTCTTTTTATGGTTGCTTAAAGGGGTAAGTAGTTTTTAGGTTGGGGTTTTTTTCCTAATAAAACAGCTTAGGTTTTGATAAGAAAAAATGACAGGCTGTTCAGATACGGTTTCAGAGACTAAAACTGGTTTTCCTGAGGTTATTATCATGAGCTGGTCTGTAAGGAAATGTGATATTATTTCAGAGTATTTTCATGTCTAGTTAACAATTAAAGAAACTGTCTTTCAACAGTGAAGATTGAACTGGACAGTACTAGGAGGGCTCGGAGGTTTATGTGCTTTACTTGCATTACAAGAGCAAGAATAAGAGAAGAGATATGCTGCAGTGCCTCTAAGAAAGCTTTTCTGTCCACTCTAATGAGGCTAGGATTTATTTCCTCCAAACTTAGGGCAGCATGCCTGAAAGGAGGTGTAAACATCCACATCTTTCTCTGTATAAAATCTGAATACTTGAGAGCAACATTGGTGCTGCCGAGATCAGGCAGATTTTGTGCAGCTTCTTATTTCTCTTAGTTTCAAAGTTAGGGCAGGCGATTGCCCCCAGATTCCACTAGGGAAATCCCAAAATGATGAGTTTAGCTAGCTGTAAGTCTACAGCATG
Organism: Picus viridis; assembly: GCA_033816785.1. Taxonomy (NCBI): domain Eukaryota; kingdom Metazoa; phylum Chordata; class Aves; order Piciformes; family Picidae; genus Picus; species Picus viridis. The sequence goes on from CM066570.1 coordinate 12,467,950, forward strand.
TGGCTGGTTTAGCAAAAATCAATCTAAACCTCTCCTTTTTTTCTTTTCTTCTCATTAGTTATATCTCTCTAATATTTAAGTTGCCTGATACTTAATAGAGGTGGGATTTCTTTCACAGCATTTTCCTTCATGGCCATGTATGGAGATTTCTCTTTACCCAGCTTCCTGTTTTCTTGACATCTGTGGAAATTATGCTTCTGAGCAAAGATGCTCACTTTCTGTTAAATTTAACTCATTGGCAGTTTAATGGAGGAAAGTGCCACATGCATGTGTGTGTGAGTGCTTATGAGTGATCTCATAAGCCTTCTTTCCAGAGAAAAAGCAGAATAAACCTCTTCAACCTCTTATGGTCTATATTTTTTCATTTCTTCTGTCCCCCTAATGAAATAGAGAAGTCTGCCACCCTTCAGGTACTTTTATATTCTAAGGAGATGATTTATGCAATCATGCTATGTGTTTAAGCATCTCATCTGCTTCCACAGTAAATTCAACTTGTTGATCAAGTTACAGTAGAACAGGGGCCTCTAAGATGTAAAATACCTGCAAGTTACAACAGCTGGTGGCTGCATAATGGAGGAAGAAAATTGTGAGGCCCTTACTGACAAACAGACTGCAGGTTGAGATCATGCCTTGTTGGACACCAAAGAAAATCACCTTCGGGAAACAAATCTTCAGTAAACCAGGTTTCTGTATTTCAGCTGCTCGTTTCCCCAGCAAAGAAGACAGGGAAGGATGCAAGTGTAGATTTTGGGATGTATGTTATGTACATGTAGGTCAATGTAAGGTAATTTGAGTTCCCTGGAGTGGGTGTTTATGTAACATATTCCTAGGCAGCTTGTCCAAATGGAGTTCTTCTCCACGCATGATTTGAACCCACCTTGGCTGTACCAATTTCTACCAATTTGGGATGGTTTTCTGATAGCCACAGAAGTAAAACTGGTTAGTTTTTGGCTTGAGGTTTTTTTCTGCTTCCTATTAAAGTAGACATTTTTCCATATCAGCACTCTAGGAGGAATGGAAGATGTGTTGGTACATCTATTTTTCCTTCTCCAATACCAGTCTTAGAACAGTGAGTTACAAGTTATAAAGAAAACACCAATTCCAGAGTTGGCTAGATTTTCCCTTGTTTTGAATAAAAGCACACTAGTCAAGCAATTAATACACTTTGTAGGTTTTCCTATCTTTGCATAATATTTACATTCTTATACTTTCAGATGCCACTGTTGGGATTATTGCCTTTATGTGCTTGAAACTAAGTAGACTAAGTTTAGCCAGCCCTTGCCCTTTGTGCTGGGAATGAAATGTGATGATTTCCCCTCAGATAATCACATACATTCTGAGTTTGGCAAAATGTTGGCTACCTCCAGGAACACAACAGCCACTGTATTGATGTTTCAGAGGGCCTCTGATGGTTGACTTCAGTGGGACCTGAGCATTTGTTTAGGTGCATTTCTGAATTGGACCAAATGAGTCATATTGAGGCCCCGTCCCTGGAGGTGTTTAAGACCAGGCTGGATGAGGCTCTGGCCAGCCTGATCTAGTGTGGGGTGTCACTGTCCATGGCAGGGGTTGGAACTAGATGATCCTTGAGGTCCCTTCCAAGCCTGACTGATACTATGATATGGTCATCGTAACCCCTGGGATTATGGCTTCCTAATTCAATTTTGCTTGAGGTTTGGGGGTTTGGGTTTTTTGTTTGTTTTGGGGTGTTGTTTTTTTGATCGGTTTTTGTTTTGTGGGGTTAAAAAAATTATTTTTTTATTATTATTATTTAATGTAAAACAGAGCCCTGAATCTCTGTGCTTTCTTCTGTGCATTGTGGCACTGTATTTACCCCATGAAAATGAATCTAAATCCAGCTACAAAGTCATGGTCTTGCTCTCTCTCTCATTGTGCAACTCTCTCCATTATGTATAAAAATACTAAAAGTATTTGTGAGCCTGTGAACCAGTAGGCTGTTCTATGCACACATACACAAAAGGTGACTGTGAATTTTAGCAATAGAAAATCTTTTTGTAGGTGATTGGAATACATTATCCCATTAAAAAAAAATAAAAACAACCCTAATTGGAGCACTTTAAAAACAGGAAACGTCAGTTTATCCCTCAAGAGTCTGAACATACCCCTGAGACCTGGAGCAAATTTGGTTAGTTTCAATGAATGGTATTAAAGCTGCTTTTAAAAGATGAAACCAAAATAGCTCTCATGGGGAACTCTGTAAATCTGAACTCTTCATTTCCATCCAAATGGCTTTGAACACTTCAAAACTCTGAGCTTCTCAAAATATCCTTGGACCAAGAGCTTGCTCTTTTTTTTTTCTTTTCCCCTTTTTTTCTTTGTTTCTCCTTCCCTTTTTTTTTTTTTTTTTTCATTTTCTTTTTTATCTTCTTTTTTTCTTTTCCTTATTTTTTCTTTTTTCTTTTTTCTTTTTCTTTTTTTCTTTTTTCCTTTTTTTTCTTTTTTCCCTTTTTTCCCCTTTTTTCCTTTTTTTCTCCTTTTTTCCTTTTTTTCTTTCCTTTTTTCTTCTTTCCTTTTTCCTTCTTTCCTTTTTCCTTCTTTCCTTTTTCCTTCTTTCCTTTTTCCTTCTTTCCTTTTTCCTTCTTTCCTTTTTCCTTCTTTCCTTTTTTCTTCTTTCCTTTTTTCTTCTTTCCTTTTTCCTTCTTTCCTTTTTTCTTCTTTCCTTTTTTCTTCTTTCCTTTTTTCTTCTTTCCTTTTTTTTCTTTCCTTTTTTCTTCTTTCCTTTTTTCTTTTCCTCTCTCTTGAGGAGCTGGGGTTGGCCAATTCCACTCCATCTGTTTTTTTCCATAATGATGTTTGGGAAGAGCAGGTTGGAGTACTTGCCTTCATGTGCTAATTTACCATCTTCTGAAAAGCTCAGTAAAGCTTTTTTTAATGGAATGAAGCTGGAAATGGGGAGATTCAGGCTGGATGTGAGGAAGAAGTTCTTTACCATGAGAGTGGTGAAGCCCTGGAATGGGTTGTCCGGGGAGGTGGTTGAGGCCCAGTCCCTGGAGGTGTTTAAGACCAGGCTGGACGAGGCTCTGGCCAGCGTGATCTAGTGTAGGGTGTCCCTGCCCATGGCAGGGGTTGGAAGTAGATGATCCTTGTGGTCCCTTCCAACCCTGACTGATTCTATGATTCTATGATTTTTTTCTTAACAGAGGAAGAGCAATATAAGCTGACCCTCCACATTCTTATTTCTCAGTAGCCTAGCTAAAGAAGCTTTCTGATCAGACTCTGGCTGGGTCAGCTCTACTTTTAGGTTTAAAAGGAGATGGAATAATTGTCCCTAATCTCTTTGTGTCTCTGTTGACAACACGTTCTGAGCTTCTTCACAAAGAAATACCTAACTGAACGTGTTGGACCTGTTTCAAAGAACACAGTGTTTTCTGTCCTTTCAGATGGGAGATTTATTTTATCTTGGTCAATATTTATCTCTGGAGTCAATGACCCGTCTTTTTCATCTCAGTCTGAGTGAGTAGCCTGTTATAAATCCAGGGCATTTCTTGACTTGTGCCCTGCAGAACATCTAATCCTTCCAAGGCTTTAGCTGGGACAGTCATCGCACTACACAGATCCCAGTAAGGAGCATTATTGAAACAGTGACCAAACATGCTGCTGGGGCAGGAGCAGATTCATCCTGGCCTGTAAGTGAGGCAGTCATATCAGCAGCACTGTAGCCTTCCTTCATGAAATAGCAACTCCCAACCAGCTAATAGTCCCTCTAACACTGTTCCTCTAGCTCAGGGATAGTTAATGTTTAGGGGGTGTTTTTTTTTTCCCCCTCTTTTATTAATTAAAAAAACACAAACCCACAAGCAAAACAAAAAAAAACAAACCACAAAACCAAAGAGTTTCCATCTGAATTGAGTATAACAGCAATGGCAGTCTCTTAGGCTGCTTTAAGACAGTTGTGGACCCATACTTCCTTGACAGGAATCCACTTACTTGTTCCTTAAAGAAATCACTTGGTCCTGGTAAACTAGGTTGCATTTAGAACTAGTTCATGTTGACTACAGAAGTACTGCAGCTGAACAGGGAAGGGTCACATTCTTTTCCACTGGACTGATGTGTTGTGAGGGTCACAAGCACTTTTCAACACATTTTCCTCAGTGTTTCTCTTGGTAGAAAAATGTTTTCAAGGCTATCATTCCACCCCTAAAAGCATCCTCTTCAAGATCATGGATTGTTGCACTTTTTCACCTGAGAGCAGGATTTGGGTATACACTTAGCAGTAATGGCTTGGTCTTAAGTACCACACTACTTAAAGCACTGTGATTTTATACAAGAAACCATAGCCCTTGCAAAGAGCTGGGTGTGATAATCAGTGCTCAGTATTACCTTCTAAATACACATAGTGCTAGTCACCATCACACTAGGTCATTTTCCCCATTGCTGGCATACACTGCTACAATAAACTTCTAGGAGGTTTGTAAGACTTTTAACGTATTGCTACTGGGTTTGCTGTCTCTCAAGGGTTGACTTCAATTCAGTTAATTAAATGACAGACCTTTCTTAGAGACAACTAATTGTATTGCTGTGTTTTATATTTGCAATGGTACCTGTGACAGAGTTACTGTGTTGTGTTCACAGATTCTATTGTCATAGCCTTTTGGGTTGGGCTTGCTGCGTTTGTGACGTTTCTTTTCCTTATTTTACTGTATATGTCCCGCTCTGGATCAACTCCAGTAAAGTAAGTACAACCAGAGATAAAGTAAGTATAGATCAGTGTAATAAAGTAACCTGCATGCATCATTCATTCCCTGCTTCAGATGATCCAGCAATTACAACATTTATAATTGCACACAGAGATGACACTTGTTATGTTGTTATTTCATTTGAGTGTCTCTCAGCCCATGGCTATTCACTGTATTAATCACCTGGATAAAACTAAATCCATAACTGATGATGTTTGCAGGTGGCAGAAAGGGGGCAACCAAACCAATGAGGACAGGCAGAGCAGTTTGGGGTGCTTGGTATGTTGGCAAGCAATGTACATTGTAAGTAACACCAGCTATCTAGGTTGCATAGTACAAAAGTAAGAGAATCTGATTTACGTACAGAATGGGCAAGTGCCTCTTGCAAACCACACCTGGGAAGGAGGTAGGAATCATGATGCTAAAGCATCAAATAAGCTCCCAAAGCAATTAAGGGAAAATCTATTAGTGAGATCAGGAAGGTAACAGTATGTGCCCCATTGCTTACATCATCCCAAGAATCTTGTTAGAATGAGCTCTTTTAAAGGAGTTTTAAAGAAATTTGGAACAATCAGGAAAGAATTGATTTGAGTTCCTGAAACATCCTACAGTGAGAGAAGCCAGCTCTAATTGATTACTTTCTCAGGGAGCAGTGGCTCAAAGATGCTCCTTGTGAACTGTCTGCATCTTAATACACTAGTGTCCCATTTAAGAGCCCCATGACAACTATCAAATGCAAAGTACCGTACTGAAGCGCAAGGGCTGGAAGCTGGTGCTGTGCAAACTCGGATGTATCACGTATTTTATGTGAGGGTGATGATTCACTGGAACAATTTAGAGCAGAGTATTCAAGGAGTTGTGATTAATCCTTTTTTTTTTTCCCCTTTCACTTGATGACTGAACATCTGAAAAGCATTGCATCTGTATTCATCCAGAAATTACTGCGAGGGGCTCTTCGTCTATCATTTTCTGGCCTGTTAAGCAGAAGGTTAGGCAAGCTTTTTTCTTGCCTCAAATAAGTGTATGACTCAGTCCCTAGACACTTCTAAGTTCTTGTAAGTTAAATTAACTCAGTGAAATTATTGATTTGTAATTGGCTGAAGATCTGGACAAATGTTCCTTTTGTTTTGTTTGTTTGTTTGTTCTGCAAATCCTGTCAGGAGTGTGACAAGACCTTCCTTTGCAAGGATGGCCTATACATGAACTTCTGTCCTTCAGAATAGTAAGCCCAGTGAAACTATAACTACACTTAGAGTATTAATCAGTTGGAAATGTGGTTGTGAAACAACTCAAAATACCTGACAACCATGGATGTGAAGTCATGGTACCAATCAGCTTAGGAGTGAGACAAGGTGGTCAAAGTGCTTTTTCTGGTGAGTCAGGATCTCATAGAAGTAGCCTTAGGCCATTTCACTAGTGATTATAAAGTTTACAGGAGTGATTCTGTCATTCTCACCTGAGTACCTTAATTTAAATTTCAGTAGAGTACTATGCAGTTTTAGGGAGGCAGAGTGGGTGTGAGCTAGCAAGTAGCCTAGTAAGGCACAGTAGCATCTTGAGCTCTGAGCATGTGCAGCGTATCTAGTTCTACAGACAGAGATCCCAGAATGCCATGTTCATGTCAGCCAGACTGCTGGCTTTATGTCAGCCAGCTGGGCTTGATGAAACAGGAAAATATCCTCCAGTGGCATAGGTGGAATAACTAACATGTTCCAGTAGGGTGTTTCTACCTGAAACCTGCAGGACTGAAAGGGAGACTGCATAAATATTTCACTGTTGGTAGGCATGTTCAAGTCTCCTTAAAAGGCTAGAGTCCCTTCCTCATGAAGATCGCTGTAGTAGATCTACTTGATGGAGTTGCAGCACCTTCTGTTGTGTAGCACCCCCTTGCTGAATGGGAGTGTAGTTTTAGCATTGCCTGTGATTTTGAACTTTGTCTAAGGACAAGTTTCTGTTTGCAGCTTTCTACATTTGGTTTACCTTGTTTGCTGCTAGTGGGTTTTTTTTGGCAAACATGTTTTATGCAAACAAGGATGCATTTGCCCACTGCTCCTCCTAATCAGATCAGGGCGCTGAAAATTCAGCTCAGCAGATTAGGCAGAGGTTCAAGATTAGGTCACAAACAAGCAGAGGGAAACAAGTGTAATATAGCAGTGAAAAGGAGCACTAATATTGTAATTAACTGGCATCCTAAGGACCCTGGCAGGCTCACAAAAGGTAACAACACCAATAGAAAAGGCAACTTGCCCAAATAACCACAAAGCAGAAGGCAAGCTAACAATACAAGAAACATAGAAATGGACAAAAAATTTACAGGGTAACAGAGGTATATTCCCATTCATGTACTGTCCTAAAAAACTGGCAGGAGAAGTCTTTTTATACACTTCTCACTTTTGCAGCATGTTACTGCAATTTTGCCCATTAAAAATCTGTTGTGAACAAGGCAGGTCTAGGAGTGTTTTGTGGAGAGCCTGGGCATCATTAATAGGAAGCAGTACTGGATGAGATTTGCTTGGACTTCCCTGTCTTGTAATTTTTCAAGGCTTGAAACATTATGTAAGAAATCAACCATTGAGCTGAAGAGATGATTCTACCCCCAACCCTCCAAAAGCTTGCCCTTTTGGACTGAATTCCATTTGGTTTTAACTCCCACTCCCAATTACACTTCTTCCAGTTCCAGCAATAAAAGAAAGAAGTTCTTCCTGTTAACTTGTACCATCCTGCCTCATCATCTTCATGCTTTTGTAACCCATCCATTAACCTTGGCATGGTAATCATCTAATTTCTGTATTGAAGTCTCCTGTCTCTTTTCCCTTGATAATTCTGATACATTCACCCAACAAGTGTGCATACACGTCACTGGTCAAGGCTGCAGAACCTTTACCTTCACTGTTTCTGTGCTCATCCATCTCTGTCAAGCCCAGGGACATATAGGGCAGTGTGCACTCTTCCAGCTTGCTCAGCTGCCTGGTGAAACAAGCATGCTTTCAACTCTGGCAGTTCCTAAGAGTGTACTTGCTTCAGTGGCCTGCTGAGCAACAAACCTTCCCCTTCCCCCTTCCCCCATCTGTCTTTATTGTCAGCTGGATCTGTCTGGAATCCTTGCAGATCACATTTTGGCCTTGTATACATGCAGTGATTATATCTCTTCCACCACTGTGTACACCAAGGTCTTAATATTTTGGCAAGGGGTTGCCATCTGCCACAGTTTGGTCTGCTGATTTCTGCTTGCATATCCACACAGCAAAAAGTCAGTGTCAAAGTGTCTTCTGAAAAGCAGATGCAACAACTGGATCTACTTATGCCACAGCATAATCCTTAGGCACTGAGAGGTCCTGGACCCCAATCCATGATCTGATTGCACCACCATTTCCCAGCAATACAGAATAATTTGGTGTCAGGGCAGATGAGTAAGTGTGGGAGAGGAGGAGGGGGTTGATGCTTGCAAGAGAGCTGCATCAGGGAATCCATGTCCCAGTCCCTTTTGTCACTGTTATGCTATCCCAAGAGAAGTAAATAAAGAAAAAAGGTTTAGGGCATGGGACCAATTATTTCAAATCTGTTTGCATGCCAAGGCAGTTGATTACCACACTGCTGTGATCAAGAGCCAGTATGAACATTTGTTTCAGCTGTGTTTCTTACCATCCAAAACCATACATAAAAATAAGGGTTAGTGGCTGGAGATAGTTTCCAGCCAAGGTTGGAACTTCATGCAGTGGAAACTGGGGCAGGTAAATGCCTTCCTGGACCTTTCCAAGAGAACACACTGGTTCCCCAAGCATTTCACTAGAGGCTGTGTATTCTTGACAGATGTGACTGAGACCCTTGTGGACATCCCAAATATACTGGCTATCATTTTCATACCAGACAGTGTAATGTAGAAAACAGTATATAAATATGGCACATAGAGAGCTGGAAGATCTGTATGTCTCATCCTTTGTCTATGTTTCTAGTTGTCACAGTAGCTTCAAAAGGACTCTGGGCTCCTTGATAGCATGAGCCTTGCTGGCTTCAGACAGATTTCTTGCAATAAAAAAAACTGATTCAGTGTTCAGATGTTTTTTTCTCCCTGACTACCACCAACTTACACCCAACATTTCTGGGGCATATGGAAATGTAGTTTGAGGATACCACTTGCCAGGTAGAGATGTTTGAGTTGGCTTGAAAGCACTTGTTCTGCAGCCAGCTTTCTTAGTTTGCAGGTGAGATTTTCCCTCATGGACAGACAGATAAGCAGTGATTTGGTGAACAGACTGTACAATGTCCACATGCTCTTTCAATTTTTTTGCTCCATCTAGATCAGTTGCAACAGCTGCTTCATTCCTGGAACTGGGGAACTAATTTAGATATTTGACAGCTCAGGGGCTCTAGTCCCTAGGACAGACAAAATGTAGCAATATCCTAGATCTCATGTGAGGGCAAAGAGCTTTCAGAGGCTTGTAGTCTTTTTAAGATTAACTTCAAGATTCATTACTGAACAATATAACCACCATATGTATGTGTCTCATATATATTTGTATCACCTGTGCATGTTAACTTGTCTTTGTGGAGAGAAAGTCCTTTTTAATACTGTAGTAAGAAGATCCTGATCAGAAGTACTTCTCTGACTAAGAAGACTATGCTTCTGTCCTTTACTTTAGGGTGGCTGCTTCTGTTCTTCACTTTCTTCAGCTCCCTCTTTCCTATTACAGTACACTGTTTCCTGGAATCAAGCTAATTGGTTTCTTACATAAACTCACTCAGAATATACTCAACTGCAATCTCTACCTACTTTCTCACTAGTGGTAATCCCATATTTTCACACCCAACGGTATTGAAATTCATAGCCAAAGAGCCCAGAAATAGCCCAGGTTCTCAATGGCACTTAAATCTCATGGCCAGGATGCTCACAGGACCAGTTATGTGAGGCCTCTGTGACTTGTCTGCATAGATTACAGCATCATTCCTTGTGTTGGAAGAAGATGACGCAACTAAATCTTTACAGCTAGCTTCCCATACACAGCGTTCCTGGGGATCTATCCCAATTTCTTCCCAATGCAGTTTTTGATCTTAATTTCAAAGAGCAGATAATAAATCTTGCTATTCTCAAGCCTCTGGTTTCAAGGGATAAAGCTGTCTTTCATACCTCCATCATTAGGAGAACTTTGTTTTTCATGGGAGCAGCTGTCAGGTTCACAGGAGCAGAGACGGTGAAAATGGTTAGCTATGAATGGTCAAAACCTGTTGTAAGACTTCAGTCACAAAAGCCCAAATTCCAGTGTCTTCACAGGAAAGTGTTCTCACTTCTATCATCTAAATAAACAGGCTCCATACCTTTTAGCAGGTGTCCTGCCACAGGAGAGAGGCCTGGGATTGGTATCACACTTGGTGGAGTGCAATTGAGGTTCGAAGTGAAAACTAACAGGCTGAGGTTTTGTTAAGCCCCAGCCGCTGTGTGAATGTACTCAATGCCAGGAACAGAAGTAATTTATAAGCAGCTAATGTTACTCCAGAAATCCCACATGCTGCAGCTCTGCAATTGAGAGGACACCATTTGCATAATGTGAGGTCAGGACATTCTCCAAGTTTGGTGCCACCAGGCAAACATCCCTCCAGGTTGGCTGTGCAGCGGAGCACACTGCTCAGGTTCTGGGAAGCAGGCTATCTGTGTAAGCAATAAATTGTTGCTTATATCAACTCACCCTCAAGGGACACAAACCAAACCACAGACAACTCATGCATTGCAGGACGTCTGTGAGTGCTGCCCACTGAGGGCAGGGAAGCAGGCTCCTGAAATCTCTGCCCAGTCTCCTCCCTGCAGAGGAGAACAAGCTGTTGTATGCATTAAGCTGGTCAGTACTTCTCATTTCTCCGCAGAGTTAAATCACAACGCTGCGGCATTGCGTGTTCTCACAAACTGGTAAACTTCTTCAATAAAATGATGGCCAAACATGCATTGTATTTTAAAAGTATTATAATTGTTCGTTAATGAAGAGTGCCAAAATGTGAGCCCTGTGGATGGACAGTGTGATAAATACATGAAATTGTGGAATTGATATCACCTACTCCAAGCTTTCAGAGATCATAGCTGTACCCAGAAATTCATGAACACAGAGTATTAACTCTATCTTTCTTCTTTCTTTCTTTTCCTTTCTTTCATTCTTCCTTCCTTTCTCTCTTTCTCTCTTTCTTTCTCTCTTTCTCTCTTTCTCTCTCTCTTTCTCTCTTTCTCTCTTTCTTTCTCTCTTTCTCTCTTTCTTTCTTTCTCTCTTTCTTTTCTCTTTCTTTCTTTCTTTCTTTCTTTCTTTCTTTCTTTCTTTCTTTTTCTCTTTCTTTCTCTCTTTCTCTCTTTCTTTCTCTTTCTTTCTTTCTCTCTTTCTCTCTTTCTTTCTTTCTCTTTCTTTCTCTCTTTCTCTCTTTCTTTCTTTCTCTTTCTTTCTTTCTCTCTTTCTTTCTCTCTTTCTTTCTCTCTTTCTTTCTCTCTTTCTTTCTTTCTCTTTCTTTCTTTCTCTTTCTTTCTTTCTCTCTTTCTTTCTCTCTTTCTTTCTTTCTTTCTTTCTTTCTTTCTTTCTTTCTTTCTTTCTTTCTCTCTCTTTCTTTCTCTCTCTTTCTTTCTCTCTCTTTCTTTCTTTCTCTCTCTCTTTCTTTCTCTCTCTCTCTTTCTTTCTTTTTCTCTCTTTCTTTCTTTCTCTTTCTTTCTCTCTCTCTCTCTCTCTCTTTTTCTTTTTTTCTTTCTCTCTCCCTCCCTTTCTTTCTCCCTCCCTCCCTCCCTCCCTCCCTTTCTCCCTCCCTTTCTTTCTCCCTCCCTTCCTCCCTCCCACCCTTTCTTTCCCCCTCCCTCCCTTTCTTTCTCCCTCCCTTCCTCCCTCCCTCCCTCCCTCCCTCCCTCCCTCCCTCCCTTCCTCCCTTCCTCCCTCCCTTCCTCCTTCCTCCCCTTCCTTCCTTCCTTCCTTCCTTCCTTCCTTCCTTCCTTCCTTCCTTCCTTCCTTCCTTCCTTCCTTCCTTCCTTCCTTCCTTCCTTCCTTCCTTCCTTCCTTCCTTCCTTCCTTCCTTCCTTCCTTCCTTCCTTCCTTCCTTCCTTCCTTCCTTCCTTCCTTCCTTCCTTCCTTCCTTCCTTCCTTCCTTCCTTCCTTCCTTCCTTCCTTCCTTCCTTCCTTCCTTCCTTCTCTCAAGCTTTTTTGCATGCCACAATTCACTGAGGTCAGTTGCACCTCCTTATAGTGACCTAGCTTGACCAGTACACCCTCTTTGGGTGCTGGGACACTAGAGCTCTTCCAGCCTCCTCAAACTTACCTGCTCTTCCAGGGATGGTTAATGATTAGCAAGGGATGGCCAGAGTTCTCCAGCTGATTTTAAAACATGGATAGCTAGCTGATACTGAGTTACCTAATGGACTGGAAAGAAAACATCCTGTTTTGGTAAGAGAATTTTTGTCTTGCTACTGTCAAACAGCAAGAAGAGAGATGTCTTGAATATGCCTGCACCATAGCAGATAAAACCCCATATTCTGATCACCTGTGGTGGGCCTGTTGCTGAGACTTCTGGATCTTGTTTTTATGAATTACCAGTAAGCAAAATACCTGTTGTGTTAATCTTGTCAGGCACAGCTCTTTTAAATTTCCATTAACAATTAGTCAATATCAATTGGAAGTTACACAGGATGTATTTCCCTTCCATCAAAGTATTGAAAATAATGATTTTCCATTTAATCACATTTTCTTTATCTTGTTTTATAGATTTTGGTTGTGAAGTTTGTCTAGCCACTGAAACACTGACTTTTAGTCAAAGATGTCTTCTTCCTCAGCTCTGAAACAATGGCTCCAGGACATTAATGAGACTTTTCAGTGATGCTTTTGGGCTACATTTTACTTCCCAATGTAATTTTCCTCCCCACCTTTGAAGGCCAAAGGATATAGCAGTAGTTGGAATCTTGTGTTCAGTCATATGGAATGGAACTTCCTGCTTCTAGTCTAGGACTCATCTGCTATTTATTTTTCAGGGATCAAGTTTGGGAGACTGCTGGGAGGAGAGCTCAGAGAGGAGGCAGGGTGTGCTCTGCTGTTCTCAGACCATTGCTTTCTCCACCTCATCACTAATTTGTTTTTCTGGCAGAACCATGCATCTTGTACTGTTACTATTTCTACACTGGAAATTACCTGCTACTCTAGTCCTACCCACTTCTTTTTAGGTCAGTCCCATTTTTTTGTTCAGGCCCCACCAGGCCTTAGGGCTGTGTTGTGTCTTTTCCCAGCCCCAGTGTTTGGAAGTGTCTCCCAAATATCACACAGGTTTCTTATTCCCAGTGACATCTCTTCACAGTGACATGAAGCTCTTTACCCTCTTCTCTTTCCCAGGAGCAGCCATGACAGTTCTCTTCACTCTTGGTAGACAGCAAGCCATAGCAATGTCTCTAGTTTCCTCTTTCCAGCTAAGAAATGAAGCTTGAGGGCTGGACTGAAGTTCCCTTCTTGAGGGGGAAAGGAGGAGTCACCACAGATCAGTCACAGCTTACACTTTTGCTGTTGGTCATTCTCTACTTCCAGGCAAGGATGAGTCTCATGCTAGGTAAAGAGGTCTGAAGTCCAAAGGCCTCTCTCATGCTGGATTCAATGTCTTTTGTGTTAGAAGAACCTTCTTCTATATTTTTTAAAACTTTGGTAATGCACTTCCTTATGAAACTGCTGCTCTCTTCCAGACAGATCTCCCTGATAACTGGACTTTTTTTTTCCCCTCTCCACACATTACAGACAAGTGATTGTAGGGAAGCAGACAGAAGAAAGCAGTTCCAGTGCTGAACAGCCTCACTGCGGGGATCTCAGTAGCTCATACTCAGTTGTGGTTGCTTCTGAAACACCTACTTCCCTTTTGGATGAAACTGACACTCATGGAAGGATCTGAGCCTGAGTTAACGCTGGAACACATTGAGCAAAACCAGCAGTACAGTTCTCCTAACTGCAAAGAAAAGCTCAGTGCTGTGACTGCCTATTAAGCACTGCTACGCTTACCTGTTCAGGAGAAGAAAAATGTCTTTCAACAAAGGACAAACCTGAAAAATCCTGGATGCATTAGAGGAAGTCCTAACAGCCACATTCGAGCAACGTTGCTGGAGTTGCATGATCAACATTTTAGATCCTGATGACTGTAGAATTTATCCTTTTTTTTTTTTTTTTTTAAGTAAGGGTTCAGACTCAAACTCCTCTCTCAGTTACATGGTGTGATGCTGCTTGAGTGGTTCTCAGTAAGACCCATTTGGCTAAGAGCAATTTTACTCCTCTGGCAGTGACACCCTGGGTCCTGTAAAGAATTCTGCCTTGCTCACCTGAATTCACACTGAGTCCTGTTATCCTCAGGGGTGCAGCATCAGTTTTCACAGGGTTGTCTTGCTGTAAAAGCAGGCACCTCGCTGATGTCACTGAACAGGCAGCATAACCAGTATGGTTTATATATGAGGAGAGGCACAAGTCATCTCTTTCTGGCTCTGTCCTCAGGCCACACTCACCAGCTGTATCTTAGTAACACCTTCGCTTGGTCATCATCTGAAAAAATGAGGAACAAAGTGAAGTGTACCATCACCAATGAAACCTTGCCTTTAGATAGGTTACAATTTGCTTCACTAATTTAAAGCTCAGCAGTTCCCTCAAGGGTGAAATATTATTTTTTATTTACCTTTTCCTTGGGGAACAAAAAAATAAATTGAGTTACTTAAAATTTATTACAACGCTGTTTACCCAGAACAGCCTTTAAGAAGCTAATGGCAGCACTAATTATCTCAAGTGAGTGTTTTGTTGAATCAAGTCATTAGCTTTATCTGCTGCAAGGAAATAGTTTTACTACTAATAACCAATTAGTTTTGGTTCCATTTGGTAATGGTGGATGGAAAAGAGATTTGTTAATATTACACAATCTTGAAATTGTTTCTGCCAGTTACTAGACATCAGTAAAAAGAGAAGTGCATTTACCATGCTTATATCAAAGGAAAATACTGGCAAACCCAGCATGAGTTTGCCTCTTGAATTTCTGCATGAGTTGCCTTGCTTTCAGCCCCAGCTGACAAACGGTTTAATAGAAGCTACAGCCCTCTGTGAGGGTCACAGCAGCTGTTCAGTGAGGTGGAGAGAGTACGTTTAGCTCAGCTGGAAGGGCCGCTTTGCACTCCTGCCCCTTTCTGTGGCCTCTGCTCTCTCTCCACCTCTTCTCACCCTTGGAGCTCCACCAAACTGGGGCAGAACGAGGTGAAGGTCCATGTGAGAGAGTAAGAACTCCAGTAAGCACAATGCTGGGACTGCAGAGTTGAGCTGAGGAAAGCAGTGAGGGCTGGACCAGATGTAAGACTGCACAGCTAATTGCTGGGCTGAGGACAACAGAAAATTCACTTGAAACTTGAGCAGCTTAGAAATTCCATGTCCCCAAGCAGGCAGCAAATGAAGCACTGCCAGAGCCGCCTTCTGCTGTGTGCAGGGAGTGTGGGCTATGATGTTACCAGAGAGTGGGTGGGTTGGGCTGTGTTAAAAAAGTCTGAAACACTAGAGACAGACCAAACCACCAGGCACATGTTTGTATTGTGGGTTTTTTTAATCTTCAGATTTTTTAATCCGAGATAAACACTTCTGCAGTTTGCTTTTTGAGCAAACTGACTACTACTAGTGCTGGACTTGGAAACTTGGCAAGGCATAAAGTCTGTTGAGTCAGACTAAGTCATGGGCAGATGGAGAAAACAAAGAAAGGCTGCAGGAATTGAAGGTTCCACATGAAGAGCAATATATCAGAGAATCAAACATTTCCATGAGTCAACTCAAGTCATCAAGGGCCTTCCTCTCTCCTCAGATACCCTTACCTTTTGCTGAAGCTGAGGTAGTTCTCACAGGAGACATGAATCAACTTCCTTGCTGGTACCAGCTCTTCTGCTGCAAACTGGGAGTTAGCTTTAACCCCACTGCAGTCACACGGTATCATCAAAGACAGTCTGAAGAGAATTTGACCATCTAGGCCCATTGTCCTCCTCAAGGATAAGCAACTGCACTTCAATCATTCTTGACACATCCCTCCACCCTAAGCTAGAACATCTCTCCTGCAACAGTTCTTCACCACCTGCCAGCACAATCTGCTCCAATATCCTCCTCCATGACTCACGACAGACTCATATCATTGCTTTTCAAGAACCTCTTCTTCACAAATGGATTCCAGAGAGATTTCTGAAAGATGTGGACATTCCCATTTGTAACAACAGCTGTTCTTTCATTAGTTGAACTGGAACACACCTGAAAAGATATTTTTTTCTCTCCCCATTCAAATTGCCTGGAAATGGAAGGCACACTGTATGAACCATATAAACAGTAATAAATAATATGCCAAATGCAAGGCAATCTTACAGCACCAAACTTAGGAGGAGGGCAGTGGGGGGAGACAGAAATGCATTTCCTCTATGACATTTCTATACCTACCTATTTCAAGGCCCTTCCAGTGCTTTGCTTTCCACTGGGAGCACTTTATTTCCCATTCCTGCAGAGTACTCCGTTAACTCCTGTGTGGTCTGCAGCTTTCATGGATGGTTGAAAAGCTGCACCCACCAGTCAAGAAAGCGTGACCAAAATCAGCTCACGGTGCTGGTACAAAGACAGAGTTGACTTCTGTTGCCCCAAACCACTCCTCACACAGAAGTCACATTGTCCTGCCCTGTTACTTGTGCTGCATGAAGTCTTCCTGCTCGTGTGTCAGATGTCCTGGTCTGAACACTGGCACTCAGCAGCACATTGCTGAGTTCCTTGCAACTCCTGAGGGCCCTCACCTGCTACTCAAATTGTACACGTTCTGTACAACAGGAAGCAAAATGGTTTTCTGGGCTGTTGACTTCCTTGAGGTTTTGTGAATTTTGAGTAAAAGGCCAGTCCTGGCTGTGTCTTCTGTGAGGGCAGCCTAGGCCATTGGGCCTGCCGCAGAACCCTCTGGAGGTTCATCCACACGGTTCTCATCACAGTGACATCAAAGTGAGCAACTTGTGTCAAACTGCAGAAACTCCTTGGTTTGCAATGCAGGCCCATGTCTGAGCAAGTTCTCCACTTCAAATGCTCCCCACAATTTATTTAATGAAGATTAATTGCTTAAAATAATCTCTCCACCTATATAATTTATTGGGCATTTTAAACATGCTGGCAGCAGTTCACAAACACAAATCATTCATCTACTAAGCATCTATGGCTCTTAAATATACTTATTATTTCCAGGAGGAGTTCATAATAATCTTTTAATGGCTAAATTGTTAAAATATACTGAAGTTCAGAGGTGCTGAGAGATAAGCACATGAGCTATGTATCTTTTGCATGAACAGGCTAGTAGCTTTAAATAGTCAGTTTAGAATACAATAGAATAGAATTCTATTGACACTTGAACGTGTCCAGAGAAGGGCAACAAGGCTGGTGAGAGGCCTTGAGCACAAGCCCTATGAGAAGAGGCTGAGGGAGCTGGGATTGTTTAGCCTGGAGAAGAGGAGGCACAAGGGCGACCTCATTGCTCTCTACAACTACCTGAAGGGTGGTTGCAGCCAGGAAGGGGTTGGCCTCTTCTCTCTAGCAACCAGCACCAGAACAAGGGGACACAGTCTCAAGCTGCGCCAGGGGAAGTTTAGGCTCGAGGTGAGGAGAAAGTTCTTCACCGAAAGTGATTTGCCATTGGAATGGGCTGCCCGGGGAGGTGGTGGAGTCACTGTCCCTGGAGGTGTTCAAGAGGGGATTGGACGTGGCACTTGGTGCCATGGTCTAGTCATGGGGTCTGTGGTGACAGGTTGGACTCTATGATCTTCGAGGTCTCTTCCAACCTTAGTGATACTGTGATACTGTGAATAAACCAGGTTGGAAGAGACCTTTGAGATCATCGAGTCCAACCTATCATCCAACACTATCTAATCAACTAAACCATGGCACCCAGCACCCCATCCAGTCTCTTCCTAAACACCTCCAGTGATGGTGACTCCACCACCTCCCTAGGCAGCCATTCCAATGGCAAATCACTCTTTCAATGAAGAACTTCTTCCTACCATCCAGCCTAAACCTCCCCTGGTGCAGCTTGAGACTGTGTCCTCTTGTTCTGGTGCTGGTTGCCTGGGAGAAGAGACCAACCTCCACCTGGCTACAACTTCCCTTCAGGTAGCTGTAGACAGCAATAAACCAATCTCCCCTGAGCCTCCTCTTCTCCAGGCTAAGCAACCCCAACTCTCTTAGCCTCTCCTCATAGGGCTTGTGCTCCAAACCCCTCCCCAGCTTTGTTGCCCTTCTGTTATTTGCATTCATTTTTTTTTCTTACCTAGTTTCCTCAATTCTCTTGAGCAAATCATACCATAAACCACTCTTAGATGTGCTCAGTCCCTCATGAAAGCTGAAACAAAAATCTTCCCTGTGTCACGAGTAGTTTCCAGTTAGATGAGATGGAAATAAGTATTTTGTTTTGGAACTCCTTTGGTTTCATTTTGACCTTTTTCCCCCCTTTTTTTTTAAATTTAAGCAAAACACATGGCTTTTTTCATTGTAAAGAAGATTTCCTGATGTCAGAGCCTTGTATTTATATCACACAAAATTCAGTGTTCAACGGATTTGCAGCTTTTCCAAGAGCCATTTGTTATTTTAAAAGGAAGTCTTGATATAGGCATTATGGCTTCTTTAAGACAAGAATATTTCTATGCAGAAGCAATCCTCCTCATTTGCATCTCATGTTTTACTTAAAAACCAAACAAACAAATTAAATAAACATCACAAGGAGTGTGCACTTCTGGTTTGCTCCCTGTATAGAATTTGTACAAAGTACCTAGGCCCAGCACATATTCATGATTCAATCAATTTAATAAATCCTGGTTTACATTTCAAAGGCTCCAATTCAGGCTCTGCCTGTTTGCATATTTGGCACGGTACATCAAACTGCCCTTGAGGCTACATTCAAGAAATATTTATCAGATTTCACAGGGAATTTCCAATAAAAACCATGTATTATCAACCAGCAGCATGTCATTTGGGTTTTAGTTCCATCTCTCATCTTTTCAGAGTGGAAGCAAGATGGGCCTTTGTTGTGAGTCCCAGGAGCAGCAATGGTCAGGGCCTTTTATAATGAAAAAAAAAAAACCCCAAATCAAACAGGAAAGAGAAGAAAACCAGACCAGCTCCAATATAAATGCTTTCAAAGGCCTTTTAACTTTATAACAAGCAGAATCCCAGACCATCATGTTTCCAGTGTTTGGTCTTCTAGTCGTACTGGCTTTGGTATCATGTATCATGAAAGAAACTCAGTCCTTCAGGAAATAGTATAAATCAGGGTGGCTAACCCTCTGACTACTTGGTTTTTTGCACTAATGCCACATTGTGGTGAAGTCCCAGTCTTGATTCCCCATCTTATACTGGGGAGAGGATGGATTTTAACTGCACAGCAACTACAGTCCAGAGGCAATGCACTCAATCAGTCCTTTTGGTTCTTCATGAAGTGAAAAACGCCTGTAAGAAAAATGACATAAATAACACTGTGTCCCATACTGTTTGAGAAAAAGGGAAATGAGAGCTTTAATGTTCCACTGAGAGATGATGAATACAATTTTCCCCCTGAGAGTTTGCACTCAGTAATAAAATATTGATCGTTACAACAAAACAAGTTAAATTTGTACGGAGAACAGTTCAGGAGGGTTCCATAGCTCAAAGCACCGGTGGCAGAGCACGGAACATTAAAGATTAAGTGTCAGTTCACTGAATTAATGCCCCAATGTAGCCAAGTAAAGGGGTTTGCAGAGAGGCACAATCATTTCTTCTTCTCTTTGTTGATGAGTTTCCAAGTCATCATCATTTAAATTATTATCTGTACTGCTGCAGATCAATTTGACATGGGTTATTAGCATATCTGGCTCCTGTGCGCCAAGCCATATGTCCCCAATGTAAACAGAAGTCAGGAACACACAAGCAGCTGTGGAAAAAATCAGAAAAGAGAAAAATCAGAAGAGAGATTCTTCTATTTCCACATAGTAATAGAAAATCAAACCACTTTACTTCCAGATCTATCTTTTAAAATAGCTTCCTAACTGTTTCCCTAGATAGAAAATCTGTGGGGTTTTGGCCCATGTAAACCCAATGGTTCTCCTCACACTAAAGAAAGAAAATGTTTTTTTGTTAGCTCAGCCTTCTGACCACTTCAGATCTGACCTGTGGCTCTTGCTTTCAAATGATAACACTGAACAGCATATGGATCAGAGCCCATACCCACGTGGACTCATTCATTGCAGACTATTTTTCCCCTTGGAGTTATTTCTCTCCGAACTCCCTTTTCACCCAAGAAAGGAAAGTTTCTTTGAGGCAGTATGACTGTCATACTATCAGAAACTCCTACAATGTGACCCTATTCTGTGCTACCAACCCCGTGCCCATCACACTAAAGACACAGCTTTTACTTTGTGAAGTTATGAGCACCAACAGAGATGGGCAAACTTCAGACTGTTTTGATGAATTAAAACCCACAAACACAGAACTACCTGCTTTGTACCATTAACACCTTGTCACGTGAGTGAATAGAATAGAATAGAATAGAATAGAATAGAATAGAATAGACCAGGTTGGAAGAGACCTTCAAGACCACTGCGTCCAACCCATCAACCACTCCAACCCACCTAAACAACTAAACCATGGCACCAAGCACCCCATCAAGTCTCCTCCTGAACACCTCCAATGATGGTGACTCCTCCACCTCCCCAGGCAGCCCATTCCAATGGGCAATCACTCTCTCCGTATAGAACTTCTTCCTAACATCCAGCCTAAACCTCCCCTGGCGCAGCCTCAGACTGTGTCCTCTTGTTCTGGTACTGGCTGCCTGGGAGAAGAGACCAACCCCCGCCTGGCTACAACCTCCCTTCAGGTAGTTGTAGAGAGCAATAAGGTCACCCCTCAGTTTCCTCCTCTCCAGGCTAAGCAACCCCAGCTTCCTTAGCCTTTCCTCGTAGGGCTTGTGTTCCAAACCCCTCACCAACTTCGTTGCCCTTCTCTGGACACCTTCCAGCAAGTCAACATCCTTCCTAAACTGAGGGGCCCAGAACTGGACACAGTACTCGAGGTGTGGCCTAACCAGCGCAGTGTACAGGGGCAGAATGACCTCCCTGCTCCTGCTGGCCACACTGTTCCTGATGAAAAGATGAGTTACCTTTCTTGTTTGCATCCTCTTCTGTCATTGCTGACAGACACAACGTTTTCACAAGTCCATGAAAATTCTTGCTGGCCAGGCCCTGAGCATCCATTAGATGAAGCATAATTGAACTGAACAAACAGAGGTCTTGAACGAGTCCAGCCATCCCACCGCTGGCCTCACAGATCTGGGTGTAAAACTTGAAGATGTTGTTTCTCAGTATCCCATCCCTGAGTATCTCCTGCACTGCCACCGCATGTGGCAAGATGCAGTTCTGCAGCCACCGTAGAGTTAATGAAACATTTTGCATATTGAGGCTGTGCTCAACCATGGACCTTATTAGCCACTTAGTTACCAAGTGTGTGGATGCACAGGTAAGACTGACTGCTTCATCCGCAACGTCAGCAGATTGGAGGGGCTCCCCTTCACGCTTGGTAGGCATCACTGGGAAAACAGGCTCCCAGTAGGTACATATGGAATTCAAGTGCTCTCTGCATTTCTCCAGCTCAGAGACTTCGAGGTCTGCAGCAATGCTGTCTTCACTTTCTGCCTCCTTCTTTTTCCGAAGATGAAGATATGCACGAGAGGACACTTGAGATTTGTTCTTTTCTTTAATGTTTTCTGCAAGAAGAAAAACACCACCAAAACAAACATCAGATAGTCCAAAGGGTTTTCTTGGTACAAAATTATGCAAGAAAGGCGGCATCTGGTGTTGTTTCAGCTGCTGAAAGGGTGAGTTCTAGCCTCATTTAGCAAGCTAATTGAGCCTATGCAATTCAGAGCAAATTTGCTACAGGCTGCTCCTCGTGACTCACAGACTGAAACGTTCTCCTGAACTGGATCTCCTAACTTTGAGGTGAGCAATAAAGCCACCCGGGCCCTGGCCCACAGCCCAGCGAAGCCAAGGCAGTTTCCAGAGGTCCACAAAATACAGTGTTTCCAGTAAGCCTACATTATTTGCACACCACCACATGAGAAATATTCAAGCCCCCATCCTGTGGGCCAACAGAAGAGCAGTGCAGGCCTGCTTGTGGAAGGAGACAGCAGCACAGCTGCACCGCTTTGGAAGGGCACAGGCTGATGCAGAGAGGCCTGCGTCCCTCTGGCACAGCTGTATCCATGCTGAGTGTCTGGCTGGCCAGATGCTGCCAGCCAAAGGCATGTGAATTTTCCACACCCCAAAGGGAAGAGACAGGCAGCTGAACTTTGTGAAGCACAGCTGCCCTCTCTTAGGTGCTGCCGGTGACACGAGGAGCAGCAAAGCTCCCAAAGACCAACAGCCCTTTGCCACCACTATACCACACAGCATTTTAGAGCAGTCTGCTTTGGAGGAGTTGCTGAGAAAATAATCACAAACCGCAATGATGTTGCACTTTGCAGCTTAAAATGAACTAAATGCAATTCAGCCTTTTTCCCTGGGGACTGTAAGGGATGGGGCTGACTCTTGACATGCAACCTCAGAAACAAAATATAAGAGAGGGATTCCTTTTTGTAACTGCTTTATAGCTCCTGAGCCTTGGGCCAATAGATAGTTTAAAACCATATCTACAGTAAGTTACAGTTGTCACTACAATAAATCTCTAAGACTAAAAAGGGTGTGGAGAAAACTTCAGAAAACCTAAAGCTTTTATAGTATCCCTTAAATCCTTCAATAATTAGTTTAACTGATACAAAACCTTTACAGAAACCTATAAAAGTTTTAATATGCACTAAGACCAGCTGCTGTATTGGCAGGAAACCAGGGGTGTTTAACACCTCCCACTACAAAGCTCCTTCTACATTTTATTCAGAGATAAAAAAGAGAGGTCATATAAGTCCAAATGCATTTTGCTTCCTTCCAACTCTGATGACAATAATCAAAACCAGCTATTTCATTTTTACTTGTTTTACTGCTGATTTTCACTCCCATCTCACCTTCAGTTCCCCAATCCACACTCAGAATGGTTTGAATCTTTGAGTGGAGAAAGCCTTCAACCACTGTGTTTAAAAAATTCATTTAAGAAAGTTTTTCAAAATCTGACTAGATGTGCAAGCAAGTTGCACTTTAGAGCTCTTTCCCTTTTATAAACTCTATTCCACCAAAGCTTCCAGAATTGTGTTAAAATTGGAAATCAGGCAAACCTCATGAAACCCAATAAGGACAAGTGCAGGGTCCTACATCTGGGGAGGAATAACAGCAGACACCAGTACAGGTTAGGGGCTGCCCTTCTGGAGAGCAGCTCCACGGAGAAAGATCTTGGAGTGCTGCTGGATAGCAAGGTCTGCATGGGACAGCAATGTGCCCTTGTGGCCAAGAGAGCTAATGGTATCCTGGAATGCATCAGAAGAAGTGTGGCCAGCAGGTCTGGGGAGGCTCTCCTGCCCCTCTACTCTGCCCTGGTGAGACCACACCTGGAATACTGTGTCCAGTTTTGGGCTCCCCAGCTCAAGAGAGACAGAGATCTGCTGGAGAGAGTCCAGTGGAGAGTCACAAGGATGATTAGGGGCCTTGAGCATCTCCCCTATGAGTGGGAGACTGAGAGCCCTGGGGCTGTTTGGTCCTGAGGAGAGAAGACCAATCAGTGTCTATCAATATCTGAGGGGTGGGTGTCAAGTGGAGGGGGCCAAGCTCTTTTTGGTGGTGTGCAGTAACAAGACAAGGAACAGAAGGTTCAAGCTTGAACACAGAAGATTTCACCTCAACATAAGGAGAAACTTCTTTACAGTGAGGGAGCCCTGGAACAGGCTGCCCAGAGAGATTGTGGAGTCTCCTTCTCAGGAGACTTTCCAAACCTGCCTGGATGCATTCCTGTGCAGACTACCCTACGTGATCCTGCTTTTGGCAGGGGGTCGGACTGGATGATCTCCGGAGATCACTTCCAACCTCTAATGTACTGTGATACTATACTGTGATCACTACAATGAAGACTTGAAAAAGGCTTTCCATTACTGTTCCTCCTCTCCCAAGCTACATCAGACTGCCCAACAAAATTTGCTAATACTATTTCCTATGACCTTTGCCTCACTTCAGTGGTTAGCTTGTAACAACCCCAACAATATTAACTTCAACAATATTGCTTTTCTGTTACATGTTAGTACTTACTAAGCAAATCTTTGATTTGATATTTCTGAGCAAGAGCCTGCAGATCCTCCTGCAGCTGCAGGTCTTTTTCGATGATGCTCCACTTGTGCAGCAGCAGCAGGATCTCTTTGTTGGAGAGAAGGCTGTCGTTCACAGTGAAACGACCCATTTCTTTGAAGGCCTCAAAAACTGTAGCACGATATTCCAGCACAGAACTGAAGGTACTGAAAAACTGAGTCAGTGTGGCTGCACCCAAATTAGTCCTATGAGAGAAAAAAAAAAAATAAAAGACCAAAGTGCTAGGTATTTGAAGCATGTTAATTAATAAAATAAAGTAGGTACATGTGTCTTCTCTTCACAGTCTCTTCCTCAAGTTTTCTCCTGCAGTTCATAGAATCACAGAATGTTAGGGGCTAGAAGTGACCTCCAGAGATCATCGAGTCCAACCCCCTGCCAGAGCAGGATCACCTAGGGCAGGATGCACAGGAATGCATCCACATGGGTTTTGAAAGTCTACAGAGGAGACTCCACAGCCTCTCTGGGCAGCCTGTTCCAGTGCTCCATCACCCTCACTGTAATGAAGTTTCTCCTCATGTTGAGGTGAACCCTTCTATTTTCAACTTCGTACCTGGTGTTCTTTGTCTTGTTGCTGCACACCACCAAAAAGAAATTGCTCCCCTCCACTTGACACCCACCCCTCAGATATTTATGCACTAGACATATACTTTGTTTCTTCAGTAAGCCAGTAACAATTACCTTCATTCCCACTGAACCATTGCTTTTTCACTCCATTAGTGTTTGGCACAACGGACCATGAAACATAGTCTTTGCCCTCCTGCCTGTAAACATCAAAGGCAGCTGGCACACAAGGGTGAGGTCAGAGGTCTGGCTTTACCTTGGCTTCTTTATTTTGTGTGACTTTTCAACATTTTGAGGAAATAAACATAGCTTCTCTAGGCTGTGACCATTTTTTAAACACTGTTGTGTAGAACTTTGCATGGTTTCTCCTTGTATGGAGAAACCATGTACCTTGCATGTACCTTGCTTGCATGGTACAGACACAGAAAGTCTAGACCTTCAGAGTATGAAGATCCTGGCAGGAAACAGCATTGCTAACTGCAGACTCTAATCCAGCAGAAGAAAGGTAAAACATGGCTGCTTAAAAATGGCTGGTAACTAAGGATATATAACTTGAAAGTAATTGTGCACCAGTTGCTATTTTACTCCTTGTATCTTTAAGAAGCTAAACCCTCACGTCAGAGAGGTCTCATCAAAATTCACCACTCTCATCAAAATTCACTACTCAGCTTTCAAAATGAAAGGGGAAAGAAGCATTAAAACTACCAGAAATTCTTCTGGGCTTAGTAAATTACAAATTGGACAGAGGATGAAATGCAAATTGATTAGAAAGAAAATAAAAGCACTTACCGAATATATTTGATTAATGTGATCAAAACAGAGAGAAATTCATTCACAATCTGAACTGGAAGAAACTTCCTGTTCTCCTTGGACTGATTCTTGCTTTTCTTCTTGCTTCCTGAATTTGTTAGCCACAGAGTATGTAGTAAGGAAACTATTTTATTTAACAGCTTGTTTTCTGGAAGCCTGAAAAACAGGAAAAAAATGGCAGACACCTCTTTGGAAAGCAGATTCTAATTAGGAGCCATCCATCACCTAGAGGAGACAATACTCTAGTGAGCTTTTGGAGTTGTGAATTACAAAAGGTGCCTCTCAGCCAGGGCCTCCATGAGAATGCACCCCTTTGAAGCCCTAGCCACAGAGAGGCCCTGGTTATTACCCTCCTCTTGCCATGCTGCAGCTAGGGATACAGTGATGTATCATGGCCCCCATATGAGACTTGCATCTTTCATTACATAGCTCTGCCAAATATTGTATTACCTTACCCCACTGCCACCATTTCTTTAGAGCAGCTACACTCTTCAAGGCAGGTTGGTTCCTTATGTTCCTACAGCTTTAAGTAGTAACAGCAATGCAAACAGCACGGTATCAGGAGCTGTATTTTATTTATTAGTCTAAGGACAGAGGGGGAACATGGGAAGCAATCCCTCCCTCACACAGAGCCTGCAGAAAGTACATTGCTCAAAAGTACAATCATGAAACAATTATTGGGTACCAGAGGCCATATCCAGGCCTTTTCACTTCCAAGTGTACCAAACTGTACCAGAGGGATACACAACAGGTGAGCAGTAACCAGAACTTGTTCAGGAAACTTATACTGTAGACAACCCTGAATTGTGCCAGTTACTGTGTAGGAGGTCCTAGGACACAATATGAATTGTGGGGTTTTGAAATGAAAGCATCCCACATGCTATAATAAGGTGTCATTTTGTTTTCTAAGTTTTGTAAGGAAGTATCTTCACCCCTCCTGTTAACAACCTGAAAGCATCTGGATTTTGTTTGTAGAAATGCAAGGGAGCACTTAAGAGTTTGACAAGCTCTGCCAGTATAGCCCCACGAGCCAAATGTCACAACCTCTGACAGGCCATCTCTCTGTACCTGTCACCCTTGTTTTCATACTCAGTTGCATAATTATTCTACTTTGGACAGTAAAATCGTTCCCATTTGACTAGCATCTCCCTAATTACCTGTTTTCTAAGGTATGCACTATCCAGGTTAGGAGGCTCTGATCTTGTATCAGTTCATAGGCAGCACTGGTGACATGGGCAGCATTTTGCAATATATCCAGAATATGATTCTGAAACAGAAAACATAATTTGCCTCTTTACAAAATTAGAATATAGTCAGGATCTAACTACTATCAATCTTTCAGAAGGGCACCATTAGCCATCTGACTGGGATCTGGGATCTGATCAACTTCAAAGTTAAAATGTATTGCCAAAAGCCACATGTCCTTAGCAACCACGAGGAAGAAAAGACATTCTCTTTTCAAGGCTTCATACACAACAGATGCTGCTCTTAAACAGAAATCTTAAAGCAGCAAGACAATCTTCTCTTTCTGTCCAAGATTTTGATACCTAATTGAGATACTTTCAACAGACTGAAATTCTCAGTGTGGATGCTAATGAACATGAGAGCTTCTAGCATGTGAATTGTCTTCCTGCTAAAACACTGTACGGGTAACACGCTGCTTAGGGAATAAGGAGGCCTGAGAAAGCAAAGGCCCCTGTGACTACTTGGGCAACACAGTATGCTCCACAAAGCAGCAGAAGTGTGACCAGAGACAGACCACCAGTTGATGAAACTGAGTGAGGTTCCATGATGGTAGGGACCTGTTCCAATTTCAGGGGACTCTGGTTTAGACATAAATTATTACCAACTAATTATTACCAACTCCACCCATACAGAAATTCAACAGGGAATAGGAGGATGATTTTTCCCTCCCAACATCAACTTTGCCAGGCTAACTCAGCTGGAAGGAAATGGAAGCTGTACTTAGAAGCAAAACTTCAATGAAATGTAATGAATATGTACAAAATATACAGTATTTACAGATATTCACAATTAACAAACAACACAGAAAACCCCCATGGTCAAATACCAGGAGAGCTGTCCCTCTGCCCTACCAACCCCTGTCCAAAAGGGAGAAAGGAGCAGAGAGAAAGTAGGGGTTAGGCTTAACCAAACTAATGCAGCCAAGGTCAGCAGAAGCAGATTAATCTCTCCCGAGCAAAGTGAGCACAGAAGAGATGCTCCCAGAATGTTTTGGTACAAGCAGTCTTGTGGCAGATCTCTCTCCAATGGAATAGTTCAGAATTATCTTTACACACAATGGTGATTTATTTATATTTTTCTACTTTTCTGCTCAAAATCTGCAACCAAATTTTAAAGGCATAGCCTAAAACTACCACAGAGGACAAAGGAGGAATCTACTGCTCCTTTCTGATTTCTGTTTGTGCAGGCATTTGTGGGTTTGGGTTTTTCTGTGGCCTTGGGGTTTTTAAAAACAAACATTCTTACCTGGGAGCCCTCATCACACAGAGGACTGCTGAAAAAAGAAAGAATGATCTGGAAAATCTTCTGGTAGTTGTAAAGATTGTAGCAGTATTTATCACGCAGCCCTTCTCCAAGAAATCTGAGAACCCACTCACGTTCTGTACTGGACTAGAAGCCAAAAGCAAAGTATCACCATCAGACATTTCAAAACAAGGCCTGCACATAAGAGCACAAAAAGCCTGGCTCCCTGGGAGTGCCAGCACATTGTTCAACAGTTTTTTCTGGACTTCTCAATATTCATCCCTATCAAACGTAATCAATAACATCTACCAGGAACGAATATGCACCAATAATGGAACTTTAACAGCTGCTGTTTCTAAAATACCTGAGTTGATTTCAACACTAATAATCTAAACTCAAGACATGAAAGCAAGCTAGGGAGGGCAGAACATTTTGATGGTGCTTATAGAGCATGCACAGCACAGCTCACTATTTCATTAGGTGATACTAGTAAGAAAACAACAAAGAAACCCAGAAACAATACTTCTTATTCCAATATAAACCACAGATGCATCTAATTAATTACCTGTGGAAGAATAGATTTAATTGCATTTCTACGCCTTTTCTTCTATCATTTTCTGAAGAATTAGTGGATACTTTAGATGAGATTCTTACATTACCTCAAATTCAAAACTGTAGAAAAGCTGGAAAAACCCTGGTACTTTCTTCAGGTCCAAATACTGGTGTGATAGAAGGAACCTGTTTACTTTTATATACATGTGGTCCTCTATGAAGAGAAACAATGGTTATTGTGGAGGACAACATTCACAATACACAACCATGCAGAAAAATAAATGGAACCTGTGTTTTCCAGTGTATCAGCTGGCTGTCAGACCAGTACATTAATTACAGCAAGGAGGCCTTCTGCTCTACGGCTGATTATGCTGCTGGCCACCCCTCCTCTTCCCCAAAGTCAAAAGTTCATTCAGAGTATGCACAAAACAGGTGAGAAGATAAAATATTCAATATGGCTCTGATTACAGCAAAATCATCATTAGTTCATTCACAAAACAAAAATCTGCATGACAGCGAGAGGCAAATCTCTCCACTTTTCAAGCCCAACACGTCACGCTAGGCAATCCTAATTTGTAACCGAGAGACCAGATGTGTCAACAAGATGTCCCTCACCAGCAGTGGAACAAGTTTCCCAGAGGGATTATAGAGTCTCCATTCTTGGAGGCTTTCTAGGAGCCCTGTGCAAAGTGGTCTGCCCTCACAGCTGACCTTGCTTTAGACAGAGGGTTTAGCTAGAGACCTCATAAGGTCCCTTCCAAATTAAACTACTCCCTGATGCTACAATACTCCCTTGCAATGGCAACTTAGGTTGATTCTAACACAGAAGGACATTCAGGCCAACCTACTCTTGATCTGCTGAACAGCACCCACACACTCAACTAGTCCTCTGCCCACCTCAACCCCAATATTATGAGGAGTTAGTGGTTTCCTCCCTGATGGATCAGCCTGGATTTGCACACAGATCAAAATGGCAATTCCCAGGCAGTCTACACAAGCACCAGAAGTTTGTCTTTGAAATACAGAAGACCATACTTCATGGTTCCTGCCAGTGTCACAGCTATCTCATCTTCCAGTATCAGCCAGTGACTCACCACCCCAGGAGTTCAACATGCACAGGAGATTACAGTACCTGGCTTCAGAATCTGCTGTGCCACACGAGCAATGTAAAGGCTCAAAGAGAAGGTAAATCTGAGGTTTGGCAGCTCAATTCCATTTTGCACAGAATCCAAGAGATACAGCAACTGCAGTACAAAAGCCCAGGGAAGAAAAAGCTTGAACCATAACCCAACATATGTGACACCAGAGTGTGAATACATCAATAAGCTTTTAGGACAATTCATAGGCCATAAATGAAACAGCAATCCCATCAGGATTTACATTTCTACAAATAGAATTCCTAAGAATCGTAACAGCACATTTCCCCCTTTTTCTGCCCATTGATTGTAACAGGAGGAAACACAAAGCAACAGAACAGAATAGAGGATAAAAAGCTTCTTTAAGCTCTCTCCCCATGCACATGTAGATGGATGAGTAAAGCAGTGAGCAGTGACTTTCCTTTCAGTGTCCATCACCTAAAATGTCTAACTATCAACTGAGCTCAGGCTTACCTGATTCTTCTCTCGAAAGCGAGCTCCTTCCAGATGAGAACGAAAGGAAGCCAGGACAAAGTATGCAGCTGCTCTCATGTTGGAATCATAGCTGCTGAGGGCAGCTACTGTTAGACCCAGGGCATTAACTTCAACAAACTTGTGACATGCCACTACACACTCTGTGTGGGAAAAGGGAAAAACAAAGAATGAAAACCACCCAGTGCATTTTATTAACTTGAAGAGACTGGATGGGGTGCTTGGTGCCATGGTTTAGTTGATTAGATGGTGTTGGGTGATAGGTTGGACTTGATGTATCTCAAAGGTCTTTTCCAACCTGGTTAATTCTATTTTAGTCTATAAGAGCACAGAACAGCACTACAATCCTTAACAAAACTGCTGTTCATAACTGCCAATTTCTAGATCTACCCCTACTAACTATTATTTCATTGCATGCTGAAAGGTCCTTCAGCCAACAAAGGCATTCTGCAAATCACTCTGAACAGGAATTCCTTACTTGAGCTGAAATTAATGTGGTTTGTCTCATTTGCCTATGGCAGAGATGATTCTGCCTGCTAGACCATGCAAAGTTCGGAGTAAATTCTGTAATCTCACCATTTCAGGAAAGGAGGTACAAAGAACAAGAGGCAGAATTCTCCAAAACATTTTCTAGGCACTATGACAGGCCTGTGCATAAAAGAAACATCAGCATAGCCACTGAAAAGCCTATCTGCACTAAGAGCTTCTCTGTAACAGAACAGACAGAAAAATAATACATAAATAAGCTGTTAGCCACACCAGTTGCTACCATGCAGGCATGAGTGATTCTGCTGGTACAATCTTTTCCAAGAAAAGTACTAAACTGCACCCTTATGCCCTTCTGGGACAAATAAAATCCAGCAGTGAACAGCAATCAGCCAAACAGGAAACACACCCTTGAACCTAACATTTATCTTGCACAGCATTTTGCCATCATGGTTTAGAGTTTCTTATTTTAGGGCTGTGTGCTTTGAAGAACTTGCACCATTTCTGCTCCATGATGGCTAGAAATAACTTGATGTAAAACCTCCAGAATCTCTCCCATTCACTGGTAATGGAATAAAACAACACCTCTGTTGTATTTTTCCAATTAAAATGCAAATGTGCTGCAGCTCTGAGTTAAGCAACAATATTCACATGTTTTCTTGTAATTCACACTAAAGGTCAAGAGGAAGTTTCTGAGAAACAAATATTCCTGTTTAAGAAGAGGCTGTAGTCTTACTGAAAAGTACCTATATTTGGTCGACTGATTTCCTCCCCCCACAACCACCCCCTCACAACTAAAATATATGTATACATTTATGTATAAATCACAGATTATTTATGTCCCTGCACCAGCAGCTGGGCTGCTCCTCTCATCTTTTCCTCAACTGCCAGAACTCCTACTTCAGTTTCATGCCTGGCAGTTTCATACTCAGCTGTGCTAGTTACCAGCCAGCCAGGCAGAGGCAGGGTCTCCAGCAAATAGCACTGCCCACTGGTAGGTGACCAGTGCAGAGGCATCACTGAACTGCAGTAGCAGGTCTTTTCAGTGAGTGGGTTTACAAGTTACATCACACCAAGCCATTCCTGTGCACTTCCCTACACCACATCTCACCAAAACACATCGAGTTTAATTGCTGTAACGTGAAACAATCTCCTAGTGAGCACAGAATCACAGAATGTTAGGGGCTGGAAGGGACCTCAAAGATCATCCACTCCAACTCCCCTGCCAGAGCAGGACCACCCAGAGTAGGTCACACAGGAATGCATCCAGGTGGGTTTTGAATGCCTCCATTGAAGGAGACTCCACAGCCTCTCCGGGCAGCCTGTTCCAGTGCTCTGTCACCCTCACAGTTCATTAGAATGAGATACCTCTCACACCACCAAAGCTCCTACTGATACAGCTCCAGCCACCTCTACTTCCAGGCACTGGGCAGGGCCACCACTTAGCTGCTAAAGTAAAACTGGTTAGAGAAATACCAAAAACAGGGCAGGAGAAAGAAAATCAGAGCCCAGTGAGACAACTAATCTATGCCTTCTGCTACCTTCTGCCTGTGGCAGAGCAGCTCCACTCTTCCAACCCCTCAGACATGATGCTGGGGTGCAAGGTAAGTAGTGGGAAATCACCACTTTCTGCTGAATCCCAAGGGAACATGGAAAGATGATCTAAAACTCATCTGCCTGCAGAGGATTCTCCATCGCTTATGGATGTCACACAGAGCTCTGGCCTACACAACTACCGCTCTCCAGTACAGGACCAAATGGGTGTTATACACCCTTCCACAGCAAGCCACCACAGGGCTGCCCTTCAGACTGCAGCTCTTGAGAAGTATTAATGTATACCATGGATGATTTTATGGGGTGGTATCACATACTGAAATCCAAGGTTCTCACTTCAGCAGTGAAGTTCATGCTGGTCACAGAAAGATTTATTTGGAAAACTTTCTTCCACTGAAAACACACATTGGAAATATTTTCCATCCAGCTGACCTTGGAGAGTGTGTTGGACAACCAAGAAAAAAAAACAACCCAAAATGTTAATTCTATGTCTGACATACAGTTTGTTTAAAATACCTTGAAAACCATGATGGAAAACCTTTTCACTGATGCTTGTCAGAGCTCACATTAGACAGAACTTGCTATCTACCCAACTCATGGCTTACCTTTTACTCAGTGAGCATTGAACACTGTGCAATAAGTCTATGTTTATACATTCAGCAGTTATATAACATCTGTGCATAGGGCACTGTGCAGCCAGTACAAAGAGCAAATAAATAAAGAGGAACTGGAAATTCCAAGAGCTGCTGACGTGATTTAGGAGCACCGTGGGACTTGAACTCATAAATCACTTGGGCCCTTTAAAAATGGTTTTCTTAGGACACAGTCTCTCACTCAGCATGGAGCAGTTAAGAGAACTGTTTTTCCCCTCTCCAGTTTTAGAGCCAGTCTGTATCAGGATAGCCACTGCCTCAGCTCTGCAAGAACATGATGTGCAAGAACCCCATTGCTGCCTGCAAGAGCAGTGGCCCTTGCTGGCTGACTGTAGTGCTGCTGAGGTTGCCCAACAGCCACCAAATCTCTCTCACTAGTTAAGGTGGTGACCTCCAGGTGGTGTGTGATGATGACAGGTGCATGACAGCAGTGCTTTTCACAACTATTACACTCAGGTTCAAAAGACACTGGCAGGCCATGCTCTTCATCAACAACAATCTCAAAGACCCAGCATTAACTGGATTGTCTAAGATTCATCCTGTTGCATAACACCAAATAGGTGTGGTACCTTTATTTCCTCAGCAGACTAAAAGACAGTTCTTTTTACTTCTGCCAGAATTATACACAACAGTTTACAACTATAGCTAAGTATAGGCTAAGAAAACACAAAGCAGGTACTGTACTATAAGGGTATAGGAGAACAAATAAGGACTGTGTATGGTTTCACTGAAAGGCAGTGATAAGCCTGCCAATTGCCTTTGCTATTATTGTTGTGGAAAGCCAAATTCAGCTCTAAGCAGGCAGTGGTTAATCATAATCAACATAGGGAGGGAGCCAGTTATCACATTCTTTATGATACATGTGTCTCTTTGATCAGGGCTCTTTGGACCTATGAAGTAAGCAGGGATGTGTGTATTTGAAGCAGGGTCACGTCAAACAAGAAAGTGAGCCTAAGTAACTAGTTTTCAAGCACCACTTAGATCTCATCAAACTTTCCAACAATTATGAGCACAGGCCTATTCATGACACATAATGGCCCCATGCATCTCAGTCTGGTAGAAAATGAGTTGGCTGAAGTTTCCCCATACTATAACCACAGCCTATATAAGGCCAGATCTCCCATCAGTTCACTTATGGTGTCCCTCACAGAAGACAGAATGCTTGCAGAGATTGACTCTGGTCAGGAAACAGCTTCAACCTTCCCCAGCAATGGTGGCTTCTGGTTTATGCCCAGAGAACTCCTCCAGCATTGCAGGACACATTCCCCAAGCTGGTTGACTTCTGCCCAGCTCCCCCTGAGAGTGAGACTGAAATGAGCCTATTACTGCTCCCACAAACTTGACCACAAGGCAGTCCCAGATGAGAGCAGTCCTATCAGCTGCAGGTGAAGCACTGTATGTAGCAGCAGAAGGCACCATCCCTGCCATGCCCCTTTGGCCCATCACATTGCTGTGATACCATACCTGATGCAGAATATGGCTCTACATACTCACTAGAAAAAAACAATACAACCTTCCAGTGAAGAATATTGTCTCCTGACCCTTCCTATGCTATTTCACAATTACAACACTGTCTTTTCCAAGCTGTTTCTAGTTCCAGCGTAAAACCCTCTCCTCATCTTAAGCAGATCAGTCCCTCCACCTAGGGTTAACCCACTACATATAAAAGAGCTATAAGGGAGCACCTAGTCACCTGGAGAAGCTTGTCAGAAATGCCTGTCTGCTGCTACATTGCACTGTTTCTGAGTAGCCCAATCTCACTAGATACATTGCATTACTTGGAAAATAGCTTTAAAAAAATGCAAAAACCTTTAATGCCAATTACACCTTGTTACTTTTAAAGTTGTTCTGAAAATTAGAATGCAATGCAGTAGGTGGTTAAATGATACATGTCTCTTCTGTCTAAAGCCAGGCACAAATATCTTTGTAGTGTCACCTCATGAATGGAGAAACACAGAGCTACAGGTGGAGCCATGCAGCTCCTGAAGAGAGTAAAATGACACTAACTATCAAAGAGAAAACAACATTCACTTTACCTGGTCTGGTCAGTTCACAAAAGAGTTGAAGTAGAAAACAAGGATCATAGAAGTCATCAAGACTGTTGACACTTTCATCTCTATATAGTGACTTTTGCACCTCCTGAAACCAAAACCAAACCAGTATTTATAAAGAACAACACCAACTTCTAGCTTGATTTCAAATTTCCCTAACCACCTCATCCCATTACAGAGGAGCCAACACTAAACCCCATTACAGAGGAGCCAACACTAAACCTTGCAATACACAATGCAACACAGGGTGAGATACACTTGTGCTTAACTCTCGCTTTCTGTATCAGGGGCTCCCCCTGACTGGCACAAACAGGTATAGGAGCATGTTAGCAAACTGTGTGAAAGACTTAAGAGCCCAGTGCCAGTGGATCCTCAGACAGGCAAATTTAACAACTGCTTAGAAGTCAAATTCTGCTCTGGCTTATACTTGTCAATCTTTACAACACTGCACAATCATACTGCTGACAAGATGTGGTCCATATACTGCAATTCCTTTGAAAAGTGCTCCTAAATAAGTTATTCCAGGCCTTCCATAAATTTATATTACTCTCCTGACACAAACAAATTGCAATTTATTACATGAATGCAAGAAAGAAATTATTCAAGTGAACATCTCTTTTCCTACATCAAAAGAATCCTGTGATGACAGGAGACGGCGATGCTGAGGGAAAGACAGAATTGTCTTCATCATCTTGTCTTGATCTAGCAGACA
Organism: Picus viridis; assembly: GCA_033816785.1. Classification (NCBI taxonomy): domain Eukaryota; kingdom Metazoa; phylum Chordata; class Aves; order Piciformes; family Picidae; genus Picus; species Picus viridis. Next base: position 12,503,396 of record CM066570.1, read on the forward strand.
CAGAATCTCCTCCACGCTTGGCTGCTGCCATAGTGACTTCCCCAGACTCTTGCAAGTCTTGTGATGCTCCACAGCGGCTGGACCCCATAGCAGGATTCTGAAACATTGTTAAAAGGCATTAGTCAACAGATTGCTACCACTGAGTGAAAAGCTATTAGAGAGGATACAAACTGGTATTTAAAATTTCCCTTCACTGCTATTTATTATCCTGGAGGAACTTGAAACGTGAACTCGTTTCCCTGGCAACACCTTTTACATCCATTTGAAAGGTTTTCAAATTCAGTCTGAGGGTGTCTCATCAACTATTTCCTACTCTATTATTCTAAGTCAGAGCTTAACCTTCTCAGAAAAAAATGCTTTTCTACTTAAGCTATAAATTCAAACAAGCTGCATGAAGAGACAGGGATCAAGACCTGGCCAGAAAAGGCTACCTCAAATACAATTAATATTTCAAAGCAGCATCACAGTAAAACATAAATCCTTACTCTCCTCCTAAGCTGCTCTTTAGACCCAACTTACTTTGCTGGTCAGTTAAAATTGCTATTGATACTGTCATTCATTATGTGGGTATTGCCAGCAGCACATCTGTCAGTGAGGCAGCTGAAAGGATAATGTTGGGCTTCTTAACACACAGGACCTGAAGGCTGTAACAGAAGTTAGGCTCTGCTGGGTTGCATCTACAGCACGTTTCCTGAATGCTCTCTATATTCATACAAACTCTTCAGTGCTGGAATCAAGTCTAACCAAGTGTCTCACTTCAGCCTACAGTATGAAATTGTTTTTACTTTTAAAATGCTACAAAATCTTGGGACCTCTAAAATCATTCTCCTCCTCCCATAACACCCTCCCATTTGCAAACACTTAAGATTTATGCAGGATGCAACTAGTGCCAGAGCCCTGGCTTGTGAAAGCCACTTCAATTCCCTGCTATGAAGAACCTTCATTTCCTGTCCCACCTTTACAGGATGGAAAGATTATCAATATTCTCAGGCAAAGCTATTAGGAGTTCTTAATTCAGAGTCTAGTCCTGCCTCAACTGCCTGAGCCACTACTCTTGCATGGTTGTTAACGTTAATGCCTATACCTTACAGAGAGAGAAGTGCATTTGAGCAAGTCCAAAACCACTGGTGTGTTAAGAACTGTTAGTTCACCCCTGTAGTGAGTTCCCACTATGGAGAGTGAGTGACTACTAAAATGAGTGGTCCTTTACCTAACCCACAGCTACACAGAAGTTTGGGTGACATGCAAGAATTACATTAAGAACAGAAAATACACAGGAAAAATGTTTCCAAAACCAGCATTCACCTCTAGGTTTGACCTTGCTCACTGTTTTATCTCAGCTGAAAATAAGGTCCTGGAAAAATGCCAGTTGTGAGACTGATGACTTGCAGGTAGTTAGTTGAACAAAGGAAGGTGGTCGGCCTACCTGGAATTTATGAGACTTTGATTATTCTTCTCATATAACTGAAGCAATAGCAGTATCTTCTGATCTAAAAAAACAAGATGAAACCCAAAGTCAGTCAGTCACCCATGAAGATGAAAACCAGATGCAGTAAGAAGTACATTTCCCAGGGTAGCACACTTACCTGCAGTACTCAGTGTAGCTCCGTAGGCCCCCAGCAACACAGCAAGGTGACTGCTCTCACAGAGAGAAGGGCTGAGTTTCACAACTGTCAAGAGTATATCCACCAATGCCTCTGAAATAAACACACAGCTTCAGCTTCATTGCTTCTTTCAGTTAGTGCATATATCAGTACCCCAACACACATGTAGTACTGTGCATTTTAGATCAAGATCTATCTTTATAAATACAAAAACCCCCAAAACTTTTCCTCAGCTGCACTAAAGGACAGTTATGACACATTTAATTCAAGTGGAACAACTTTAAAAAAAAAAAAAAAAAAAAAAAAAAGAGTTAAAACAGTATTTCCAAGCTGGACACACAAATGTTATTGAGAGGTGAAGTCCACAGTGTGGGCCTCTGACTGCCCTGCAGACACCTTCCACATGTACACGTTTGCTCTCTGATTAAAAAGAAGTGCTATACCTTATCCTGTCACACCACAGTTCCCTCTTCTCCCAGGAAGGCAACTTAAATTAGCTAAAGAGTTGCACAGAATGAAGGCAGACATGGAATCATTGAATGGTTTAGGTTGGAAAAGACCTTCAAGATCACCTAGTTCCAACCCCTTTGCCATGGGCAAGGACACCTTCCACTAGACCAGGCTGCTCAAAGCCCCATCCAACACAGCCTTGAACACCTCCAGCAAGAAGACACCCACGACCTCTCTGGGCAACCTGGGGAGCCTTTATCCCCACTCCCTGCCCAGAAAACAGCATCACTGGGAGGATTTACTACCCTACAATGCAAGAAAAGAGGAGCACAATTTAAGTACTAGTTATGGATACAGTGTAAGCACAGGACTACAAACTCACTTTCCCAGGTTATTCAAGAAGTTACAGCAAGAACTTGTAAGTAACACACCCTAGCTGTTGTAACTTATGCTTCTAGATGGGGTATTTAAACAGGGGCCATCTGTCTTGGGACAAAATTACCCACCTTTATTTTATAACTAGCTGAGAAATAGATCAAATAAGTGATCAGGCTACTCAAAGGCTAACAGGGTATCTGTGACAGATTCAAGACCTGAATCCAGGTTTCTTTACTCCCAGGATCTGAAAAGACATGTGCTTTCCCCCTAATATCTACAGGAATATAAAATGCATGCAGAAACAAAGCAGATTGTAAAGAAAACAGCCTGAATGAATGCACTCCTGATACCAAGCTTCTGAATTACTGAAGTCAGCTTCAAAGAATCCATATACTGCTGCTCTGCAGAAATACATTCAAAAGGTAAAGCATATATTCAGCAGCAAAACCTATTACTTGGTTTTAATTTCACTAAATTTGTTATTTCACAAGAGCTTTGTGCCCTTTTCAGGTGACTTAAAACTTTAAAGTGCATTTATGTGTTTCTCATTAATACACAGAAAATTTGTTATCAAGCATGGTACCCTGAGAATTCCCTCCCCTTTTCTTGCACAGCTCCTTTGAACACTGAATCTCAAAGCCATGTCCAGTGGGAAAAAGGCTGAGGTGTATGTAGATTAACTGGTTGGTTTGAGGTCAAGTATAGTGTTTCAGTTGGCAGAGACAAAGAAACAAAGCCCAATCCTATACATGAACTAGCACCAAACTCATGGAAGGATACTCCTCACAAAAAGTTGCAACAGCAAAACCACATGGATTAAATTAACATTTTTCATAAAGCTTGCAAAATGAACTTCAAATCCTCTGTTATCAATCTTTTTTATTAAACAGGGTTAAATGCTGCCACACACACACTTCTAAGAGAATCTACACTCACTTTAGTGATTTTGTAGACTCATAGAAACCAAAAGAACCAATTCCATACTTTGGCAGAGTAAAAAAACCAAACCAACCAACCAGTCAAGAAGCCAAAGCCCCAAACTCACCTTCTGAGTAGTTTTAGAAAGGTTAGCATCTAAAACTGGCAGCAATAAAGTGATTGCAACATTTGGATCCAAGCAGAGGTAGAATTTAAAACTAAATGCTAATATTCTGGAATTGTTTAATAGCTCTGTAAGTCTATGTAGGTGGATAGAATATAATGCAAGAAAGGCAAGATCACTAAATAAAGTTAAAGGGAAAAAGAAGACAAAAAAATACCTCTTGTCTGGATGTTCGTGCCATCTTCTTCTCTTGACCTCAGTATGGCTGACAAAAATAGAGAGTGCTGCGTGACCATCATGTGAAGTTTGGAGAGCTTGACTAAGCTCTGACTAAGCTCTGAGTCTTCCTTGTATAACAACTGAACAGCAACGTTCAGGACATTCAAAAATGCTTCATCTCTGTAGCGGTACCTTTAGAAGCAAGAATCAGAGAAAAGTCAGACCCCAACCAAACCCAAGGAAACCTGCTGGAAAAAACCCATCTGTTTAAGAAATAAGAACTTGGCAAACTTCGTAAAACCAAACTAAATCTAACAACCAAATAAACAAAACAAAACAAAGAAAAAAGAAAAAGAAAGCACATCCACCTCTTTCCCCAAGTTGTTTTGATTTAATCCTTTTGAAGCCATATTGGTACCTAATTATGAAGAATAAAGGAGAATCAACACACAGCCACACTTGGGGCTGCCCCGATCTTAATAAAGGATTTGCCTACTAACCCTTCGGACAGTAACCCTATGGAATAAAACTCCCACCTCCACAGGAGCTAAGATTATCCTAAACTATTTCTGATGTCTTTTATTTAAATGGTTTGTATTTAAAAGTGAAAAATCTGATTCTGTTTTCATATGAATTGTATTTAAGATATCTCTTACATAAGGAGAAAAGAAGTTATTTGAGCATAAGGCTTCTTTACGCCAGCTGAGAAGTTGGTCCAGCTATCCAGTTAGCTGTGTTAGTTAAGCAGACTGAAGCACAACATCCAAATCTGTCTGCATTTGTGCAGGTTCAGGCTCTGATGAAGCCAGTGGATGTGACATAAAGTGCATCCTAAGAAAAAAGGAGCATCATCCAATCTGACTGAATTAATGGGAGAAAGGATGTTTCCAGTATAATGCAGCATAAGGCCAAGTGAACAGAACTGTACCTCCCACAGCACCTTCAGTGTATGTCAAAATTACTTACTTGAGTCCTGTCTTCATAAAGCTGTACCAGTCCTCTGGATCCACTTCTTCAACAACACGCTGTTGAATGTAGTAAGTGAAAACAGATGCTTACATTTAGCACATAGAGCTTCTACAGATCATCAAGTCCAGCAATTTCTGTTCAACAGACACACCAGCGACATGCATGCCAAACACCTAGGTGGGATGATCAAAGGCAACGGGAAGATACAGTAATCCTACCTCCTGATTCAAATGAAACTTCAAGTCTTGTTTTTCGGTCTTGGGAATAAAGGAGCATATGGACAATTAAAAAGCAAGCTGGTCTGTAGGTGCCAAAAAAACCCTGGAGTCTTGAAACTCTTCATGCTCCAGAAGTGTGAAAGGAGTAAGCAGCCAGCAAATCAAAGCAAGAGATTCAGGTACTAGGTTTCTGTGTACCTACAGTCCCCTTAAAGATAACAAACCTTTGCATATGGCAAACAGCTGGGCCTGGGTGCAAAAGTTCTTTACAAAAATTGATCTTCCCTGAAATCAGTTTTAAGAAGACTGTCAGCTGCACATGCCAGCAGCCCTGGTAATGGTAGGTGCTAACCTTGTCAGGCCTGTGAACACCGTTAGGATGAACACTATGAGGTGGCTCCTCAGGTCCTGCAAGACTCTTGTCCTGCGTAAGTCATGTCCTAAAACAAACTCTCAACAGAAGCCAGCAAGAGGTCAAAGGCAGTCGCTGCCTGCAGAGACCTTCATTTTTCCTACATGGGTCTGCATAACTTACTGAACTACAAAAAGAAGAAAAAAGTGGTACAGAGGGAATGATCAAGTATCATTCTTTACAGCCAAGGTCCGGATTTCTAGCTGTAATGAACCAGATTTCTGTCACAGAATTTTAGAGGGCATGGCAGGTGGGTCACAGAATCACAGAATATTAGGGATTGGAAGCCACCTCCAGAGATCATCGAGTCCAACCCCCCTGCCAAAGCAGGATCACCTAGGGCAGGCTGCACAAGAACATATCCAGGAGGGTTTTGAAAGTCTCCAGAGGAGGAGACTCCACAACGTCTCTGGGCAGCGTGGTCCAGTGCTCCATCACCCTCACTGTGAAGAAGTGTCTCCTCACATTGAGGTGGAACCTGCTGTGTTCTATCTTGTACCCACTCTTCCTTGTCCTATCACTGGGTACCACCAATAAGAGACCAGCAGCTTCATCTTTTAAGGAGTGTCTCTATGACTTTTTTTGTGTTTTTTTTTTAACAAAAACAATCATTGGCAACCTGTGATTTGTAACTTCTGAACATCTGCAACTCTGATTTTCAAAGGGCACTGTTAGCAGAAGGCTGTTATCAAGAACTCAAAACTGCTTCTTAAAAAGGATTAACAGGGCTGGAAAACTCTGCAACATACAACCACAGAATCAGTAAGGTTGGAAAAGACCTGAAAGATCATCAAGTCCAACCTGTCACTCAACACCTCATTACTACTGAGAGTGAAGTTCTTCACTGAGAGGGTCATTCGTCGTTGGAATGGGCTGCCCAGGGAGGTGGTGGAGTCGCCGTCCCTGGAGGTGTTTGGGAGGGGATTGGACGTGGCACTTGGTGCCATGGTCTAGTCATGAGGTCTGTGGTGACAGGCTGGACTCGATCTTTGAGGTCTCTTCCAACCTTGGTGTTACTGTGATACTAAACCATGGCTCCAAGTTCCACATCCAGTCCCCTCCTGAATACCTCCAGTGACAGTGACTCAACCACCTCCCTGGGCAGCCCATTCCAACAGCTAACAACTCTCTCTGTGAAGCCCACAGAAGCCATAATTCACAAAACAGAAAACAAAGACCAGCCTGTATTTACCCAAGATACCAGAGCATAATGTAACACACATGCATGCAGTTGCATTACGGCAATGAAGATAAAAAGAAGCCTCACCAGTAATTCTTCTAGCCTCAGCAGCATGGACCTCTCCACTTCCTGCTTGCTTTCATCTTTACTGCTGCTGTACGTGACAATTAACCCCTTCATGCAGGCTGATAACAGGCGCTTCCTCCAGGAATGCAACTCTTCAGAGTTTTCAAGCACTCTTGATATGGCATCTGCAACTGTCCAACTGCAAAAGGGTATTTTTTAAATGTTGTAACATGCTTTTTGTGTATGTTAAAGATGTGTCTTGCTGCCAAAGTGTAAAATGACAGATTCTCTGAGGAAAGGATGCTATTATTGGACACAGTATTTGCATTCATGAGTATCTACCATAATGCAAGAAGACAAAATGAGTCATAAAACAGGACAACTGGATTTGCCTACCTCTCAGCATTTTCTGCTTTCTCAAGAACAGCAAGAAGCTGATCAATAAGGTTTTGCAGTCTTTGGCTTCCTGGACATGGCAACAACTTTGAAAGAACTTGCAGTTTCACAGTGGTCTCATGTGAGGCTTCTGTCTCTTGAAAAACACCACAGAGGTCCTTCCACAGAGCTTTCCTCAAGACAGGTATAACAGCTGAGGCAACTGTTGGGAGAGAGCAGGGGCACAGGTTCCACCAACTGAGTGTGCTGAGCAACAACAAAGTTGTAGTTACAAAAATCCCAAATACCTTTCCTAATGAAGGCCCAGGTTGCTTAGTTTCTAGGGAGTTATACAAGACTAGCTGCTAATCTGCTAGAGAAGCACACTCTGTATTACCCCACAGCAGCACTAGGAAGCGTTCAGCACATGCACCAGACAGCCACTTGCTATGCAGCTGAAATTGGGCAAACAATGAAGGCCTTCAAGAGGGACAACTTCCTGATAAGAAGCCTTGTCCTTACATCTCAGGAAGGCTGAAACTTCACTATTACACTGGGCTCAAAGGTAATTTTCTCTCACAGCAACAGACAGCAAACAGACATTTTTCAAATTAAGTCAGTTAGACAGCAGCTTCCCCTTCTAGTGTTCAAGCACAAAACCACTGGTGTGCAACAGGTGCCAGAGACAGGCTTAGCTCCTTAACCCTCCTCAACTTTCTGTGCGCTGACAGGGTCTTTTCACTACTAGATAGAGACAGCCTTCTCCACCAGCAGCTACAGTCAGCCTGTTTCTGTTGCTATTTACACTTCTATGCAATAAGATAAATCAAATAAAAGTGATTCTCTTCGGTCCACTTGAATCCTAACTCATTTTGCTGGTAGAAAACTTAACAGTCTTGTCAATTTAATGCTGCTCTTGGTTTGGAAAGTTGTGGACTGTCAGCTTAGGAAAGCATTACTGTAGGAAGCTATATTTGGAGATTTATTTTAAGAGAAAGTTTTGGACTCTTACACTTGTAAAAGTGAAAGCTTATGTTCTGCAAAACCATATGGCTATGGCATTCCACTCACCAGACACTGTTCTATCTATGCCCAAGAAAAAGTTTTTACCTCCTATACTAAACCAAGATAAGCATGAAGACAGATTTTCACATGCACTTAGCATTAAATAAGGGCTGCAGAAGAGAAAACTGGGCAAAAGCAACTGTCGAGAGTTCTTTGCATCAGTCTAACAGCCAACCTGCACTAAAGTCCTTTACCCTATATGCTGCAGAGGTACTTATAAAATAATTACTTTAAGTTAGACACATAAATCTTATCACCTCTACTTATTGTGCAGAGGATACAGGACTCTTAAGGCCAGCACAGCCCACACTGGGAATCTGGCTTCCCAAATCACAAAGAGGAATCAGCTGTGGCTTTACCTGCGGCAGGTCGGGTAAAATTATACTTGTCTCTGCACTGCAGATACAGATTAATGAGAGGAAGAAAGCTGTCCATGTTCTTCTTAAGGTACTTTCCCATGGCTTTGCTCAGACACCACAGCTCAAACTGCAGTAGGTGAGTCCTACAGTGTTTTATCAGCATGCCTACAATGGCGAGGGAGGTTTCTGACCTCTGGTTAAGGCAGTAAACATGCACATCTACGTTGACTGTGTATGCAAGGACTGGCTCACTTTGAAGAGCCTGAAGGAAAACTTTCTCCAAATCTTTGCTAGCTGATGCTGACATCAGTATCCCCAAGGCTTTCATGTGCTCTGAGGATAGCAGCAGTTCCCCGCCCTGGGGCTGCCTCTGGTAGCTCTCTGTGAGGAGCTGCACCAAAATCTGTCCATACAAGCTTAATTCTTTCCCTTTGTTAGGGGACTTTTCAGATTTCTGCACAGTCAAGCTCATCTCAGGAAGTTGCAGCATGGTTAAAGTGATCTCCTTCAGTTGATCTGCAGGCATGTACACGAGCAACTCCTCCACAGCCTCCAGCTGGTAAGACTTCTTAGGAGAGACCTGGCTTCTGTCTTTCCTTGCAGCCTCTAGCTCTTTCAAGACACTTTTTGTGACAGCCTCAAAGTACTTTGATAACACACATTTCTGATTCACACTCTGCAACATTGGGGCACCCTTTTTCAACAGCTGGAGCACACCAGAATTGAGGTGGGCTGACAGAAGCTTCACAGTGACTGGGTTTAAATGGTGCTGAGGGAGAGAACGCTGTTCTAAAGCCAGGAACCAACTCTCCAGGGTAGGATGTCTGAAAATCAACAGGAGTGTGTCTTCCAGTGTCTGTAAAAAACAGTTGTAGGAGTATCACTGAGTGGAAAATTATAGGTGGAGGAGAGCTGGGAAGAGACAGGACAGAAGGGCGCACACAACCACCACCAAATCAATCATCTGCCTATTTCCCAGAGCTTGATAATTACAATTATTGAACATCAAATATTCTATAAGCTGTCAGAGAATACAAATACTAATGAATTACAGGCACGTAAATACCATTCTTTCACTACTTATGATGTGGGAGGCGCACCTCCACTGAACATAGATAGGCACATTTCCAGGAGAAAACTGTATTCTGGGGTTTGTCAATACAATTCTCCACAAATTAAAAAACAGATCCAAGGGGAGCACTCCTCTAATTACATGATTTTCAGACCCAGGCCTTACACAGGGCTTAGAGAACAGAATTTCTTCTGCAAAGACATGTGATCTCTGTCAAGACTTCCCCAGACTGTATCCCAGCTCAGGGGTGAGACAGTGGTTGATGTAGCTTGATCAAATCTCCAGACAGTAGTTTCATCAACTGTTGGACCACACACTCAAATTTCCTAAGTCCCCTGTCTAGATACTTAACAGCATCTTTCTGTATCAAGCTGTTTCCCTTGTGATACACACAGTGTGTGATAGTGATAACCTGTTCACTCCCTGCCCTTCCGAGAGCCTGGCAAAAGCTGCATGAATGCTTCTACAAAGCAGTAAATTCCTATTCAAGACTTAATACAGCAAGTGTTTGACAGCTACACATTTAATCCTAAATGAAATCCCAGAAATCCTTATGACTTAAGGCACTCACAATGCCTGATCCCCTGTTCTCAGTCACGTTTAGCCAGTTCTATGTTTTGGTGATTGATGAAAATATATCAACATAATCTGCGCTCCAACATTGGTCACGTTTAATTGTTCATTTGGTTTGGCAAAGTGTAAGACTATTTCCCTGCACATTAAATCAAAGTTTACTAACAGGTGAGCTTCTGGCCTGTGTATCAAGGGATTTGGTACCTTGTCATTTGAAGACTCCTCTATAATCAGAGATTCCTCATCCATAAAGAGATCTGATTCAGCCTGATGCTCTTCTCGTTTCTGCTGGTTATCCAACTCGATCTGATTTCCTCGGCACAACAAGCTGCTCAGCAGGTCTGCATAGCAGTCAACAAGGCGAGGACCAAAGGTTTTGCTAAGCTGTGAAAAACAGACACCTTGGAAGTTGAGAAAATAGAGGGATGGGAGAAGAAGGATAATTATCCAAAAGAAAGAGGAATAACTAAGAATATACTAGATTACAACCTCTTCTGGGGGAAAGAATAATTCCTTTCTGTAGAAACTTAATTCTAAGAACAAGTCTCAGGGTGCCAAATAAACATGTAGAGGCCTTCATCTATCCTGTGATTTTTGATGTAACACAGGCTAGGGAATTTCATTCTCTGGAAAAGCTTCCTATGGAGACCAAGTTGCTGGATTAAAACCTGGAGTTTGTTTGCACTATGCAAAGCAAATCCAAGACTCCTCAGGAACTGGAAGGATAGACGTTGGTTTACAAATCAGGTGCCGATTTGTCTACATGTCAGTGAGAGCTGAGTGCATGCAAAAGCTGGAGATCTGCATCCTTAAGTTTTAACAGACAAGTCATTTGTACTTTCTGCATGAACATAAAACAAACCAACCCACAGCATCATCACAGTCAACACTCTTACACTGCCAAAGTTCTCCACTGTGGATTTCAGGTAGAGCAGCACATGCTTTACTCCTAACAAAAGACGTTCCGGTGGGAGCCGGGAAGCCAGATCTCTCAGTTTTGTTTGGATATTGTCTTCCAGTAAGGTATTGCTTCCTCTCTCATAGGCTTTCTTTAGCAAAGTGGTAAATACAGAATCCAGGGCCACAGGTGGCTTTTTGCATTCCTCCTCAAGTTGTTCAAACTGTTTAAAATGTGAAAAAAGAACACATGAGAAAAATGAAGATGAGTATGAATCAAAAGTTTTTTCAGCTACTTTTGTTTTCAAACACATTCTGTGCTGAAACTGGGAGTGAAGTTCCAGGACCACACGTCACAAATATCATCAAAGGTGTCCCATTGGGAAACTGCACATGGTTACTGCTGGGCCAACAGAAAAACACCTAACAGGGTTGGTCCGAGCCTTCCCAACCCGTACCTAGGTGAACTTCAACCACTGCAAACTGGCTCCTCAGGCCACGCCACACATTATATGCCAGAATAAGGAGCTGTAGTCTGGGTGACTGAACACAACCCTTGAGCCCTAGAGCTTTACTTCCCAACAAACACCTTTTGTGCAGTTAGAAAAAAGCAAATTTGTATCTTAATGTGATCCAGAAGCAACACAGAATCAGCTCAGTGTAAGTGCACTTTCTGATGGAAACAAGGTTTTACAGTAATACTGGCTCAAACATTCAAGTGACTTCAGCTATTCCATACCACAGGCTCCCGAGACTGCTGAGGTATCCAAAGTTTATAGTACTGGTTAAATTGGTAGAGCTGAGGATACTTAGAGATTTCCAAAGTCTGCAGATCTTTATCATAGAGCTGGAACATCAAGCAGAGGGCAAGCGGATCTCTCTGAGAGTGCAGGAGGTCAGTGAAAACAGCAATGAGATACTCTACAATGTGTACTTCTAGAAAAAAAAAAAAAAAAAAAAAAAAAAAATGCTGTTGACAGAGCAATCTTCACAAACACATAATACCAGGGCAACCCTCTTTCCTTAATGGCTGGGCAACAGGCTATGTAGCATCATTTAGAAAAGTGCTGAATAGGATTAAAAAGGCCAGACAACTGCTCCTGACCCATGGAGGTACCTGAGAAAATCCTCCATACAGTAGTCCTTGTTAAAGTAAAAAAAAAAATCACCTCACTTTTAAAATACATGCTCAGGTTGGCCTGCTTCCTTCCAGATAAGCATAAAACTAACTTCACCTTTACTATGTTGTGCTAAACTCGCCTGCATTTTGGTGGCTAAGGACCTCAGTCAAACATTACCTAAGAGCAAAACTGATTTGTACTGGGAGGAACACAGGATAACATGCACTGGTCAAATATAGACAATTTTCTTTCAGACCCACCCCAAGTGTTACTCAACAGCCAAATATACACAGGACCTGGTGAGGGGCTGCAGGGTTGGTAAATCCTGCTCCGAGGCCAGCTGCTGCCCTTGTGACTCCTCGCTCCACCAATTCCTTTCCTTAGTGAGATTATTAGAACTTTGAAACATTCACCCCTGGAGCTTCATCCGTGAAGAAGTGGGGTTTTCTTGAAAATACATCCATTTTCTAGTCAACAGTCCAGTCCTTTCTCTGCTACCAACTGGTCTCAGTGGAATAGCTGCCTATCTCTACTGAAGCCACATTTCCCTCATGCTCTGTATGTTCTGTGCTTTAAAATCTCTGCTATTGAAGCGCAACTGCTTCCAAGCCAAGACTGTCCATACAAGGACGATATCTCTCCACTGCTCTTCAGCCTTCTCTATACTGTGCTCAGAGCCCAAAGTCATTCTTCTCTTCCATTTACCTGCATCTCAGAGGGGAAAGAAGGACACTCCTTTCCTAATGTAAACAAGTTTGTTTTCCCACAGCAGAAGCTCCCTGGAGTAAAATGTCAGTTTATAGAATGCCTGCATTTCCATCAATTTTCCCTACTCCAGAAACCAAGAGCAATCTTCAAAGTCAGGACAAAAGGACAGAAGCACCTCAGAAGCTTTTATGCTTCTCTTGAGCAGCAAACTGCACTATGTATTTGCACCTCTTTCTGCTTGCAATGGAGATAATAAAGTACCTCGAGGAGCTAACTGGGTAAAAATGATCCCACTCCCACTCCACTAGTACAGACAATACACAGAAATAAAACAAGTCTGCACCTGTTCCATTTTCAGTCTGAAGCAACAGGTTATTTCTGGCTTCTAATGCAGCAGGTACGACAGCACTGAACGGAAATGTTTGGATAATCAGGTCTTCATTTAAAGTGAAGCCAATTTCTTCATCTAATCCATCACTGCCCTCTATGAGGACATCCACCATATCCAGGACATCTAATAAGTGAAGAAAAAAATGTAAGCAGAGGATTCTGAACTAGAAAACCACAGAACCAAACATTCCAGGAATACAATGCAGCTTCTGAATTCCCAAAGCATAAAAAAGGATGAAAGCCTCACTTGTCTAGCAATGGAATAGTAAATGTAACTGTAGAAATCACTGTCTTTTACTGTGTGCTTAACTTTACACTTTTTGCCTTTCAACTCTGCTGTCCAGCTGACAGAAGTAAAGGAAAGAAAGAGGTGCATAACCCACTGCCATCCTGATGGCATTAGGTAAGGACTATTGGAGCATAACCATGACAGGAAATGTGTATGGGAAAGTACAAAGGAAGCAGCCACTTCCCCATTAAAAGAACATCCTGAGCAGTCCTTAAAGAGCTTCTCAGATCTACATGGACAAAGAACTGAACTTTGATCATGAAAGAGTCAAAGACAGCTTTAACATAGGAAGCAAATCTCATGTGGATGGCATTACATCTCTGTGATATGCTCAGCTCAAGGCGACTGATCCATCTGGTAGCGAGTGTTAAACAACCTCAATTATCTTACATTTATCTACTGCAAAATCCCACACATGGTCTGTTATAGCAGAACAGCCAGCGCATGGCAAGCTGTCCAAGTGTCCACATCTGCACAATACTGAGTTTGTCTGCAGCAGGGCTGTAACTGGTCCCAGAAAGCAGGTGCTTATAGTTGTGTGCCTTCAAGTAAGAAAGTTCCTTTTTCTCCTGGATGAATAGATATTACCAGCCACAAGGAGGAACTATAATAGTTTTAATTTTTATCTATAAAATGCTACTGCAGGAGCCTGAGGAGAGATTTAAAATACTGTTGAAACAGCATAACTGCATCAGAAATTATTTTTTGGGAGGTAAAGTGGTCACTTTGCAGTTCAGACCTGTGACACTAAACACAGCTGGAGGGCTGAGTCTTGCAGGTCTCTACTTAAGCAGGATCTGTACAGTTATCAGTCAGTTTTGCAGATTAGGGTTTGAAACTGTAGCACAAAGCCTTGGAATTTACTGCTGTTGAGGGAATTACCACATACCATCAATGTGAGAGATGGGGATGCTGACGTTATCAGAGTCTTGTTTAAACATATTCGCTTGAAGCATACTGGCTTCCTGAACAAGGTCTGCTGCTTTATCTGTATAGGAATAGGGGTTTGTCACCAGTTTCAACAGGATCTGTTGGCAAAGGTTGAGAAAGAAATGTAAATGCACAGGCTATTACAACTATGGGAATCATATCTTGTCAAGAAAACCCATGTGCTACAAGTAGTTGGAAGCTGGGCAAATTTTAGGAGGAAAACTTCCACATAGTCCTGCAGGAATCTCCCTAAAAATGTCCACTGCAATTTTGCACCTAACGTGCTACCCCAGACTGAGTTCCTGGGGGAATTTCAATGAAAAGGAAACACTGGGCATTTAACATCCTGGAAATAAACAGGAAATGTCAATTTTTCTTGTAAAAGATTACTATTTGCTTAGGTCTGATATTGCCACATACAGAAATGAGGAGACAAGAGCTACACACACCCCCATACGCAGCCTTCTATCAACAGAGCTGTAATAACAACTTATCTTTCCAGATCCCATTTTCCTCCAAATCATTTCACTGTCCTCCCACCCAAACCAAGAAAGATGTCAGCTCTGTATAAAGAATTACAAACAACTGTTTTTCTCAGAATTCATTCACTGATCTTTGACAGCTTTCTCAACAATAGCAACAGAATAATTAGTTTCCATTAATGCTATTCTTGGCATTGTTTATCCAGCTAATTTGAACAGTTGTTACCCTTTCCAAAAACTGAATCACTGCTTCCTTTTTGTCTTCTTTTGTATTATCCAAGTGTTCCAGCCAAACTGAAAGTTCCTTCCACGTGTACTCAAACACTCCACTGTCACGTAAAACCTGTCCAGAAAAATCAAAAGGGTGATAAAAAAACCCTCACAAAACAACTAAAACACAAACTCCAAAAAAAGTACAGGTCTTTCATGTAACAACTTCATGTTTCCCTCTTCTTGGAAAGAAAAGAAGCAGGCTGATGAAAAGAAATACTTGCACCTCTCTTCTTAACCCCTCAGTTCAAAAGGCCTTATTCCCACTCACACTAGGGCCACTCTAGCTGCGTTAACGGAGGGTAAAAGTGAATGTGTTTTTCAAAACAAAATCTCACAAGACTGCATCAGCTGGCCTCAGCATAACTAGGACCAAGGACCAGTGCTGTCATCCTGGTTGTTTGCTTACTGCTTTCCCAGTAAAAGCTGTAAGAGCTGAGGTGTGATTGCGTGGACTGCTGGAACAGGTTGCTCAGGGAGGTATTTGAGGCCCCATCCCTGGAGATATTCAAGGTGAGGCTCGACAAAGCTCTAGGCAACCTGATCTAGTTGAGGATGCCTCTGCTTACTGCAGAGAGGGTTGGATTAGATGACCTTTGGAGGTCCCTTCCAACCCAAACCACTCAACAATTCTCTGATTCTATGTTACAGCTGACAAATGAAGCTCACTGAACTCTGTCAAACACACATACATGCTCTGTAGGAAAAGGGCAAGAAGCAGCCTTGTGGCATAGCAAAAATGGCTCTAAGAATGACTAAAACAGAGGCAGAGCACAGCTTACTATTGAACAATTGGGAAAATAGGATGACAGCGACTTCTTTCTGCTTCTATCTTCCTAGAGCCTCTCCTCCTCTCACCAGCTGTCTGCAGCACAAACCCAGTACAACCCCACTTGGTTCTTACCCTCACACTGACCACGTGAATGGGACAAATCCCATAAGAACCACATTCAATCATGCTGCAAACACCTATTTACTGGAGTGGGCAGCAAGCACATGGCAGTACCACTTGAACGTTCATTCCCGTGCATTTGGAATACAAAACACCTACAAGCACTCTGGACACAGGAACCAAGCACATGCTGGGTCTGTATGCACCAAACCAAGAGACCACTGTACTATCTGCAGTGCTGCTCACTGCAGCAGCCTCTCTGCCACTTCACTGCTCAAGGCCTCTGGTGCAAAGACACAGATGAAGAGAGCTGGCTACAGCACAGGGCCACAGCCAAGAGCCTTGTATGCTGGGTGGCTTCAACAGAGTTAGCACATCTCCTGTCTCATCATGCATCCTGAAACACCGGATGTGACCCCTACAACAGAGGCTACTACAACACTGTCTCACTAGCTGGCAAGAAAAGTCTCCCTAATGCACAGCAGGCAGTTAGAACAAACCCTGCTGAGGTCAAAGCTGCCTGAACACAGAGCATTCATTCCCTCCAGCTTAGTAAATCTTACTTTTATAATTTCAGGAGAGCAGGCTATAGTGCTTCAAGAGGGTTGAACATCTTTGTACCATTACAGAAAGAAAAAAAAAGAAGCATGCTCTTAAAAGCAGCCTCTATGGGGGCTTTTGAAAACTACTGATGTAATAGAAAGGAAATAATTGCTAAATCAAATCTAAATCAGACTATTTGTGCTTCAAAGAGTTGGGCAAAGAGCTAAATGCACAGTGGGTCATGACCCACTGCTGTGCAGGCACAGTCATGGGTGCTGTGGGTGGTGAGGTAGATACAGTTCTACCACAATCAGGTAATAGGCATTAACACATTTAGAATATTTTGCCCAATTTCATGCTCTTTAAATCCAGGCCCTCAACTGAAGCACCTAAATTAGAAACTTGGTGACACTATACTTTAAATCTAGGCCTTAATCTGAAGCACCTAAATTAGGAACTTGGTGACCCTACACTCAGTCTGCAAAGAAAGAAAGGAAAGGGAAGGAAAAAGAGAAGCAGGAATGGATGTCTGAAGGACAATCTAGATAACAGATGATTTGATCTGCACAATGGTAGAACCATCTGCCTCTCACTCCCAGCAACAGAAGAAACCTTCACCAGCTTCCTAACTCTGGCACCTGTTTTAAATGACTGCTACTACCTGGGATGAATCTGTGCCTTTGTTTCTCCCCACACACAAAATATAAAGGAAGCCATCACAGCTCATTTACGCTGTGTACACCAGCGGCAGCTACAGAAATAACACCGCTGCTTACATGAATCTGACAGGATAATTCATTAAAAAGAAAGAAAGGGGGAAAAAAAAAAAGAAAAGATAAATTTTAAAATAATTCACTATTTTGGGCAGAGGCCTGAAATAGAAACCCACTTGGAGCTCTCATGAAAACAGGCAGGAACAGAATGTGAAATTCAAAAACATGCCTTCCGATTATATGTCACTGTGTTGAAAAATAAGCAAAACACACTCATTAACATCTATTCTTAGCTGCCTTTCTGCTGACATAACTGCCTGAACTTCACTGCTCCTGTATTCTCTTCAGAGAAAATGAAATGGACTGAATCTAAAAGAGGAAACAAGAATGAGTCAGGCAGCCCACATCTCCACTCAGCAAAAGAATCTAAATACACTAGAAAAACTGTACTGGGCAGCTTTTGATTGAGATATTAATTCCTGATACAAAGTTGACTAATCCTTGCAGGGATTACAGGCAACTAAAACCTCATTCAATCACTGTAACTTTGGTTTAGTGGATTGAACATTACAACTGCACCCTGTGATTGAAGCTAAATGCAGACATTACAAGCACAAACTGTATACAACCTTGCATGTCACTACTGCTACGGAATACTGCACAAAAAGCCTTGTCCAGGGATTAGAACAGCTTGTCGGATTTTCTCTTAGCAGGGACAGTCATTTGGCTGGGTTTTGTTTTTAAGGCAGGTCTCTACCCTCAGGTAACTAAAAGATGCCCAGTTTTCAAAAGATGATGTAAACAACAGCCACTGGTGTCTTCACCAAGACTTGTAGTTGAAAAGTCTGGTAACTTACTTAAATGCACAGAAGGAGATTTTAATTTATTTTTAAGACAAAAATACTCCTTGTATCAGACCGTAACAAACAGGACTACTTTGCAAGGCCAGAGCAAACTAGTGAAGGCTTCAGTAAGGGTAGAGTGCAGGTGAAAAAATGAGGATAAAAATCAAAACCAATCTCTTCTTGATCAATGTCAAGACCTTTGCAGACACAAACTATATTGATTTATTACAGTATTGGGAGTAATTCAACCTAGGCAGGTGGGTAAACATTATATACATTTTCCTCACTACTTCATCAACTGTTGCAGCAATTTCAGTTGGCAGCACTTACTTTCATGGGGCATTTAGCTAATAGGTAGTTATGTAACAGCAAATTCCAAGAAGAGTCACCAAAGCAGGGAAGAAGACCTTGCTGGCCACACAGCTATGCAGTAAAGGTATGTACCACAAGAAAACATTTCACAGTCCTGATGTTTCAGACCAACAAGATACAGTGAGTATTCTGGTATTTCAGATCAAATGCTTACCTTGATAATCAGTTTTTTGGTTGAAATTTTCAGATGAGAATGGTTACTTGTAACAAACATTTTCATCAGTAAATAGAATACCGATTTTTCAGCAGGTACTTTCTGTGTCTCAGAGACACCCTATAAAGAGAAAAATGTATTTTAAAATTCCCCTGGTATAGCAACACTGTAGAGGATAATGTTGCACTGAAGCAGAAATGCAATTTGTAGACCTGCCCAAAAAATCCCAACCCCAGATAATAATAAGATCATTTACATTACTTTGCATTCAGTGAGCCATGAGGATGACTACAGTGGTTTTTTGGAAAGTGAAAGAAGAGAAGAGAAACACCAACTCATACAAGAGTCCAAGATACAGCCAGCTCCCTCCCCAATCATCTATTCTACTTCTATTTCTGTTGCCCCCAGGAGCCCAGATTTTCTATAAGCAGTGTCTGAATAAGACATATAGTCATTCAAAAGACTGATAGTTGAAGAACAAAAAAGACAAAGCAAGTCACAGGGACGCTGAACAGCATCTGAACACCAAATGACAATCCTTCAGCAACTTCCTCTGCTTTTCTCACTGACTTGCATTTGATGTCCAACAACCCTAATCCTCCATATATGTTTTCTGCTAAAACCGGTCTATACCAGTAAAGGGCAAAGCCACAAGAAAACAGTTTAGTTTCTTTGTCCACTTTCAGGTTTTTCTTTGCATGCTCTTAACTCTCCTAGCTTGGCACAATCAAAACACCCATGGGTCTCTCAGCTTCCCCACAAAGCTAGGCTCACTTCTTTCTCCAGACATGAAAAGCAGGCTCTCGACAGCTTTCTTATTTTACAAGCCTGCAGAAGAAAAGAGAACAGGGGCCCTGAAAGTTTCCAGTAATTATGAAGAGGAGGGACAGCCTTAACAATGTCAAAATCTTCCCTGGGAATGGGTAGGACGGATTCCTTTAGCAGCTCACTTCCCTGGTCTGAAATCTCAGGCTTTCCACGTAAGTGGAAACCAGTGAATTTTCACTTGTCCCCCTTCTCACTTGTGCAGCCCTCATCAGGGAGGCAAAAGTTTCTGTCCTTGTAGATAAACTTCTCAGCTCAGAGGGATTCTTCACTAACACTAAGACTACAATTCCTGATAGTTTCGTGAGCCACCTCTAAAACAACTGGACTGGGAGTAGTTTAAAACTAGGCAGTGACAGATGTAAAGATTTCAGAACAACAGGCTAAATAAGCATAAATCTGCCTTGAAGTCTCTTACCTGTACTTTGAACCAGGAAAATTTATTTGCAGGAAGTTCCAAAGCCACTTTCAGTATATGGTGCTGTAGGACAGGAGGGACCTCACCTCGGAAGCCCTTTTCGGTGACAATACCTGAGGTTTGAAAGCAATGCAATCAACTTTATTAGGGTATATCACCCTGAAATCATGGGAATACCAATCATTCAGGGCTCCAAACCACCTCTGGTAGATAAGCAGGCAATTCACACATTTTCATACTGTCAGATCCCCAGATGTACTACGATTTTGTCTGACCAATCTAAGAATGGAATCCAGCCCTCAGCAGGGAAAGTGTAACACCTGCCCCTGGCACAAGCCGTCACTGCTGCATGGAAATTCAACATCTCTTCTAACAGTCTCAACAACCCTGAAAAGCTGTATCCTACATGAAGTAAAGAGAATGGATGAACTGGAGACAAAAATACAGAATTTAAGTCAATAACAAACCTTATACTTACTCTGTTACGATATTTGCTACAGGCAATGGAACTTTACTCTTGTGTTTCTCTCCACCACACTTCTATCATCTGCTCACAACTGCTACGGTGTAACCTCACAAGTAGACACCTTACAGGGTGACACAGCTGTGCAGAGACCCTTGTGGTGTGCTCAAAAATTGATCTGCCCACACTTTAACTGCTCTTAAGTTACATAGAGAGATAAACTGTATAAAGTCCAAGTGTCAATGGGCTTTCCATAGTCTGTATAATATCTTTGTGGTCCATATTTGGGAGAGAAGAATACATTTTTAAAAGCCAGTACAAAGTTCAAACAACAGTAAGACCAAACAGTAAAACAGTACCAGGTGTTTAAAGAACATAATGCTCCAAGGTATTAAAATATGCTGCCTTTGGAGCCTGTGTTTCAGTCAGGGCAAGTGGAAGGAATGACAGAACTCTCAGACTGGCACATGAGAGAACAAGTTTCACTACTAATTTGCATCATTATTTTCTACCATATCATCTTTCATCAAAATTAATATTCAGGCTCACTTCATTACATTTGCCTGAGAATGACACTTTTGTTTTCCAGCCTGTTCAACTTTGTTACTTCATACTGTAACAAAACATTGTATGAAAGAGATTTCTATCTCACAAGAAAGTGTCCTGCCTTTTGTTCACTTTAAATAAAGCAGACCAATGCAAGAAATAATGGGATAAACAAGGTATATGATTTGGTGAGTCACCAAGTACACAAACTAATTCAATATGCTTTGACAGAAGAAGGAAAAACTTCACGCATTAGACAGTTGGTTTAGGAGAGTTTTTTGTTTAAAGTCCCTTTTTTCCCCTGCAGATTTTAATTAAGACATTTACATAACTCATTACATTTCATTACATTACATTACACATCTCAGACCTGCCTAAAACACACACAGTTGCTCTAGGTTGGTGGCCCACAGACATCAATGATGCCCCAACGCTTTCCTCTCTGCCCCACACTCAGACTTAAATGGCTGTATTTATTGTACCACAAATAGTACTGGAGGACCTTGCCCACAGCCCATAATTTGTGGCTCATCACCCTTGCTGCATTAAGCAGGTACAGAGCATCACTGTTTACTTCTGCTGTCCATGAACATTGTGTCCATCAGAGACAAAAATACAACACTACTGCTAAAGTGTTTCCTCATATAAATTTTCCACAGAAGGTAATGCCACACTCTGTCAAACTGTGATAAAATACTGCAAAACACAGCAAATGGAAAAAGTACTTGACTGTTGAAAGATTTTTCCAGAGAAGACTAGTGAATTGGTATGTGCTTCTCTCTACCACCCAAACTTTCTGTGAACTACCTGGTTAAAAAAGTATTATCTACCATTGTGGCTAGTGAGAGTTTGGGAATAACTTACTTATGCTGGGTTGCTGACATAAGCTTAGAAGGATTATACAAACAAATCTCATTAAGAGTTGGGCATCAGACTTCCTCAGAAACGTTAGGATTAATGCCCCATAAGACCAAATATTTGCAAGAATATGACACAGAAAGAGGAGGACTACCACAACATACCACTTACAACAACTGAATGTAGTAGAGCAGCTATGGAATTTAAGAGGGCAGAGTGCTGGAGAACTGCAGAAATAGCAATAAACAAATACCCAAACCATGACGAAACTAAAAGAGGTTACTTTTAGAAAACAGTTCTTTCTCTCACTACACGGAAAAGCAAACATTCCCTTCAGCTGTGGACTTTGTAAATAGCCAGAGAAAACAATGAAGACAGTAGAAATACCCACCACATACCTTTTATCAGCTTGCTAAAATCAAAGGTGCTCCGTGACACTAAGTGGGGCACAACCTTCTGATAAAGGCATATGACCTGGAGCAGGGCAGCTTTCAGAAACAGAGTCTCAGCATCATCTGAACCTAAACAAAGCATTTTACATAGTTAGTTTCTCCTTTATTTCATGCCAAGAGTGCAGGGTATCATCTGCATTATCCAGCAGGAGAATAACTGTTTCCAAAAGACTTGCCTATGAAATGATCAGTTACCTTCCTCACTAACCAGAAACAGAAAAAAAAGAAGCAATGGAATCCCCAGTTTCCTATCTGAATACTTTTTAAACTAAACCAGCTTATGCAGTGCTTCACTTGGCAGCTGCCCCTTGTAATTTCATTTGGAAGTGCTCACAGATATAAAATACATCCTCAGCACTTTAACAGTAACTATAGGAACCCAGTCAGCCCCAGTGCTGTTTAACTTAAGGCTGAACAACAGAAAGCAATGAAAGAAAGGACATGGCCACACTGCTGTTTCTAGGGACACTGTTTTTACCTAATGCCAGGTACATTTGAGAAGTGCAGGAGACAGGACACTAATCTGTTACAAACATATTACTTCAGTTATAGGTTTCTTTCTTTCTTTTCCCTCCTTCAAAAACAATACTTTCTCAGTGTGTCCTTTTGGCAAGAGGAAAACAAATACCTATATGATAGAAACACCAACCCCAGTTAAGGCAGCTGTTTACCTCTTCGGAAAAGCTATCTCAGCAGCTAAATAGTCTTTTAGTTTGTAGCATGAGGACACATGAAAGCTACTTGTTATCCAGTCACTAATGAAAGGAAGCAAAATAAATGAAGGGCAGCCAATTTTTTTTTTTTTTTACACCTACTTTTTTTCCTGTTAACTGGGTATCCCTCAGGGAGCTATGAAAAACTGGATGGATGCCATGCATAAATATTGTCCTTGTCTGTCTAAGTCTCAACTCCCGTTAAAAGAGAATTCTCTAGTGGTCACTAGTGCAAATAAAGCTACAAAAGGTAAGCTGGGAGTAAGTGATGCAGTGTTATCATACTGGTATGCAGAGAAACTACAGCCACCATACTTGAGAAATGAGCTGCTTCACTGGCTTTAGCAGGCACTCTACCAGTGAAGAATCTTGGCTGCAGCACTGACAACTATTTGCTGCCCAAAGCCACACACAGAAGGACATACACTGAAAATTTCTCTGCTCCAGAAAGTTTCACTGCGGAATATGCCCCGTGAAGGACAGGAAACTGGCTGCAGTTTTTTCTTCAGTCTGTAAGTAAAACATTGCAGGCTGCTAGTCAGAGTACTAAATATTCCAGTTCCCAACAATGGGACTATGAAAGCAAGTCCCATGAAAACCACTGGTTTTGAGAGAAGAAAGCTGAAGCCTCTACTCCAATCCCACTCTCTCCTCCAACACTTGTATGTTTCTAATCCTGTGCTACAGCAACACAAGCATTTGTGTAGCCACAGTAATTAACTGCCTCAAAAAAGTGATCTCATGGTAAAATAACCTGGCCCTCAAAATATTGTTTCTCAGGCATATCAGTTTCCCTGCCTTTTTACTGTGTGACTGACTGCAAAATACTCTTACTATCATAGGAAGGTCAAGGACAGGAGGATTAAATTTGACAAGGGGAACTGCAGAGCCTTGTAACAGAGAAGGAATAATCCCACTCAGGAGTATACGGTATGAGCTGCCCAACTGGAAAACAGCTTGGCAGAAAAGGACCTGGGGTTCCTGATGGAGACCAGCTTGAACATGAGCCAGTGATGTGCCCTTGCCACAAAGAAGGCTACCAGTATCCTGAGCTGCATTAGGCAACACATTGCCAGCAGGTCAAGAGAGGTGATTTTCCCCCTCTACTCAGTGCTAGTGAGTTCACACCTGAAGTGCTGTGACCAGTTCTGGGCTCGCCAGCACAAGACAGACATGGATATACTGAAGTCCTACCAAACCCACAAAGATGATGGACTGAAACCTCTCCTATATGGATAGGCCAGGACTGTAAAAGCTGGGACTGGTCAGCCTAGAGAAGAGATCACTGAGGGGATCTTACCAGTGTTACCTCCCAATAAAAACCTGGAAAGGAGAGTGCAAAGAGGACTTTTCAGGTATGGAGTGATGGGATCAGAGGCAGAAAGAACAAAGTGAAATACAGGAGCTTCCCTCTTAACATCAGGAAATACGTTTTTACTGTGAGGGTGAAGGAGGATGAAGGTTGCCCAAAGAGAATCACAGAACATTAAGCTGTTGGAGTCTCCACCGTTAGGGAGATACTGAAAAGCGGTCTGGATATGATTCTGAGCAGCAAGGTTTAGGTAAGAAGGCTGGACAAGACAACCTCCGGAGCTGTGCTTCTGTGACAGCAGAAAGTCAAACTGCTTAGCTTCATAGTATCAATGGCAGCCTGTATGTCAAACTGTATCCTTAGGCCATTCTGACAGGGGTTAGAATTAAATAGCAGAAAAAAAATTGAAGAAAGCAAAGATGAACAATAAATGCACAAATGACATCTGGAGTCAGCTTCCCCCATTTACACCCATGCAAGAAGGGGTAAATTCAATAGGAGTCAGGGGAATGCTCTGTAGCATTTTTACACAACAACTGACATTAAGTGCTGTCATTACTCTTGTCAAAACTCTCCTGTAAAATGCTTCTTTTTCACCATGCTGTTCAGTAACCTCTGCTGCCTCAGTCACCTCCTTCACAGTGGAGATACCACTTCCGCTTTTCTTCTCTTGGCATCTGTGTTGTTTAGAAGGCGGTTTCAGAAGGTACTGCCAGACAAACACTACAGTGGTCATGTCTGGTACAAGCTAAAAGGGAAAAGAGTAAATTGCAATAGCATTCCTGCATCAGACAAAGCTACTGTGAGAAAAATCTTCACAACCAACCAATAGGAGGATTTGCTGTTCTGCACAAAGGCTGTAACTGATCTTGTATGCAATCATAAAAAAGGTCTGAAATCAAGCAGTGTACTTTCACTACTACAGACCATATATACTGGAAACAGTATTCATTTTATTCAAAGTTTCCTGTGAAAATTCAGTTTGGCTCTTCATTGTCATGGCATATTTTCAATTCAAGTACTACCCTGTCTAGTAACTTCTGAGTGAACTCTGCTGGGTACAATTTAATAGAACCAGCAGAATTTGCTTCCAAGCCTGCTCTTGGAATTTGATTGTGGCACAACAGCTGCCAATGTTATAAATTTGTCTCACAACAAAGTTTTATTTCCACTTCTATCAGCATTAGGAGATGTAGTCTACTACCAGACCTATTATTAACACCTTCTAATCTACAGCCTTCCCCTCACCCTGCCCAAAAATACCATCTCCCGGCTCCCAGGCCACAACCACTTGGGGAGAAAGTGCAAAGAGGCAGTTCCCTGCTCACGTTTGACACCAGTTTTGTTTTTACTTTGTACCTTGCTGATGGCTTCTTGGTACAGCTGTACAAATTCCTGCATCGTTGACAGTGTGTAGATTTCTGACTTTTGCCAAGTTTCTTCATTCAAACAATACTCAATATTCTTCAAGGCTCTTCTCAGAATCATTGACACAAGTGACAATATGCTGTGCTTCACTACTTTGCTGGGTACCTAAAAGAAGGAAGTTGAATTCATGACATTTCAGTGCTTCCTTTTGTGCCCTGCACATAATCTGTACACTCAAAATACCTTCAAATTTGTTAAAAGATTAATTATTTCCTAAACCTTGGCTTGCAAGAAAGATTCAGATTCCCAGCCTACACCATTAGTGAGCATTGGCAGAATTCATGCTTGTGAATGGCTCTTGGAAGCAATACCAATGGGGTTTAATTAATTTTCCTGTGCTTCCTCAAGCCAGATTTATGCTGGGACAGACAATATAATGTCATATGGAATGAACCAACCTAAGAAACTTCTTGAATGATCACACAATAAATCAAACAATATCAACTGGGACAGAAAAAAACCCTGAAATACTACAGACTGCTCTTACATTTAGTCCTTGGGTGAACATTGTTTTATTGCACACTGCAGGGGCTGTTGTTACCATCACCATAGAAAGCAGCCTGGGAAGAGGAATAAACTCCTGAGTCTTAAAAGAGTTGGAGATCTCTGGTTGAGCCTCATAGATCTGAAATAAAAACAAGAATTTAATCAACATTTATACAGCCTTTAACAGCTCCTTCTGGGCAGCATTTTACCAAAGGGTTTTTAACAGCAGCACTAATTGTCCATTTTTACACAAAAATAAATCCCCCAGATTCCTATTCAACTAAACGTAACAGCTGTGTGTGGCCTGCATCCCTGCTAAAGGCCATCCCTTTTCAACAAACAGGTTCTACTTGCCCATTTTATGCTACCCATGGAACACTCAGAAATAACAAAAGATTTTTCCAGCTGAGCTGCATCTTGAAAAATGTTTCATCACCTTGATGTATCCCATTGTATCTTATGCCAAATCCTTCTTTCCCAGTTCTATAGTCTCCTGCTCTGAACATGACTTTTTACCAAATGACCTTCAAACTCACTTTATGCCTACCTTTTAAAAGCAGCTGTGGCTCTGAGCCATGGCTCATTCCCTCAGCATCCACAGAAAACAGGATGCCACATTCCCCCTCCATTTACCATCTTTGACAATTAACTGTTTTTTCCCTAACATACACACAGTAATTAACATTGTTGTTATAAAACCATTAAGTCCTTCCTGTTTAGCTCGTTTAAACCTCAGTCACCTAACTTCCCCACTGCTGGATTGGTTTGTTTTCAAATATTTATCAAATACTGTACCTGTCTATTGTTTTTAATAAACTCTAAAGCACTGTGCATTTAGAGCTGTGAACACAACACATCTTCAGATATGTGAGTTTCCTCTAATACAGAACAATTGCCTCTGAAACAAACAAAAAAAATACCCAGTCTCTGGATATTTTCTCAGCTGATTTCCCCTGAAATCAATGTAATCTTGTTCCTTGCCACTAGGAACACCGCAGCTAAACTCATTAATTCAG
Organism: Picus viridis; assembly: GCA_033816785.1. Classification (NCBI taxonomy): domain Eukaryota; kingdom Metazoa; phylum Chordata; class Aves; order Piciformes; family Picidae; genus Picus; species Picus viridis. Next base: position 12,530,501 of record CM066570.1, read on the forward strand.
AGTTAGTTTATACATATCACAGCCACACCGCAGGCTGGCCAGGCTCTGCACTGCACAGTACCCACACTGTAACAATTTTTAGACAGGAATGGCATGATGATATCTATCTGTAAAAAAAACAAAAGAGGGTGGTGGCAATCAAAGGCAGCCTTACCAACTTACTAACAATTTCCTTGGCTTGGTGACTTTTCTGTACATCAGGGATGTTTGACTTTACCATCTTTCCTACTACGCTTCTGCATAGTTTTGCACCACTGTTTCATAAAAACCGCTTCAATTCTTGGATTAAAAACCCCCAAGAGCATTGGGATTGCACATTTCTGTGGAGAGGTGGTGTGCACCGTTCATAGTCTTACCTTTTTAAGTAACTTCATATTGTCTAACCAAGTAGACTTGACTCGTGGAAGAAAGGAATGCTGGCTCTCCTTAAAGTATCTATTCAGTAAGTCTGGGCATACTTTAAGAACATTCACCACGAGATCAGCAACCATTTCATCTTCTGCTGCATTTTTTAATGCAACCAGAAAGCGCAGAAGTACGATATTTCCTCCCCTGTGGGAGAATAAAAAGTACTTTAAACAAGAAATCCTTCTTTCAGTACTTGACAGGTAACAGTAATTCTGCAGCTCCTCTAACTGGTAAGCTCTCTCTCACTGCTGGCATAACTTCGGAGTTTACACTCAGAAAAGTAAGAACTGAGCTTACCTCCAGGTCTTCTGTGTGACAAAAAGTAATTACTCTTAATTAAAACCACAATGTTTCAGAAATAGTCTAACCAAACTTCACAAAGCAAAGAATGTAGAATTACAATTTAAGATCAAACTTGGAAGTATTTTTTGTGGACTTTCAGGTTTTTTGTTTGCCGTTTGTTTTTGTGGGGGTTTTGTCTGTTTGTCTTGTAAAATTTTCTTCTCAGTCAGTCCCTGAACAAAGTGAGACTACTACAGATACCAGACAAATACCTGCTAAAATTTTGCTCAAAGCAAGAAACAACCTGCTCTAGCATCACTCAGTATCTGCTACTACAATCTAGTAGTACCTCCTTTGCCTAGCTCATGTCATGAAGCATACCAACCTACGAGAACCCCTCCATGGAATTACAAGAGCCTCAATTATTTTCTCTACTGGTCATAATCACAAAATGGTTTGGGTCAGAAGGGCCCTTTAAAGGTCACCTAGTGCAACACCTCTGCAGTGAAGAGGGACATCTTTAACTAAATCAGGTGGCTCAGAGGCCCCACCTAACCTTGAACGTTTCCAAGGTGGGCTATCTACCACCTCTCTGTGCAACCTGTGCCAGCGTTTCATCACCCTCATCATAAAAAATGTCTTCCTCATATCCTCACATTTAACATATTTAAATCTCCCTTCTTTTAGTTTCAAACTATTACTCCTTGACCTGCTGCAACAGGCCCTGCTAAAAAGATTGTCCCCATCTTCTCTGTAGGCTCCCTTTAAGTACCAGAAGGCTGCTATAAGGTCTTCATGAAGCCTTCTCTTCACTAGGCTGAACACCCCCAGCACTCTCATTCTGTCTTCACAGGAGAAGTCTTCCAGCCCTTTGACCATTTTTGTGGCCCTCTTCAGGACCTGCTCAAGCAGGCCCACATCCTTCCTGTGCTTGGGGCTCTAGAGCTGGACACAGTACTCCAGATGGGGTCTCATGGAAGCAGAGTAGAGTGGCAGAATCACTTCCCTTGACCTGCTGGCCACAGTTATTTTGATGCAGCCCAGGATTTGTTTGGCCTTCAAGGGCTGTGAGTGAACACTGCTGGTTCATGTCTGGCTATTCATCCACCAGTACACCCAAGTCCTTCTCCTTAGGGTTGCCTTCAATCCTAACATCCCTCAACCTGTACAGATACCAAGGATTGCCCTGACTGAGGTGCAAGACCTTGCAATTGCCCTTGTTGAACTTCATGAGGTTCACACAGGCCCACTTCTCAAGCTTGTCCAGGTCCCTCAAGAGGGAATCCTGTCCCTCAAGTGTGTCAAATGCACCAACCAGCGTGGTGCCATTTGCAAACCTGCTGAAGGTGCACTCAATCTCACTATGTCATTGATGAAGATATTAAACAGAACTGGTCCCATTACAGACCCCTGACAGATACCACTTGTCACAGACCTTCATCTGGACACTGAGCCATTTGACTCTCTGGATGTGACAACTCAAACAATTCCTTATCCACCAAACAATCCATCCATCCAATTAATCTCTCTCCAATTTAGAGAGGAGGATGTTGTGGGGGACTGTGTGAAAAGCCTTACAGAAGTCCAGACAAATGACATCAATACCTCTTTTTTTGTCTGCTGATGCAGTCCCTCCACCACAGAAGGCCACTGGGCTAGTCAGGCAGGGCTTACCCTTAGTGAAGCCATGCTGCCCGTCTCAAATCATCTCTCTGAAGTATGTCTTAGTATCCTTTCCATGAGGATCTGTTCCATGATCTTTTCAGACGCATAGGTGAGGCTGCCAGGTCAGTAGTTTCCACACTTCTCCTTTTTACCCTTTTTAAAAATGGGTACAATGTTTGCCTTTTCCCACTCATCAGGCACTGACAGGACTTTTCAAAGATCATGGAGAGTGGCCTAGCAACCACATCAGCCAATTTCCTCAGGACTCTGGGATGCACCTTGTCAGGTCCCACAGACTTGTGCACATATAATCTTAGTGTACATATTCTAACTGGTTAGCAAACAGAAACAGTAGGGCAACTAGCTGCTTCCAGATTAGATGCTGCAGGCCAAATTCTGGCAGTACTGAAACCAATGTCAGCATTTTGCCAAAATCTGGGAAAATCATGTTTGGTTCTACAAAATGTACATTAGACTAGGTATTCTGCCATCATCTAGTTAACACTGCAGCTTTGATGCTTTCTTGTCACAGCAAAAAAATCTATGGTCCAAAAATCACACCTTACAACGTAAGTATTCAGTTACAAGGAGAGGGCTCAGAGAAACACAACCATTGCCTAAAACCTTATGAATAAGGCAGAACACTCCCTCCTCTGTCACACTGAGGTATGAGGGCATTCAGTAGTCTGATCCTAGGCAGTTAAAATCAAAACCAACCAAAAAAATCAACTTTTTTTCCCCTGTCTGCCACAGAAGAAAGGGACACAGAGGGAGTATTCAGTAAAGTTACTTGCAAAGACATGATAACTGATGAGGTCTCTCTCATTCCTAGCACAAACTCTTGTACTATCTCAGCTGTCTGGAGACTTACTTGCCAGAGGTTCCAAGACTTGGATCATAGAAAGGTATGCCATGTTTCAGAGAGCAACAGAGCTTCATTAAGAAATTATGAACAAGTTCCCGTACCATCACCTTTCCCACCTCTCCAGAACCTTGAATCACCTATAAAAGTCAAAAAGGAGTAAAAAAGACATAGGAGTTTTGGTATCACAGAAGAAAATCTTACAACAATTTCACTCTACATTTTATGAAGCTGCTTTTACAGAAATGCCAGAAACCAGTTTGGCTTTTGTTCTGATTAAGACCTGAAATTTCCGTTTCTGTTTCACACACTTTAAATATTACAATACTTTTTGTTTCAGGGAGAGACAAATCTCTCTATTTTAGTTACATAGGTATTACTTACAGGGCATTAGTGACATAGAATAGAATAGAATAGAATAGAATAGAATAGAATAGAATAGAATAGAATAGAATAGACCAGGTTGGAAGAGACCTTCAAGATCATCGCATCCAACCCATCAACCAATCCAACCCACCTAAACAACTAAACCATGCAGCCAAGCACCCCATCAAGTCTCCTCCTGAACACCTCCGATGAAGATGACTCCACCACCTCCCCAGGTAGCCGATTCCAATGGGCAGTCACTCTCTCTGTATAGAACTTCTTCCTAATATCCAGCCTAAACCTGCCCTGGCACAGCCTGAGACTGTGTCCTCTTGTTCTGGTACTGGCTGCCTGGGAGAAGAGACCAACTCCCACCTGGCTACAACCTCCCTTCAGGTAGTTGTAGAGAGCAATAAGGTCACCACTGAGTCTCCTCCTCTCCAGGCTAAGCAATCCCAGCTCCCTCAGCCTTTCCTCATAGGGCTTGTGTTCCAAACCCCTCACCAACTTCGTTGCCCTTCTCTGGACATGTTCCAGGAAGTCAACATCCTTCCTAAACTGAGGGGCCCAGAACTGGACACAGTGCTCGAGGTGCGGCCTAACCAGTGCAATGTACAGGGGCAGAATGACCTCCCTGCTCCTGCTGGCCACACTGTTCCTGATGCAGGCCAGGATGCCATTAGGGTCTTAGGGCATTTGCTAAGAAGATAGACAGGAAAAGACAAGGAAAAATCAAGCCAAAGAGATGCAGTGATTGGGCATAAATTGGGCAAGACCATCTTGGGACTTTTAAGTCAAGAATCTAGTATTTGATCTGAAATAACCAACTTTCAACCATATAGGGCAGGTACACAATAAGGAAGTTCAGAAAGACCAATAATAAAAAAAAAAAAAATCATCACTGAAGCCTTCAGCATAAAGGATGTGACACAAGCAAATGTATGTCTTTTGGGCCAGTTTTGCAAAAGAAAGAACTATTGAATACAAGGCACAATAGATGGAGAGCTAACAATGCACTGAATATCAACCCTTTAGGGAAAGGTGGAGTATCAATGTCTTTACAGCCACCATACAAAAATGAAAGATGTGACCAAATACCTATGACAAGCAAAAAGGGGGAAAAAACCAACAAATTCTATCAATCTTTTTCATCCAGCACAACTCAAGAGCCCTATGGATACAAAGTACCTTGACAATTATGGCTGAGAAATCACAAGTCCCATCACTCACAAGGACTGTGTGGAATTGTAAGAACCTAAAGTTACTCAACTGAAAAGCACATTTATGAACAGCACCAGAGATCTGCACAGCTCCAAGCAGGCACCTACTAGAAAGAGATCTCCTCCAAAAGGTGTTTAAAACATATCAGGATTGGAATGGCACAGGTGTACACATCCAGTAGAGGAAGAAGGCAGTTGTTCAGTGTTAGAATTGTTCAGCATCTAAAGATCAAGTGTTAATCAACACAAAGGTGCAAAGTCTGAAGCCAAAACCCAGTGGAAGTATAGAACTTTCTCTACTGCTTTGCACTGAGCTTACAGGTATCCCTTAGATATTCCCACAGTGAATGGGAAAACAAGAGATTAAATGATTAATTTAAAAGGAAAGCAAAACTGTAAGCTATTTATGAGGAGAAGATGGCAAAACATGTGCAGTACTAACACACACACACCCCAACTGATCCTTGTCTCATCTCTTGACTTTAGGAATGTGATTTCACAGACTAGAAGAATCAGTAACAGCTCAAACATCAGAAACTCTGCTAACTTCTAAAACAATGTAAGCTGAAAAGGCTGGCAACCATCTCGGGAGTTTAACTCTCGTATCAAACCACGGATATGATGGGAATGAGGCACATGGTAAGAACACTGCTCCTCCTATTTCTACTATAGACATGAATGTGTCCAGGAAATACAATACAGTCCAAGCACTCCAAAAGACCCATTTCTCCCTGGTTAACTGATGTTCACTGCAGTTCTTGCCATCAGGGAAGGGAATCATACCCTCCTGCTCAAGTGGTGAGAAGCAGTGGCAAGTCACAGCTTCTCATCAAGCTTAGAGTAACTGGGAGCTATTTCAAATTCTGTGGGCTGCAAGGTGTAAGGGGCAAGGGGGGCAGGAAGGCAGTACAAGGACTAGAGGTTACTAATACATAAATTACCAGACCTTTAACTCTTCGGGGCTGACATCAGTAATCCCATTCCACTGGTAAAGTGAAGCAATGTGAATCAACACTTCTGCAGTGAAGAAGCGCACCTTCTGGGTTTTGGTGACGTTTTTATTTTGAACCACCTGAAAAGAATGAGAAAAAAACCCAAACTCTTCTACTTATTTCAAGTGATCACAAAATAATGGCAAATTAGCAACATACTTCCTTTCTCTAGTACACACAGAGCTCACTCTCCTCACTGCAGCAGACCCAAAGCTCTTCTGTCTGTCCCATTAACACTTCTTTCACACATTCCTGCTCCCATTTTGATATGGTTGAAGCCATAGGACTGTACACCAGCTTCTGCAAATATTGCACATGCTCAACATGGAATTTCAAGTTCAACTAAAGAGCACTGAACACATTCAGAGTAGCAGAGCCACAGACTGTGATCATACAAACCTGCCAGTAGAGATGGTAGAAGCTGCTACAAATAAAGTCTGAATGAAAGGGAAAAACGCAGTGGAGGAAGCTCTCAGAACTTCTTCTATGTTTTCCTCTCTGCATTTGTTTAATTTTCATTTTCCCTGCTAAACTGAAGGAGTCATATAGTGTGTCAATAATGCAACAGTATACAATGCATGACTCCCACAAGGAAAAAGTTTCATTTAGAAAACAAAATTTCAGGGAGGTTTACACTACATTTAAAAGTTAGCTTTGTTCTTCTTCTTTTTCCAAGCTTATTGTGTCTGGAAAATGGAAGAATATTTTTGGCTTAAATTGTGTGAAAAGCCTGAGTCTGAGGGAGGCCCTTAAGGTCACACTTGAAATTTGAAACTATTTTAAATTTGCTCTCTCAGTTGGTCACACAACAGCTTGTGCAACACCTCTATGATAATTCACAACAGAGATTCAAAAATCATAGGTTCTGGAACTAAAAACATTCTGCAAAACATTTTATAGAACTAAAATAAATCTCTTGTGCAGTTGCTGTACCCACAGCAGCAACAAGTTGATCCATCACGGTGAAAGAGGCATAGCCGTGCTCAGAGCTACGGAACAACAGAGCACGGAAAAGGCAGTCGAGATTGTATCAACCCTCACACCTTTCAGCAATTCTACTTTCAAGTTTTCTGCCTCAGCTCTGCTATATCACAAGGTTATTTCTGTTTGCTAGGAAAGAATCAGAAAAAACAACTTCAAAGGGGAGCAGATTTACCTCTCCAACAGTACTGACAGCTAGTAGAATGTACCCTTCCTTCTTCACAAAAACAACTCTGATTTTCTGTAAGGTCTCCCTCTTCCTCAACCCCACCAAGAAATAATTTCAACTAAATTTATCTCCTGCAGCAGAAACTTTGCCATGCTAACAGTAAGCAAGTCCAAAGGTGAGCTAACCAGTACCACAGGATGTGGCCTCAACTGAGCTCTCTCAAGCCTTTTTGAGGAAGGGTATCAAACACCCTCCAACTGCAACCAGACAGCTCATAGAAACTCATCTCATGTCACAGTCCCCACACTAAAAATCCACAAAATTCTTCTTCTGGAAGGAAGATTGTACAGAGCTAACAAACCTACTCAATCCTAGCTGACCTCCCCATTTCATCATAAGATATCCTGTGAAGACATACTAATTGAAGGACTAATCTTACTGTCACTTAGAAGCACCAAAAAGACTCCAGTTCTTTTGACCCTCAAGCTTGGCACTGATGCAATAAAACCACAAAACAGTAAAAATCTGTTGGACACCACACACTGAAGATGAGCTGAAATTAGCATCCAAGTACAAGCCACTACAAAGACTTCCTTTTAAAAGGGGCACTGGAAAAGCTTCAGTACTGAAACAGTAATATGGCCATGCTATTAAAATCAAACAGGTATCATCAAATATTACTGACAAACTTGCAGCAGCACAGTGCCAGCATCAGAAGCAAAGCAAACAGAAAACAAGGGAGAACACAGTTTCAAGGACATATCATACCTTAGTTCTCAGTGTGGAAAGTATAAGACTGATAGTAGAAACTCTATCTTCATTTATTCCAGAGCGAAGAATACCTTGAATGAAACCTAAGAAGGCATTTCAAATGTTAAGTTGTAAATGAAAGCTGTTTTCATACCAAAATGCTTCAGGGAATTCACACTCATTTCTCTACTATGTCAAATTATTTACCTTGCTGTTACATTTAAGGATGAACCAAAAGGTTACAATTGGAGTTCAGACAGATGATGTGTCTGTAACTACAGTGATGAACAAGTACTGCTGCCAAACCGACTCTCACCGCAACTAGCTAACTTGCCAGCTTGGTTATTAACACTTACTACAACAGCATCTGTCAACTCCAAATGTAGTTCAGGTCCCAATGTGCTATGCAGTATTTAAACCTCAGTAAATGCTACTGAAGGACTCAACAATTGTTTCACCGAGTGATTCTTGAACATTTGGAGGTTCCATCTCCAACCACAAGCATCATCTTTTCTGTCAGCTGTACACCCCAAAGTCAGTGAACTTCAGTTGATAGAGAACTTTGGTATCTTCTAGGGGAATGAAAGCCAGCTGTGCTGGCTGGGTCTAGATGTGCACTGACATTCCCTACCCTGATAGAACTGAACTGCAAGCAATTAAAGGAAACCAGCATCCCACAGGGTAGCATGAGCAACAAAAGTAACTAATTATGTCTTGGTTCTCACCCCCTCACCTTGTATTAAATGATTTTTTTTTTTTATTTATAGATGCCTTCTGAATTCTTCCATAACCTCAACAAGGTCACAATTCACTACTTGACTAACACCTGTAGCAGATTTCAAAATCACTGAAGTCAGCAGAAATTTTACATCATCTTCAGCACATAAGTCATCAAATATTAACCAAATGCGTCTAAGATTTGATTTTGTGGATCCTATGTCAGTCCAGTTTGACTCCCTTCTCTAAGAGACGTGGGTTTAAACTCCTACACTCCACTCCCATGTAATGCCTCCATGAGGATGCAAAGGGCATTACTGTGGTCTCCTGAACTGTAGATAAAAAGCAGTCTAATGGAGTATATGACAGTTGTCCTGCATGAGGATTCAAAGGAAACAGAGGTACAAAGAGCTTTTAGCTCTTCTAAAGAAACTTTTAATGCAACATGCCCACTGTCACTGTTATGAGAAAGGCTGGAGGCCTGAAGTTTTTTCCTTCTTTTTTGACTCTATGGCATCCAAGTTATACTAAATTTAGCCTTTTTACATCTATGTCACCAAGGCCTTTCTATTTTTGTGAATAGCAAACATTATTCTCAAGCAGAAGAGGCGCTCACTAGAATAGTGAAGAAGTTTAAATCTTTTCAGGTAATAAGATTAAAACTATGTATACTGTAGTTTATTAGCGCTGTTTAACTGGTCCATATTTTGAATTTGCCCCTCTCTGTTATCATCTGCAAAAGACAGCTATCAGAAAAGAAGAACACAAGCAACTGTGAAGTACCTTGTAATTCCAGCACCTGTGTCAAGATTGCATTGTCTCCAGCAATTAAAAAGGAAAGAGCAAACTGAATATAGGCCACACGGACATCAGCTTTCTCCTGAAAAAGATAAAAGGCATTGTTAGCATAGAGACTGTACACAACTGCAAAATTAATACTGCAGCAACTGAATAACCTTCTAAGGACCACACAGACATTCAGAACAGTGCCAGTCTTGGGCACTCTTGCTACTCATTGCCATATTTGAGCTACAGTGTATAACACATCTCGCAGCTGCTCATGGAACTACTCCAGTCTTGAGACGTAGACCAGATTGGAAAAACAAAAGAACCTCTTAAAAAGGGGATTAATATGCTGTGAAACTACAAATACAGGCACAGGAGAAGTACTGAAAGCTTTGGCTGGAGAAGACACATGATCATAGGATCTGAAGACAGAATCATAGAATAGCTTGGATTGGAAGTGACTTTAAAAGATCATCTAGCACTAGATCAGGTTGGTCCTAGCCACAGGCCGGGACACCTTTCACTAGATCAGGTTGGTCAAGGCCCCTGTCTCGATCCGGAGAGGGAAAGAGATTGAGGTTTTTAATGAATATTCCCGTGTTGTGAAATGAGAGGCACAAACGAGGCCAAAATATCAACAGCTAGACTATTGATTACATAAATAAGGTGGAGAGAGAGAGAAAATAAAGAGAGAAGAGAGAAGAGGGAGATTAAAGGAAAGGAATTATATTACCACACCCTCACCCCCCAAGACAGTTTGAGTCTGTGGAGGAAAGGTGCTGCAGGAGATGTTGGGTCTGTAGAGAAACGGTGCTGCAGGAGATGTTGGGTCTGTAGAGAAACGGTGCTGCAGGAGATGTTGGGTCTGTAGAGGAAGGGTGCGTGTTGTGAAATGAGGCTTTGGCTGTAGAAGGGATGAGGTCCTCCAGGAGATGTTGGGTCAGCTTCTTCAGCTCCATGAGTTGCAGCAGGCGGAACTTAGGGCACGGAGAGTCCAAGATCCATTGTGTTGGCCCCGGGATGTTTCCAGCGTGTGCTGCCGTCTGCTTTCTTCTGCATCTTGCTTCTCCAATTTTCTCCTCCAAAAAGCCAGTAGCTGCTCCAGTCTTTTATACAGTTTTTTAGCCCTTAGGCAAGTGTCCAGGTGTTGCTCCCAGGATATCGTTCTGGGAAATCATCTTTAGGTCCAGGTATCGTTCCCCAGGAAAACTTTCTGTGTACTCAGGTGAGTTTGGGCAGCCACTGGATGGAGGGGGGAAGGCCTCCACCTCCTCCTGCTCCATCTAGCTACCCACACACTCTTTTCACATCAGGAACCATTGCCCTTTCCTGGGGTATCTGATGGCTGGAAATGATCTTGTCCTGAAGGTGTGAATGCTGGGCCCTTGGACCATTGTTGTAGGCCAGCTGCAGTCCCGTGAGCAATGTTATCTTTGCACCTTCCAAGAGTCCTTCCAGTGGCTCTGCCCAAAGCACATCAGCTATTGTCTGGACAAACAGCAAGTGATTTTATCTTTGTTGAGTCACCAGGAGACACAAGCTTTAGTCTCTCACAGCCCCATAGAACCTGGCTTTGAACATTTCCAGACAGAGGGAATCCACATCATCTCTGGGCAACCTGTTCCAGGCTCTCACCACCTTCACAGTCAAGAACTTTTTCTAATACTTAATGTACATCTACTCTCTTTCAGTTTGACACTGTTACCCTTTGTCCTATCACTACAATCCTGGATAGAGTCCCTCCATGATTTATGATTTTTTGAAACTTACTGTGCAAAATTAAGTTGCATGTACAAATGCCTGAAAGTAGATACTGGCTAGACCAAACATAAGGCAGAAGTGACTCATGAAAGAGTTGAAAGCATAAAGAAATTAGATTGAGCTATAAGCTTTAAGTATTTTTGCATTAGAAACTCACCTCTGACAAACAGTTGTGACTGAAAGCTAAGCAAGAGAAAAAATTTCAACCCATTTCTGGAAAATGTTCTCCTTTTACCTTGCTTGCATATCTAATAACTTGGGGTCAAAAGACTATATCCAAGCATTTAAATTCAAGGGGTGGAGATCCTCCTAAAGACAACTTCTGCAGCAGGGTCAAAAAACCATGAAATCTGACATTCCTGAAACTGTAAAATGTAGTTTCAGGGAAAAAGGTATATGTTTTGGGGGTTTGCCTTCTTCTTGATTGCTCTCTCTCTATATAAACATTCTCATGTGTCAGCACAGATGGCAGAAATCCAACATAAAAGTACACATTCACTCTGCAAGTCATCTTTAAAAACTAGAAACAACATTTCAGTGTTGAAAATAATATTGGATTTATTATACACTTACATTTGGAAAGACATATCAATAATTTTGTTCTAAAACACTGGGGTGCAGAGCAACCCTGATTATTTTTTAGTAAACTGAGAGGAAACAAGAAATAAAGTTCCTCTTGAAAAAATAGGAGTTACTTCTTCTACTCACTCACATATCCTCCTTAAGGATTTCTACCAAGAGAGTGTCTAAAAATCTTGGCTATATTTTCAAATGCAATTACTATGACTGTACTAGTGCTGGGCAAAATCCTTTCTCCATTAAACCAGCTGCAGGACCTCCATTTATTTCAGTGGGACCAAACTGCAGTCCTTGCATTGGAAAAAAAACTTAGCTCTTCCCACACACTTCACTGAAGTTTTTGGACCTTTACCCTCACTTTCACTCCATTTTACACCTTCAAAAGGTAGCATACTGAAACAATACATTTGTATTTCACCACATTTTACTAGATATAGACAATGCACCTTAACATTCTGCAGTAAATTCTACAAAGCAGTGTAAAAACAAAATTATCCTGTAGAGCTCTGCACCCTGACAAGGTGAGAAAGACCAGCATGGAATGCAGGTCAGCTCTCCTACTATTGCAGATACTCAGAAACATTCTCTGGGGATGTGTAAGTAGATGGGAAGCTCTCATTCCATAAATCACTTCCACTGTGTATTAGACACAATCAAGAAGCATTTCAGTCTGACATAGGACAGGAAAAAAATTCCTGCAGACAAAGATTCTGAAAAGGGCCTAAGCAATATCTTAATTTTAAACACTTGGCAGAAGAAAACTGATGGAGACATGGCATAGCATTTCATGCCACACAGCAGCTTAATTTACCTTCTTAGATCTTTTTTTCAGTAATCCAGGCAGAAATTTGTTATTGAAATCAAAATGGCTAAAGACATCCCTTGCTGAATCTGGCCCCTGAGCCACCATTGCTGACAACAAGGTAAGGCAAACTTGGCTCATCCTAAAATGAAATACAGAGGAAAACCTGCAGGTTATTTCCAGGTTGAGTTGTACAAACAACCAAATCAAGAGATTCAAGACTTTTTTCCTGTAAAAGAAAATATCCCATTCCACCTCCAATATCCACCCAAGCCTTCAGGAGTTTCAGGCATGAAGTAGTTCTGAGTTAGTCCCAACGCAAGCAACAAAGCATACCTAGTCATGCAAATTTCTCACTGCTGTTGATGGAGCTTTAGTTTAAAAAGTGACCAACCACTTCAATGACAATCACAATACAGATTTACACCAAACACAAGTGTAATTCCACTACTCATAAAGAACTTGTCATCTTTGTGAACAGCCTGTTTCTCCAAGCGTATTTGTTGGCCAGAGTCCCCAGTCCTGCAAACACACAGGCATTTTACAGCCACAAGCAAGTCTGTAGGAGCAACAGCTAATGCTAATGTTAAGGACACACACAGTGTAGGCCACAGTACAACTGCATTTTTTGTGTTTTAGAATGACAGAGGTTTTCTTCAGTTCAAATATGCAGCATGGTCTTTGTCATGAACTAAATCTTAAGATCTACACTCAGGTTGGATTCTTGCTCACTAAACACCAGGAAAAATTGCCTTAGAAAACAGAAAGGAAGTTAAAACAATCCAAACCCATTATTTTAGGCAGTGATAATAGCAGCTGGGAAGGAGGGGAGAGGGAATAAAGAAAGGAGGGAACACCTATTTATATTCTTCCCAAAAATTAGGCTGTAATGAGAGGCTGCATATTCACTTTCTAAAGGGAAGAAATTACCAAAAATTACATTCTAAATTCATGGGAGTTTGCTATTTATTTTAATGGGAATAGGACAGGATTATCAGGAACAAGTCTGCAGAGCTCCATCCTCTGAATAGCCACTACCCCAAAAGGGTTTTGGCATCTCTCCATCATGTTTCATTAAAATACGATTAAAGCATAGCATACACCACTGGAAGTGTGCAGCCTCCTCTACGTCAGTTCTAGAAGGTTTTATCCAAAAGTTGCAATCTTTAAATGCTTAATAAGAAATGTAGCTCTTACATAGTTTCAAAATGTATTTGCAATAGATTTATCTACCCCTACTTGGGATTCTATGCACAGTTAAAGTGCCTGCTGCAATAAGATCAACTGAGTGGTGCAGGCAGCATGGTTGAATCTGCGAGTTGAAAAGCAGAGAATGCTCTTCTAATTCTGGCCTGTCTGAAGATCAATAAGACAAGTCACTGGCTTTGGATAAGTCATCTGCAGTCTCTATTTTCTTCCTCCCAGATTTTGTATTAAAATCTCTGGCACCTGGAACTTCTCTCACTGACCACAGAAATTGCTGGTTAGACTGGACTAGATAAAACATGAGTAGTTTAATCAGCCTAAAACAGCCTTAGATTTAAAAGACAGGTAAAGTTACAGAGCAAAAAAACACTCTGAAAGAAAAAAAAATCTACTATAGATATGGAAATCTAACTACAAAAACTACAGGAAAAGAAAACATTCAAGGGCAGTTCTTTTTGCCATCACAAGACAGACTGCTCAGCATCTGTGAACTACGAGAATGCCTGTTCTTCCCTGTTTCATGCAGTACATTTCACAAATCAAGTAGCATTAAAATGATAGGACTCAAGTTGCCATCGACTCTACTTCTCACTTATGAAAGCTACAAGCTCAGGAAAGTATCATATAGCATTGTGAACTACATTAGAGCTTCCATCATGCAAATACTTCCACGTGCAATTGTTTTATGAAGTGTGGAACAGTATCATAAAATAAAGGGTGGATTACTAAGTAAATCAAAATGAATTTTGCAATGTCTTGAATTCGTGTGCAAGACTCAGCCTCTTGGGTTCAACAGACAGAGGTTCTCTGCAACAGTACAGAAAAGACTTACTTGTGATTTTCAGAATACAAAGCAGCATAGACCAATTTCATGTAAGAATGAATCAACTTTTTTACTATGTTCATTCCCACAACAGAAAAATGGGAGAGGTCACTGGCTGTCCTCAGTAAAATGGCTTCTAGAGCTTGAAAGATTAACAGCATCTGCAAGACATAGAAGTATGTTAACGTATGCCAATATTCTGGCACAATTTGAAATTATTAGCTGAGCAAACAAAAAGAAGCATCACTACAAAAATAGTAACCCCACCACAAGAGAAAACCTCCAACACATGAAGGCAAAATTAACTTCTGAATTCTCTCCCAACTTAATGCTTCCTCTTCTGAAGAATTAGTTCTGAGAGTGTAGATTTTCAAGGAATCCCCTACAGAGATATTATACGAAAGACCAGAGAAACACAGGAGGTCAGCTGAGTCCTCTCTTTTTTCAGTTGCTAAACTAATGAAATTCTGTAGTGGGGAGGGACCACCTCTGCAGGAAGCTTAAGCCAATGTGCTGACTGAAGGCCTGTACAATCTTGGACAAATAAACTGTAAAAAAGGGTCCTGCCTCATCCATGAATTGAGGAATCAAGACCTGCATGCATATGCATGATTTACCTGTGTACACACAACAACCACTTATAGGGATGCAAACGCCAACTGCAGTGCAAATCTCAGCACAGGCTGATGGGTCTTGAAGGCCCTTTATAAGCTGGAGGGCAAGGCCTAGGGCTAATGAATCAAAGCTTTAAGAGACAACTCATAGCAAGCAGAGTGAAACAATGAAATGCGCTGGAGAAAATCATCCAAGCTGCTCTGATTTTGCAATTCCTTCTGTATTAAACCACAGTTCACACAGCACTGGGACTGTATTCATTACAAGAATTAGCCTCCACTAGTAGAAGGATCTTGAAGAAAAGATGTCACTGAACATGACGCAGGTCATTGTCACACAAACAGAAATCCTCACCTAAGGCAAAGACCAACAAGTGGGGGTCAAAAAAAACCACTATCCAATTTTACACTGTAAGCAGATGTAAGTTAAAACAACTGCCCTAGTAGAATAGAATAGCATAGAATAGAATAGAATAGAAGGAGAAGAGAAGAGAAGAGAAGAGAAGAGAAGAGAAGAGAAGAGAAGAGAAGAGAAGAGAAGTAGAAGTAGAAGTAGAAGTAGAAGTAGAAGTAGAAGAAGTAGAAGTAGAAGTAGAAGTAGAATAGACCAGGTTGGAAGAGACCTTCAAGATCATCACGTCCAACCTATCAACCAATCCAACCCACCTAATCAACTAAACCACGGCACCAAGCACCCCATCAAGTCTCCTCCTGAACACCTCCAATGATGGTGACTCCATCACCTCCCCGGGAGCCCATTCCAATGGGCAATCACTCTCTCTGTATAGAACTTCTTCCTAACCTCCAGTCTAAACCTGCCCTGGCACAGCCTGAGACTGTGTCCTCTTGTTCTGGTGCTGGCTGACTGGGAGAAGAGACCAACCCCCACACAGTGAAAATTTTTGTGTCCATTTTCATATTCTGATGTGGAAAATTTGTCCAGATCAGATGAAGAAAATGAGCTCGACTTTACCAGTGGCTTCCTAGAAGTACTGATGTATCAGGGTGATGTCCAACTATCTAATAATTGCTTTCACTAGACTGTTTCTTTTCTTTTTGCCTAATTGCTTCTTTTGACCCCCTTATTTCATAAATAGTCTTTTGATAACATTTAAAGAACCCTGACAGCTTGATTTTGGCAGAACTACCGGTTGTGTGCATCATTAAACCCAGAAACATCTTTGTCCTGAAAAAAACTTCTCACTTGATCAGTGCTTCTGACACTGTGGCTTCCAGAAAAAAAAACCAACAACACAACCAACAAAACCAACAACAACCAAACATAACCCCCAAACCTATACCAAATTGTCGGTTATTTACTCCACAAGGCATCTGTTTGGCTGCTGCTCTCCCGGTCGGGATGCACGCTGCCCCTCACTGAATTATAAAACCTATGGCAAACTTACTTCATTTTCAGGTTTCCTTTCTCCGTCCATAAGTTTAAATATTTCAGCACACTCCATGGAAATTTTTATGTATCCCTCCACGACATCATAGATTTCAGATGACGGCAGCCTCTTAGCAATCGAGACGAAGGTCTCCAGACCTGCATTAGGAGAGTTATCAGCCGGGAAGCCAACAGAGCCGCAGACACGCCGGTCCTGCCGCAGGGGGTCTGCAGCGGGCCCACGCCGTGCGGCAGCTGTATGCGCCCATGGTAAAGCAACAACAACCATCATCATCGTCACCCCCACGACGTCGCTCTGCGGGCATGGGACGCCTCCGGCTTTCGCGGGGCGCCGCTCCAGCCCCGGCAGCCCCGGCAGAGCACGCCTTCACCTCACCATAGCGCCGGGCACGGGCACGATGGCCACCCCCGGCCCGGCCCCGGCCTAGCCTGGCCTCTCACCTTTCCTGGTGGTGGTGGGGTCCCGCAGCAGTGTCTTGAAGCGGACGCCGTTGAATTCTTCCTTCTCGGGACAGGCTCGCTTGGCCGCCGGCGGGCCGGCTGCGGGCTCGCCGCGGCGTTTCTCCGCCATGCCGCTGCCGCTACCCTGACAGAGCCGCCCCGGAAGCGGCCGTCGGCAGGAAGCGGCAGAGGCAACGGCAACAGCCTTCCCCCGCTGCAGCTCCGCTGTGAGCGAAGGCGTGGAGGTGGTGCGCCCGGCCCGGGGTGGGTAGCTGGGCCCACGCCGTGAGCGAGTGTGGCTGGCTGAGCCGAGGCCCGGCTGCAGCGGGCAAGGGTGACCTTTCCAGCCCTCGCCTGCCCCGGGCCGATCTGTCTCCGTGAGATTTCGCAGCCTTGCTGCGCCTTCCGTTTCTGCCCCAGCGGCTCGTGCGGAGCCCGCTGCGCGGGAGCGCAGCCCTGCGGCGCCTCCACCTCGGGGCTTTCCCGGTGCTAAATGCCCCGCTCCCAAACCCTCTCCTCTGGCACTGGCGTAGTTTCATGAGATAGGCTTGGGCACTCGGCTGCTCAGCAGGTTTCTGCTGTTGGGCCTGGCGCTGTTACATTATAGTTGGCAGGTACTTTCCCGAAACAGCCCTGTGCACGCGATTACTGCTTGCCAGGCAACTGCCCTCCCAGTGGGGCATTCGATCCCCGGGGCCGAAACTCAAGGCACTTGGTACGTGTGCGTGCATAACACCGCTAACTATTCTTTGCTTGTACTGTGACTGTGCTCTCAAAGCAATCGGTTGACAAAATGTTATCACACCTTTTCTTTCCTCCCACTTCTTTCTCAGGATGCTTTGGTTGCCTCATTTGAAGTGCAGCCACACAGAGGTGACTAGTACTGCTGAGGGGCGAAAGCATCTGGAGCAGAGGGACTGCAAAAGCAAGTCTCCAGTACCCTGCAATACAGCCTGTCAACTGCTGATGCTTGCAAGGCCAAGCAGCTTTTTATGTCCACTGGCATCACAGTTTCACAGAACTTCAGTCCTACCCAGTCCTGAACTAAGGAGACACAAACTTCGGAGTGGAAGGGGAAAGCATGGAGTGGCAGGAAGCAGACAGAACTAAAGATACTAGGTAAAAGATACTATTATCATTTGCAGAAGTAATAGTCACAAACTGCTTTCCAATTAACAGGCCATGCTTCCATTACACTTTAAAATTTGCTAGTGAAAATGTCATTTATAAGCACTAACAATTAATTGCAAACAAATAATTAGACATGATGGAAGGGTAAAGGTTGCCTGTCAGCCTATGAAACACATTAGTCGAAGTTGGCCAAATACATTGTTCTCTAGAACTAAATTGAAACCAGAAGGCTTGCTTTCAGCAGGAGTTATTTCAGGAGAAACACAGGGGTAGGGAGGAAGGGAAGAAATTTTGTTCCAACAGATTGTTAGATGTGAAAAACCAACAGTTTGAAACAGTTGTGGGAGATAAAGGAGACTTCTATGTCAGTAAGGGAAAACTAAAATCAAGTTAGAGATCTATCCAAAATAGATTATTTTTCCTTTTTACAAGCAATAAGTAAGAGCAACACTAATATTTGTCTGGTTTTCCTAGCATGAGTTTTTGTTGAAACTGTATTTTTAACAAACACAGTTTGAAAAAAAGTGATCCAGAAGAGGGCATCATTAACAGCAATTTTAAGATTTAGGATGGACAAGTGCTTTCCTGTTGGTGGAAGAGGCTGCAAAATTTTGAGAACAGATGGTAGAAGAAAATAAAAGAAGGTGAAGTTAGAAGGCACAAAACAGTAAAATAAGAGGAATGCGTGAGACTGTGAAGAAAAGGTTGAAAATATGCATTGCTAGATACTAGCTACAAGGGTTTTCAAAGTACTGCAGAAGAACAAGGTTAAAAAGCACCTTACTCCAAACTCTGTGAATCATTTGTGATTTTTCCAGAAAGGCTCAAATTTTAACATGGTAGATTTCAAGTATTTTTCTGCTTGTTTTGATGGCAGTTTCATTTGGAATTCAACTTAGTATAGCAAATTCTGTTCAAAGGCACAGGCTGTTTAATTCTTCTATAAAACTTTATGGATGGGCTGTTCCCGGAAGGGAAGGGAAGGGAAGGGAAGGGAAGGGAAGGGAAGGGAAGGGAAGGGAAGGGAAGGGAAGGGAAGGGAAGGGAAGGGAAGGGAAGGGAAGGAAGGGAAGGGAAGGGAAGGAAGGGAAGGGAAGGGAAGGGGGAAGGGAAGGAGAAGGGACAAAAGAAAATCAACCAAAAAACCCAAACAACCAAACACAGCTTTAAAAAGGCTCAAAGTGCTCATGCTGATGTCTTCGAGGTGAAAGTCATAGTTGTCAGACTTACAGGCCTGGTCACTATCATCACACTCTATTTCATAGAACATCTAGTATAAAAATATTACTGAAAAATACTGATGAAAAATATTTTAATTGCAACTTTAAATTCAATTATTCTCTCCCCTCACTGCCTGAATAGCTGTCATAGGCCTTAAGGAGGATGATGGGGACTGTTAGTTTCACTTCAAGCCAGATTACTTCTGTGTTCTTGCTCTAGTCTACTTTGAAGCCTATGTCCTTTTCTTTCTCTATTACATCTGTGACAATTTTCCTCCCCCAAGTATATTTTTTGGCAAGCTACATCTGTGAAGGCCCAATTAAAGAATGAGACATCAAGCTGAGACAAAGTTCATCTGCTCTGTTGTGCCTGCACATTTACCAGATGTAAGCAGTAAATGAGTCGAGCATTAATTTCTGAGCTGCCCAGTTTTCAGTAAATTGAAATTTAATTCTGTGATTCTTGCCAGATGAACACACAATCAGATCCAAGATACACACTGCCGCTTTGGCTTTTGCAAGTCTGAAAAATAATTCCCGGTCTCTTTCATGAACCTTAGCTCTCAGCCTTGTTCAGCGAACAGTTACAGATACAGGGAGAGCCAAGTGACCCTTTCCTGCGCCAACTGTAATCTGACTTCTGAAGTCTTTACTGGCTTGAGCAGTATCAAAAGCAAAAAGCCCCAGTCCTGCCTAATGCAAATGCCTTTGCCTCCCACACTTGAACATTATTTCTTGCTCTGGGATTTTTAATCATGCAATGACTAAAGACAAAATCTGATTTGGTAAGTTAGGCCAGTTCTTACCCACTAGATTTATCAAAGCCTGCCTTCTGATTTCAGCCATAAACACTCCTGTCCTGCTCATCCAGCCCCCGTCTCTAGCCTTTAGCTATACGTCAGCAGTATTTGCTGTGCCAGCCCTCAAGCCTAAGTCTGTTGATATGACTTTAC
Organism: Picus viridis; assembly: GCA_033816785.1. Taxonomy (NCBI): domain Eukaryota; kingdom Metazoa; phylum Chordata; class Aves; order Piciformes; family Picidae; genus Picus; species Picus viridis. The sequence goes on from CM066570.1 coordinate 12,550,637, forward strand.
GTCATTCCCTAGCCACCTAGTCCTGGTGACCTTTACCAAACTCATTCTGATCTCATGGCCTGCAACCTCACACTACAGCTGAACAACTATCCCTACAAGTAGTGCTGCTGATAGACCCACACCTGAACAAATCTATACTGTGCTAATCCTAGACCAGACTTGTCCTTTAAAACCACTGATGTTTGGTTTAGTGGAATCCCTGCCAGTTATAGTGCCACTGTAGCACTGCTGCTCTTGGTGACAGTATCACTTAATGGCCACACATGATGTGTGATCTACTCCACACTACCTTTGGTCCAGAGCATGTAAGAAATGCTGTAGTTTCTTATCATACATTTTTCATTTGATCTTTAAATTAATTATAAAGAGCATTCAGAGAGGCTAAATGTCCTCAAAAATCTTATTTTTAAAACTGCTGTTCTCAATGTTCTTTCATGGTTTACAGATTTATTCTGCAGAAGTTTCCTTCCTTTCCCCCCAAAAAAGTTTCTCTGTGTGATATAGCTGTTTATCAGGTCTTTCTGCTTTCCAGCTTTTGCTGTCTGAGGCACAGAATCACAGAGGGAGAGAGCTTGGATGCTGCCATATGTGTCAGGACTGCTTCCTCAACATAGCCTCACAAGAAAGCAATATTCCCAAGACATCCCAACACTATCACTTCCTTGTCAGCACATGTCTTGCACTCAGTGTCAGCTCACAGAGTTGGAGATGCAGACATTGCAGAGCTTGAATTCCAGAAACTGAGAAATGAAGGGCCTGAACGATGCACAAGAATGGTGTATGGACTCAGGAACTGAGCAGGCAGGCTGGGCTAAGGCAATAAACCTTGTGAAACTGCACTGCGATGCCAGTACTGCTCTGGCATAAGCAGTCAGACCAATTTAGTAAAACCACAAGTCTTTTTGCTCCTGATGCTGAAAAATAAACTCACCCCGCCTCCTCATCTTCCAGTCTCTTTGTTATTTCAGCTAGAGTAGCACTTCTCTGAATAGCTAAAGGAGTGCATTTTAAAACCTGGCTAATGACAGTTTATCTTCCCTACCATTACACTAGAGCCCTATCAATATCAAAGGACCTAACTTGCCTGCGGAGTCAGCAGTACCAACATGCATTAGCACCAGGGTTTTGAGCCAGAGCATGGTATTGAGTCGGGAATCAGGCTGCTTGCCCAGATGCTGCAGATGGATGGAAAGATCAGAAAAGAAAGGAAGAGGACAATGAGCAGGCTGGGAAGAGATAGAGGAAGTATAAGATGGATATCTACTTGTGATAAACCAAATAAATTCTTTAATTTCATGTACAGAACAGGACCTTTGGCACTATGGGATACTTACATTCAGAGGCAGAAAAAAGGGGATCTTCCATGCATACTGAAATCCTTCACACCTATACATGGAAGAATCTTCAACCATCAGCAAGCCTGAATTAGTTTAACATAGTCACAGAATTTACCATGAAACCCTTACAGTACTGAGAAGAAAACCAAGCTTTTAGAAACAAGGCAATGTTATTTTAAACTTTTGTTATTTGCTTCTTATTTTGGAGAGCTTAGGTTGAATTAATGTGAGGTCTGGATCTCAAAACTGTCACTGATTAGATACTGATACTCTTGAATGCTGTCAGTATTGCATGCCTTTGCGTACCTAAATTGCCTAATACCTTTTCCAAGGCTTTTGGAAAAGTCAACACTTTTTTCAGCGCTTTGACATCAATTCTGTGGCTTTAAAAAGCTGCAGTCTTGAATTCCAAGTACACAAAATCATTAGTCATTTTGGAAAATCTTAGCCTAAATACATATTAAAGGAGAAACAGTGACAACAACTGGCCCAAAGGCAGGCTCATAAAGTCTTAATAAGGCACTTTCACAAGTAAACAGGCTGCTTTCCAAGACTGTGGTCCAGCCCAGCAGCTCTGTCCTAATGTCCTTCCTAAACTGAAAGGCAAGACACATAGCCTTTTCCAGTCCATCTTTGAAGAGTCATGTCAGGAAGTGACCGGGGATGACTTACGTGGTTTAAGAGGGCAACAACAAAGCCAGAACTTTTTGGATGTGTTTGTTCTTCCTTCAACTTAGGTCTTTTTTCTCTTGTTTCCAGCAGCAAATGCTGTAAGACAGGGCTTGCCTCTTAATTCATGTCTATACAAGTGTCCAAGTGTACTGCTAGAAAAGATAATCTGTATACAGGAAAGGTGCCAGTAAGATCAGCAGCATTCAGGCTGATGAGCAGTGGCCTTCCTGCTGCATGTGGTCAAGAAGCTGTAATAAGAATTCATTCAGATGGAAGGAAATACAAGGAGATTAATTTTACAATGGAATGAAAGGCAAGGAGATTAATTTTATAAACTCTGTGTGTTACATCTTACTTCTCTGTTTGTGAAATGGTCAGGGTCTCCATGGCATTATGATTAGTTTGACCGAGAGCTGACTACGCAGGATGCAGCTTATGACCACAAAACTCAGAAGTCATTTAGCTAACTTTTCTCTTTCTGAAATGAGTCCGAAAAACGAGGCAGAAAATAGCAAGTATTTCTCCCCCTTCTAAACCTGCTGGGTGAAGTACTATACTCTATATTCATTCAAACTTCTACTTAGATGCATGAGAATTTTTCCTGTGACTTGCAGAACTGGCCCTCGTGAGTTCAAATTACTGCATGATTGAAAATCTTGTTAGAACTTAAAATCTGTGGCATTCTGTGAGAATGTACAGGATCCAAAACACATCTAGAATAATAATAATAAAAAAAAAAATACAGGAAAGGCCTCCCTACCACTATTTACATTCTCATGTCCATAGAAATAGAGGTTGAATTGGGAAAAATGTGCTATGTTATTTTAAATAATTGCTATATAGTGATTAAAGTGTGTGCTTTGTTTTAACCACTGACACTCATTTCCATAGAAACAGAGAGAGGATAGCAGCCCACTTGTTTGAACTGGGCTGTAGATTGCATTTGTGTCAGGATGTAGGATTATAAAGTATCTTAAAATGTGGGAAAAGCCTGGGGTTCTGTACTTAGATATTTTTTTTTTCCCCACCTAAAAGCCAAACAGAATGTTAGTGAACTTCTTGGAAACTATTCAGGGAGAAGAGAATGAAAATGACATGTATCAGCTGTTAGGGAGAAAAGGAAGACAAAGCAGTAGGAGGCATAGTGGGATATGTGTGTGTAGATATATGTGTGTATAGAGAGAGAGTTTCTGAGATTATATATTTCTGATTTTTTTTTTACTGTGCTTTAGATCTTGTGATTTACTACTAGAAAATGTTAGGCCATGTAACACAACTGGCTTCTAATGTTACACATTGTTTGCTTATCTCCTAACTGACAGCACTATTTTATTTTAATTTCCAAACACTAAGCCATGATATGAGTTTCAAATTGTCAGTTTGGTTGAAGTTCAGAGAAAAATGAATCTGAAGGAAAAAAAAACCCTAAGAGCTCAGATTTTGGCTTTGCACTTCAAAAGCTTCCATGCAACAACACGGGTCCTCCATTTTTGACACTGAAATTATTTGTTTTCTCCCCAAGCTCAAAAGAGAGAAACCAAAGCAGACATGATGTCTTACCTGGGTTTTTACTTACAGGCTGCTATTTTCTTCTTTGAAGAAAAAAAATGAATCTCACTTTGGTTGCTCCTAAGAAAGGCCAAGGTTGAGAGATGCTGTAATTCTACATGCTGAACATGTCTAGATTGGTTCTATTGTCTTCCAACTACTGAGCTTTGCTGCTTTCAAGGCTATGGCAAAGAAACACATCAGGATAAATTATAGTTTCTCCGTTCTTACCTTTATGTTTTACACAGCTGTCTCTAAGTTTACTATTTAAGCACTACCCGTAACAGGGAATAGCAGGGGTACTAATAACATTGCAGATTTTAGGTTCATGTTGAATAACAAAGTAGCCCTGGGGGTGGAGGGACTAAATAAAAAGAATCAGTGTCATTTTATTGAAAGTCTGTTTCTTACAATACCAGAGGGCTAGAAAAAGCCATGCTGTCTCACTGGAGAGAGAAGATTCCTAAGTTCTCACTGGGAAAACAGCCCCATAGGATCTTGTTATTCAAAGCCTTTCAAGCATGAGCATAGGATATTTCTCAGTGATTTTTGCCCTTTCATATATTCTTCTGCATTGATTGTGTACTTCTCACAGATCTATGGTCTACTCAGTCACACATAGCAAGATGAGTTACATCACTGACACCTATGGTCCAGAGATTAGTGAGCAATTCAGAGAGAAGGAGGTGATGAACTTCCTGTTAGAACTTTTGCAGGTAGCCTAAATATGAGCTATCTCTCCACTGACTGTACAGGGAGTGAGGGTCTGGCGTCCAGTAGCCATAGGTTATCTTACTGCACTCACTGGAATTTGTAGTAGGCATGTCATCATGGTAGACATGGCAGGTATGAAGTTAGAGTATACCAGTAAGCTTGCCATAGTCATCTGGGCACCTTTGTAGATGTGGTGGGTTGAAAATTCCCCCTAGCTCCCCATTAAATTTGCCAGATCAGCTCAACTGCAAGCAAATGAAAGCTGTATTTACAAGCAAAATTACAATCTACAAGGAAATGCAATGAATATGTACAAAATATACAGTATTTAGAATTAATAGCACAAGGACCCCCTGGTCTTTGACCAGGGGAAGCAACTAGCTCCTCCCTCTCTGCCTCGCCCTTACCCCCTACAGACTTTCTCTTCCTCATCACAATCACCCACAGTATGGGCCCCAAATGCTTGTTTTTATGGAGGGGTAAAAATCTGTGCTACTTACAACATTACCCTTGCACTCATTTCTACCTTTGGTGGAACTGACCTGTGACACCAAGTGCAGAAAGTGTCAGATTAAATCACCAGGTATGGCAAAGGACAAAATCAGAGATGTAGGCAGGAGATCCCACAAGACTCCTTCCAGTATCACAGATGAAAGGCATAGGGTAACGGGTTCAGTTTGGAGGTAAACATTGTCCTTATCTGAAGCAGCAAGAAATAAGAGCTTCACACACCTGGCAAACCTGCTGTTCTCTCTTTCCATCCATGTTTGCAGTTGCAGATGCTTCAGAGCTACTCCACTTTTATTCTGTTATTTCGGCATCTTTGATCCCATTTATCTCAGTTCAGTAAAACTTGATGGAATGTCCCTGACCTAAGGCAGGTTCATTTGAAACCTGATTTGCTCTTATCTGACCAAGACCAAGGAAGCATGACTACAATATATGTGTTATCCAGTTGTTGTTCTGTGTGTAGAGGGAGAGAGCGAGGAAAGAAAGTGGATTCTTATTCAAACATGGTCAAAGTTCAGTGTAACCTCCAGAAAAAGGTGCCAAAGTTTGGGAATTCAAATCTGGATGTGATCCAACTTCAGTTGGAGCAGGAGGAGAGGAACGGATTTAACAGAATTAATTTGGTTCCGTCATCCCTCACCTGCTCACTCATGGTTTTTTTCAGGAGAAAGATCAGTGTGAACATGTATGCCAGGATGTAAACAGCTAGATGTTCTTGCCTACCCTCCTGACACCCAAGCTCAACCCCAGGGCAGAAGACACTTTCATGCCTCGTTTCCAGTGTTGCTTTTAGGCTCTCTTTCCCGAGGGCGGCTCTTACAGGAACTAGGAAATGAGCGTCCTGATTTATTCTCTTTAGTCCCTCATACCTTAAAAGGAGCTCCACCTTACATTTGAAGGTGGCTTAGCAGGTTGTAAATGTAGTTTGTTTGAACTTCCCACTGGTTTACTTTTCGGTCTTGCAAACATTTCTGAGAGCAACCTGAACACTCTCAAAGTAACTTCAAGATGTTTTCTCACTTTACAGTGAAAGCTTTAAGCAAACCTACACACTTCAAACTCAGCTATGCTGAACTACACGTGTCTTAAAGCTATAAATGCTGCGGTAAGGTGATGCGAGGCAACAACAGGTGGGGAGGAAACAGAAAAAGGAAACAGAAAATTAGGGAAAGTTTCTTTTGCAACATGGAAGAGTCGGGGTTATTTCCTAACACGGCTGTTTGCCCACTGACATTTCTCATCCTGAGATCCTCTTAGGCAGAGCTGTTAGGAGGATTTCTCCCAGAGACGTATGAGGCTTGGAGCGGGGCAAAGAGATCAGAAAGAGGAAAAGCAGGGAAGTTGTGCTGCAGGGGACAGGGAATGCTGAGGAGCACCTTGTACCTGTCTTGGTAAAAGTACGAGCAAGGAAATGTCACATAAATCAGGGGAATCGTGTAAATCCGTGACAGTCCTCCAACCATTGCCAAGCAGGAATGAAGGCGAAAAATAAGTTAAAAACAAAGCCCTTCTCATGGGGCGTGGAGGCGAATCATGCCTCTTCTCCAAGAGGGAGGTGCCGGGACCTCGAACTCTCCGGAGAGGGGTGGAGAGAGCCGGGGGAGGGCGGGCGAGGTGCAGCCGGGTCTGAGTCAGCCCGGCCCGCACGATGTGCGTTGAGGGCAGTGCCAGGCACGGCGCCGCCGAGAAGCCTCTTTCCTTCCCCGCTGCCCTCTCGGGCTCCCCCGCGGCGGCAGCGACGGTCCACACCGGACTGGACCCCTTCCCACCGCGGCGTCGGGCGGCTGCGCTGCGGTCTCCGTCTCGGCCGCGGGCAGGGCTACTCCGCCCTCCTCCTGCGCCCCGCCGACCGAGCGGTCCCAGGGCAGCCGGCACTGCCCCGCGGCGGAGGGCGCCCAGAGGACCGGGGGTGTCTGTGCCGCCAGCCGGGGCAGACTCCATCATGTGAGGTGGCGAGTCTGCCCCCCCGACCCCGAGCTGCCCTCTCCCGCACCATGAGGGACGGGGATGCGGGGCAGCACCCACGTCGCAGACAGGTAGAACCCGGGCGGCTTCTCCGCCTCCTCTCCTGCATGATCCTCGTGTGCAGCGCCGAGGTCGCGGCGCTCGCCGACTTCTCAGGTACAGGGCGGGCCTGCTGACGACGGCGGGAGGGCCGGGACCGAGTAACGGTTACCTGGGACACGGCGGCGGCCGCTGGGGCAGGAGACGGGTACCTGCGCCCCTCGCCGGGCAGAGGTCTGGCGGCGATCCGAATGCCCGTCCTCCGTAGCGCCCCAGGAGGGGAGCCGCCGTATCCCTGCACCCCTGGACAAGCGCGGGTATGAGGAGCCGGGCACTCTCGGCCGCGGGAGGACCGGGGCTGCCCGCGTCCTCCGGTGCTTCGCGGACCCCGCCCGAAACAGTTCGGAAGGCTGCGTATTGAACGGCGAGCAAAAGGCACGTCGTGTCCCGGGGCTAGGACGCGGGCCTGTACCCAGGGGAGCATGGGTGCATGATTCAGATGTGCCGTAGCTGCGGCACCGTGTGAAGAAAGGGAGGAAGGAAAAGAGGGTTAAAGGCTTCCAAAGGGGGTCCTGTGGTAAGGGACGTGAGGGCTTGAACTGTCGGTTTCTTCTCAGCTGCGCGATGGGAAAGCTATGCGTGAATCAGCCAGGGCCTGACCAGAAGTGCGTGGAAGTCCCTGGAAAGATTCCCACTTTCTCCTGGAGACTTGGAATCGGGCCCTGAGTGAGCCGCTTTTAACTCCAGTAGCAAACAAATGCTTCACTTCTCTGTGTTGGGAGAGTGCTTTGTCTCTTAACCACTGGAATGATGAGAGTCGCTTTTAAGTGAGCAGAAGCACTCGCGGTCATTCAGAAATCACGTATGTGATCACTGTGAAGGTGCTGTCCCGGTGCAAAATGAAAATACTGTAGAACCTGGAAAGATTTGCATGTTTCTAGCAGAATGAAGAAGCAATCTTTCACTTTTGCTCGAGAAAACTACACTCTTGCTACTTTTCTTATGCTCCAGAACATCTCACTGCTCTTAGAAAGTTACTTAGAATAATTTCTCTCTATTTCACGGTAAGCACAGCATAATCCTGGCAGTTGTAAGCTTAAGGAACTGCCTCTAGGGCAAAAAGCAGCCCTTACCCTTGATGAAGAGAGCAGAACTTTTCAAAAGTCAGTCAAGTGCACCGGAACAAAGTTAGGGTATAATTAATAGGTCAAATGTGTTGTTATGCATATGAATATAGTTCATGTTAATACAGTACAAAAAGCTGGCAATGGTTCTGTAGAAACTATTTTCTCAGCAATAGGAAAATACAGTTTGTGATTTCATTACTGTGTCCAACTCCTGTAAGCCTGAACATTTCTAAGCAAGCAACCACCAAATACAAAGACCAGAACTCTATACCTGGGTAAACTACATTGCCCCTATTAGATACCTTTCACGTGTAAAAGGCTTTTAGATGTTTGCTATCTCATTCTTTGGTTTTTTTTTTTTGCTTAACTGCTGGCCTGTAGATGTTAGTTTTGGAATCACATGTTAGTTCTCCACAAGAAAATAAAATAAATGTTCGCATTTTCCCTTTCAAATAGCCGCGGAGTTAAAAAAAACCTCCTTCTGGTTTATCTAGGAAAGTTCCTCTCACAAAAGTCCATTCACTTTTCAAATGAAGTTATTTAGATAAGGTTATCCAAGATACATTTCAGAAGTACAGCTGCATTCAGTATTCATAGTGCACTGAACTTTCCAAATAGGTAGAATGACCAAGGAAAAATCTCTGTCTCACCCCAGAGATTAGTGTTAACTATGTCATGCAGACGATTCAGTAAGTAAATAGAAAAGAAAAATCAGATTCCAAAATTCTTGCCAGACTGGGAAGTTTCCAGAACCAAACAAATTCTGTCCTTTTTTTTTTTTTTTTAATAAAAAAAAAACCCAAAACTGCTTAAAAAATAGATGTTGTGGGCCAGCAGGGGGTGGATGTAAAATGACACCTTCCAGTGCCATCCCCACTCTGTTGAATACCTGTTAAGGAATTACGACAAGCTCCGTAATAGCAGCCTTAATCTGAGCTTCTAAAGTTGCTAAATTTCCTTATTTGCTCTGTCCCTGAGCAGGAACAGCGACTTGATTTTCATAAGCTCTGTTGAATTTGCATGAAAACAAATCTGTTCCGTTTAAAGGGGCAGGGCCCTGCAGCTGCCAAGGTGCAGTCAGCTCCCGGGGGATTGTCTCAAGGGATGAGGAGCGGGGACCTGGCTCCCTCTGTTCTGCTCACCACCTGCACTTTCACTTCTCTGCAAAGGGTCAGGTCTAACCCTGCCCTTCTGAGGGTAATGCTTAGAGGCAGCAGGTTAGAGGTTTCCATGTGCAAGCTCATGTTGTAGCAAAAGGAGCGGAGGTCTTGAATGTGTTCTGCATGATTTGCTGTGATACTGGGAATTTAGCAGTACACAGAGAATTGGAAGGCCAGTTGCTTAAACTTCTTCTCCTTCTCACAGCTTTGAGGCTTTTATACTCAGATTTTCAGGTGCATACTTTTGTGGGTCATTGCTTTTTCCAGTCTTTGTGTTTCCAGCATCAGATCTCTACCTCGGCAGCCCAAATTCTGCTCCTCTCTCCTACTCCCATCCCCTCCTTATTCTGACAGCTTTCTATAATCGCTTCTCAGACTGCTGCCTGATTGCAACAGCAACACATGTAATCTTTGTTGATCTCTTTATTTGTGTATTAAATTGTGCTAGCAGTTCTGACCTGCCCAGAGTCTGTTTGTTAATCACAAGACCTAACTGCTTCTTGCAACAGCACAAAGATGACCCCTCTTGGGTTCCGTTTGATGTCATGGAAAGGGGAGGGGGAGCAGTGTACATGGATAGTGAAGGGTTTTGGTTTAGTCTTTTTTTTTTTTTTCTTTAATGCTTGACTTGTATTTACTTCCTTATTTAGAAAACTATGGTAATTTTTTATGGATCACTTCACAGAATAGAAGCAGTGAAACTGGTACAGTATTTTTCCCTCGCTTTTCATAAGAGAGAGAGAGAGGTTGGCAGCTCTGGGCTGTGAGTAGAATCTCTTCGTTTGGTCATCGCAGATCGGTTGCTATTGTGGTCTTGTTATTACTCTTGACCTTATAGGACACAGAGCTGTGGGTTCCTGTTCTCATATGTTTCTCAGTCCAGCTTTTAACTATGGAAAAGATTTTTTGGGTTGTTTTTTTTTTGGGTCAGGGGTTTTTGGAGATCTTTCTTCACTGTGCAATAACATTTAATGAATTCATATACAAAGTGATATTTTCTAGTGAAAAAGATGTTCTGAATCAAGACTCCAACAGCAATTCTAAACAGAACTCTGAGGAGGACTCAGTGTCTATAAACAAAGTTAGTTTCCCCTTTTAATAGAAGGAGATACTGATATATCGAGATGTTAGTACATACAATACTTAAAGATCTGTGTAATCTATTCTTCTCTAGCACTCCAGTGACAAAAAGAAACATATTTATTAATTGTACCAGTTATTGAAAGTGAAGGTTTGCTCTGAAGTCTGCAGTCCTCTGTGTGATTATTTGTTTTAAGTGAAATACAAACATTTATGCCCAAATTTGAAACTGAAAGCTGAAGATTTGGAAGAAGAGAGATTTTATCCACAGTTCTTTCCTTAGATCTTCATGCATATTGGTTTGTTGCTGCACATAGAGAATTTTCTTTCCCTCATGCCTCCAAACCACATCTGAAATACATTTTCACCAAAATATTTATCTATGTCCACAGTTTAATTCCTCAGTGATCACTTGCAGAGTTCAAATTTCAGATCAGGTCCCAGTCCAGGACACTGAAGGCTGCTGTGAATTTTGCTAATTCTCTTGTCTCTGGGAACCAAACCCCTAAATACTCTGGGCTTCCAGGAGACTGTCAGAAGTGAAGAGGGACACAGCTTTCAAGAAGTCAAGGCCATGCTGAGAGCTGTGTCCTCACAACTCCTCTATGTTCAATGACAGTTCCCCAAAACAGGCAAAATAAGGAGCTCCTAAACCCAGCAAATTTACATGCTGTACTTATACTTAACTTGTATACTATACTTACATGCTTACACTGGTGCTATAGAAAGCCTGACTGTCTGCTACCATTGCAGCTGAGGGAGTGTCGTTTTTGCTGGGACTGGTGGTTCGCTCGGGCACATGTACCTTCCCAACAGCAGGAGTCACTGCTCCCTCATCTGGTCCCCCAGCTCTCCTTGCTGGCAATAGGAAATGTGCTTGTCTCTCCCCTTGTCTCTCTGTCCTAGTCCTACTTTTTCTCCTGCCTTTTTCCTGTTGCAAAAATTAACTGACCTCTTATCCATCTGGGAACAAATTCCTTCTCTGTGACAACACTGAAGAACACACATTCACCTTTATTTATACCCCATTCTTCCTCTTCTACATGCTGCTTTGAGCTCAGGCTTTTTGCTTGAACTGGCCTCCTTTGCTCACTTTATTGTCAATCTCCCTTTCTCTGTCTTAGCCTCAGCTGGGTTTTCTGGGCAGCTTTCAAGAAATGTAGCTATACCTGAAGATCCAAAATGAAGTAACTCTGTGATTACATAAATGGGCTGAAGAATGACTTTCTGGATGGGAACAGAAAGAACAGGCACTGCTTAGGTAGAACTTTTAAATCTTTGTCTGCAAGTGTCAACTTTTCTTTCTTTTTCCAGAACAGTTCAGACCGAGGTAGCATTGCTTTAACTCCATAGACTTGATCTTCTGACCCAACAATAGAAACCAAATGTCTCTAATGAAAAAGCAAGCCAGATCACCCAAGAAATATAATCTGATTCTGCGGCCTTCCTGCATTACAAGCTTCCATTAAGTTCTGTGGCGATCACCCATGCCAGATTCCCCCAGGCAAAAGGAAAGCAAACAAATGCTTCAAGCAGATGCTTTGTTGGTGATAATGTGGCAGGATCAATCATGACCAACCACAATGATGCAGAGGGTTTTTGGTTGGTTTTCTGTTGGTCAGATAAAATCCTATATATAATTTTCTTGAGTGGATTCTGTTGACTCATTGTGGCAAGTGGAGCTTGTCCTTCAACCAGGATGTTTGAAGAGGTGCTAAAAGGAGTGATGTCAATGATGCATCTTCCTGATACTGTCTTGTGAAAGTCAAATTAAAATTTGGCTTGCTTTATTTAAAGAAAAACATACCACTTTAGAAACATGTTTCAGTAATATGGGAGTTAAACTTCAAAGTCTAGTTTAAATTTTCTTGTAGTGGAGAGGGTTTGGGTCTGGGATCTCTTTTGTGGAACAAAAAGGTATGTGTCAGAAGCAACATTTTAGTTTGGATCATGCTGCTGAGATCCAAGATTTTTTTTAGTTCTGTCTCTGCAGTTCTCTCTGCTTTCCTGAAGGGGTACAGCTTATGAAATCCTATTTTAGATGTGGATTTTGCCTAATATTTCTTTGTGAATTCCACTGATCAGATTTAATCATCTTTGTTAGGGAAGTAACAGCATTGGACCTAATAAATTCCCACACCTTCTGTGAGCATAAAGAGATAGGTCCTATTGGCATCCCCAAGAAAGGATGCTACTTCAAAAGCTCTCCTGAAGTGGTACTCTATTCTTCAAAGCTCTGCTCTTTAGAATAACTTTTGAGGTGTTAGTGTGATGCTCCTGCCTGTGCAACAGATGCAGGGAAATTCAGGCATGAGACAAAAAAAAAAAGGTATAGGAAACCTGAGTTCCTGAGCTCCTCTGCTCAGAAACCAACATGTTTGAGTTTGTCATTCAGATTCTTACACCTTTGGGGCAGGGACTCGCTTTGTTCCTACCGTGCACCTGACACATGATATGTTATTTTTATTCAAAATAAATAGCATAGATTAGCTCCCCCTGCCTTCTTATCCCACCTGCTGCTCTCCCCTTCTTAGCAGGACAGAGCTTTCAGGCAGTCTCAGCTTTATTAGAGAAAGGGATTACAGACCTGTTCCAAATACACACTGAGTTTTTGATGAAAGTGTCCCCAGACAGAGAAAACACTGTCTCAGTAGTCCCCAGTTATCAGAATTCTGTCATCTGCCAACAATAATCTACAATTAAAATGGAAATATTTTGATATATTACCAAACACAGACAGCGGTGTCTTAAAGGGAGCAGAAGGAGGCGTGGTTCTGTCTTAGTAGTTCAGCACTGGTGAGTCATTTCTTCTGAATTTCTATGCATTTTGAGAGTTTTGTTTCAAAGGTCTATTGTGTGGCTTCTGGCAACAAATTAAATACCAGCAATATTTGGCTCTTAATTTAGAATGAATTTTAAAGCATCACTCATGAGACCTGATTGGAAGCCTATGGTCCCTGGAAGGATTCCCAAGGATTTCACTGGGCTTTGGATGGGGGTTTCAACCCACAAATTGTATTTTTCTTCATTGTATTTATTCTTGGATGGGAGGACAACCACAATATTTTCAGGATAACTTTGCAATTTGGAACTGTTCATTTCTTCAAGCCAAAACTGAGCTGGGGACAACAAAATGCTGTAAAGTAAATCATCAGGCTATGAGGGTAAGGTAATGCTGGTGGGTTTACTTCCCTGGCTTGGACTCACTGTACTATAAGCCACCATAACACTGCAGATTTGTGAGCTGCCAGAGGATAGACATTCAGTAGGCAAATTCCCTGATCTCTAATTTATTTAATTCTTTTTGAGTCTCAAATATAAACAGGAATACAACTACAACAACAACAAAAAAGGCAAAAAAAGCAGCAAAGTTTGAGTCAGATTTCTGAATGCAACATGAAACCTCTATTTTGTTTTCTGAGTAGTTGGCAATGAAGAGGCTTCCCCTCTCCTCAAGTTTGAATGAAGGTTCAAGTTCATGAACCCAAGTTTTCAAAGATATATTTTCCTCTAGTCCCTGAGGTTCTGCTACTTACAGTCTTTGGGAAGATTATAACTTTGATGTCTCTTGGGCATCATGATTCACTCCTTCTCTCTCCAGAAGCACTTGTCACTTGCTGAGCCTTTCTCTTGTGACTTCTTGTTAATGGCACTAGAAGAGGCTACTCTGTCTCAAATCAAAAGGGCTTTTTGACAAGGGCAGTAAAGATCCTCACGGTCTCCCTTAACAACGTTGTATCTCTTGTCAGCGTGTTAGGGTACTGAAATAGTTCCTATAGTAAGTTCCAGGCCAAGTGTTTCCCCTATGGCTTAATGGAATAGCTGAGGGGAGTATAACTGACTGTAGTGTGGAGTTTATTACAGATTGAAATCTTTGGGCATCAGTAATAGTTTGCCTCTTCCTAATGCAAGAAAGGAAGAGGGAAATAAAAAGAGAAAGTGACTGAGAAAAGGGAAATAAACAGAGATCTCAACAGTTTCCTCAGAAAGCCATTTGGATACAATGAAAAAAAAAAAAAGAAAGCATCACTCCTAGGAAACAGCACAAGGGAATATGAAACACTAGATCTGAAGGAAAGGGAGAACAGCTGTGGAAGGGTATGAGAGAATTGGCACCTGGTCTTCCAACACCGGATTCATGGATTTTTCCACTCTACAAAAATTTATCACATAACTGGAAGTCTGAGAGGAGTGGCATGGTTATAAAGAGGTTGTGTGGTTCTTGGAGAAAAAATGCTCATTGGATTGGATAGAATAGAATAGAATAGAATAGAATAGAATAGAATAGAATAGAATAGAATTACCAAGGTTGGAAGAGACCTCGAAGATCATCGAGTCCAACCTGTAACCACAAACCTCACAACTAGACCATGGCACCAAGTGCCACATCCAGTCCCCTCTTGAACGCCTCCAGGGACGGCGACTCAACCACCTCCCCAGGCAGCCCATTCCAATGGCGAATCACTCTCTCGGTGAAGAACTTTCTCCTCACCTCGAGCCTAAACTTCCCCTGGTGCAGCTTGAGACTGTGTCCCCTTGTTCTGGTGCTGGTTGCTAGGGAGAAGAGGCCAACCCCTTCCTGGCTACAACCACCCTTCAGGTAGTTGTAGAGAGCAATGAGGTCGCCCCTGAGCCTCCTCTTCTCCAGGCTAAACAGCCCCAGCTCCCTCAGCCTCTCCTCATAGGGCTTGTGCTCAAGGCCTCTCACCAGCCTTGTTGCCCTTCTCTGGACACGTTCAAGTGTCTCAATGTCCTTCTTAAACTGAGGGGCCCAGAACTGGACACAGTACTCAAGGTGCGGCCTAACCAAAGCAGAGTACAGGGGCACAATGACCTCCCTGCTCCTGCTGGCCACACTATTCCTAATGCAGGCCAGGATGCGGTTGGCCCTCTTGGCTGCCTGGGCACACTGCAGGCTCATGTTCAGCCTCCCATCAACCAGCAACACAATATAACACAAAAAGTTAGAGGAGGTCTATACTTTCTTCATGACATCTTGATTTTGTAGTTTTAAAAGTAGCTCGTGGGCTGGTTTCTTGCATGTGCTGCCACTCGCTGAATAAACCCTGTTCACATACCAGAGTTTGAATGTAGTTTTGTGATTAAATGTCTGCTGGTTACCTGGGTCTTTTCCTCTGGCTTAAGTGAAATGAAGCAGTTACTCAATTTGACCTTCAGATTTAGCAGACAGAGTTAGCTTCAGTAAAATTATTATGACCCATGGGGTATGACTGTGAGGGGGAAAAATAAATAAGACAACTTCCTTAGGAGAGCACACACTGATAAAACAGTCCCTGGAAAACCTGACCGGCATCTTCATCACTCATGCCTACTTTAATTGCCATGCTATCCCCAAAGCACTTTTGCTTTTAATTTAAGCATTTTCTTATTGAGGGCTTAAGCTTTAATCTGTCATTGAGGCCGGTGAAAACAAGTTGCTTCATTAGCAGCAGGCTGATTAGCTGTCTGGAATATGCTGTCTCTTCAGTAGCTAGGTGACTTCTAGCATTAGTCAATTAATTGTCAGTTCTTACTCTGACTTGTCATCTCAGACTTCAGTTTTTGTGAAACTTGTAGGAACTTTGTTTCTTTGATCCCTGTACTCCACAGGTTTGAAACTGGCCATTGAGCTTAACAGTTTTTGAGTAAGGGAATGGCAGATGGACAGAGATCATGATCTTGTAAGCTTCCTCTCCTTTAAGAATCGTTAGCAGAAATGGTTAACAGGCAACTTTAAAGGACTTATTTTCAGAAAACCAACAGCTTTGTATGCTCTGAAACCAAACTCATTTAGAAATCAAGTTTATTTATGGTCACTATGATCAGTGAAACTAGGTTACCATTGGTTTTTCCAAATGCACATCTATCCCCACATCAAAAAAAAAAAGAAAAAAAGTGTATATAATATAAAAACTAGAGTGATCATACAAAAATGGTTTTGTTTTCATAGCAAACCATTCTGTTATGCCATACAACAAAAAGATGATCCTAGTAGGATAGCAGCCACTTGTAAAGAGTATAGAAGTATTGAGAGGAACAGTGAAAAAAAGGCACGCTGAAAAAACCAAAACCAAGTTATGGAGGGAAATTAGGTCAAATTACTGACTCTGCAAGGAAGTGTATATTAAGCAAGCATGGGGTTTTTATATGCATCTGCCTAGTGAAGCTGTTGTGCTTGTTTCAGAACAGCGAGTAAAATAAACAATACTTCTGCCTCAGTGTATTTCTTGCTGATAAAAGACTGTAAATAAGACCAAGTCTGGCTACAGTGACTCAAACAGTATGCTTACAATGCACTTGGATGCAAAACAATAAAATGATAGGGTAAGAAATAGTGTGAATTGTAGAAACAGTCTCTTTCTTGGATAACATTTTGCCCTCTGTCACGATTACTAATTCTAAGAAAGAGCTACTGCAGAAAGAACTTGCATACAACTGAAGTAAGAGACCAAAGAGAATTATAAGATACAGATCCTTGCTTCTGTGATATTCCCACATAGAGCCTTGCTCTGAAAACTGATTATGCAGTAACCCTGAACAGCATGGTCTGTGGCAGAGCTGCCTCTAAAGACCAGTGGAGGGTATGGCAGAGGAGATGAGGTGGGAAATGCAGGGGTTACTTTCAGTGCTTCCTTCATGAAACAATGTAGAAAATATTGCTGGGAAAGCAGCAGCTGGATTTCAAATACCAATAAACGTCAGATTGATGCTTCTAATGGTGTTTGTAGTGGAGTTTATCAACAATTCTGTTATCACTGCATGAGATCTCTTCCTTCAAACTTGCCAATCTTGGTTGTGTATTTATAATGACTGTTGGCACAATTCCTCACAAAACTGCGAGAGCTGATGCAGATTTAGTGAATGGGTTAGCCTTCTGGGACTCTCACAACAACATCTATGCTATTTCAATCTGGTTTGATCTAAAATGGATTTGTATGTCTTTAGAACAAGCTACCAAATTGCTGTGCTAATTAAGTTAGATTGAGCTATGCACAAGAACTAATACTACTAAATCTGTATATGAGAGCCCATTTCTGAGGCTCCTCAGAGGCTGTGGGCTACACAGGTTCAGGCTCTAAAAATACTGCATTGCAAAGCTGCTTGCTTGCCAAAAAGATGCTACAGCAGCCAAGGCTAAGATTGCTTTTAATATGTGCTAGGCATTAGACTCACAGCTTGAAATGCTGTTTACTGTGGTTTTTCCATATGGTGAGCTGTGTGCCAGTGCTGTGAGGCTGGACAGAATATACACATTTCTTTTTTTACTCTAATGCTGACAACTGAAAAGGGCCTTAAGGTCTTGTAATAGCATCCTCCAACATAAGGAATGAATCCAGCAAATCTGCTTGCCCCGTAGTGTCTTCTGCTGCACATGGGAGATGTAACACATCTTGTGTCTGACCACTTCTAGGCTTTTGGTAAACTGAAACTTTCTAAGTTCCCAGTTTTTCAGTGTTCTTAAGAGAAAAAAAACGCTGTATTTTCATACCTTCAGGTTCACTACTGCTGTTATTGTTGCTGCTGAAAACAATTACGCCAGAAGCGTATGTTGAGTATGAAAACTACAACCTTTTAAGAGCTCTGTTTCATTGTAAAGAGGTATCTATTCACAACCTTTACTCTCTTAGGCCAGTTATTTTTGTCTGTCATTGTTATTACAGTTTATCAGTCCCCCTTTCCAACAAGAAGTGACCAGCAAGCCTTAAAGCTTTGTTCAGCTGCTCAGCCTCAGTGTTTTGTGTGTTTTTGTGGTGCTATGTTTTTTCAGTTCAAGTTCTTTGTCAACACACTAGATGCTGTGACTAATTTGGCTAATTCTGGAAGAAAGGATTATGCTTGGATTCTGCATTGGTGTTTTGAGTCTCAGTAAAGAGTTACAATGAGTGAGTAGTCTGGGTTATGCAGGCAGTTGGGTGGGATGATACCTTCTGGCCTTCGAATCAATGGGATCTGTTTATTGCCGTATGATTCAGGCTTAACTTCTGAGCCAGTCTGTAAGGTCTTGTACATGATTTTGTATGCAGAGCACTCCATACATTGCTTATGAATGTGTGTCTTGTATAAATGGGAAAGCTTCTAGGGGGTCTTTCACACAGAGGCACAGAGATACTCTTGGGACATTGCAGTATTGCCAAGTTTGTCTAATCTAGACAATCTTCACAGTAGCTGACTTCTTTATTTTCAAAGTTATTTGATTAAGTTTCATACTGTTATAAAGAATGACATTTGTCATTTTTGAAGAAATAGAGAGGACATTTGTGATCCTTTTAATCACAGAATAACCCTTGAAAAAGTGACTGCTGTGGCTGAACACTGCATCCATCCAAACAACCCATGAAATAAAGAGAAACACCCCCCCAATATTTGGTTTTAAATACTGAGTCATCTAAGGAGTTTTATATGATCTGCTTAAAATTGTTTGCTCAGGATAAGAATCCCTATAACTCACAAATCTTCTGGTGAAGACTCACAGTCCAGGCGTACACACAGCCACGACCTCTCTCCATCCATGCTGGGGCAAGCCTTGCTTGTGCTGCAGTCTTCCCTGTGCCCTGCTTTCCAGGGAAAGGGAATCTCCTCTCCTGCTGTCCAGGGAGGAGCTAGTGAGTATTTCCTGAGCACTCAGGAGACAAGGACTGTAGTCCTATAATCCATGCACAGCCTCTAGCTCCCATAGTAGATTATTTTTTTGAAATTTTTTCAGCATTCACAGTGAACAGATAACTGGTTAATTAAATACAAAACGAGAGATTTTGAGCAACAAATAGTGTGCCCTGAAGTGTGTGTAGCCCAGGCAATATGCTGGACTGGTGCCTGAAAGTGACACAATCCTGCTGCCTGCTTTGGATGGTGGCACAGCCCTGCTGTCTATTTTGGATGACCTGATTTAATCGTGCCAGTTGAGAGAAATGCAGAAAAGGAAGCATGCATCAGGAAGAGTGACAGACCCATTCAACTGTTACAATGCCCTCCCTCCTGATAATCACGGCTGTTATTAATGGTAGAGATAAGAACACATTTCCCCCCTACACTTACATTGTTGTTTGGCTAGATTTGCTGCATTGAGGGAACTGTTTCTGCACAGATTTTGGTAAACAATATAGAGATACTCAGGGTCTTAAGAAGATGAAGCTTTCTACTAGCCTGATTGCAAGGCCATGCTGCCCAGCAAAGGAGAGAAAGCAACTGAAAACTGCGCCCTCCTGTGCAAGAACCACCACTCCATGACTGAGGTGAGAGGCAGCAGCTGCAGAGAGAACTGACTTCCCATACAGGGCAGGCAGTCCCCTGGTACCTGAAGAGGGCCTTCATCAGGAAAGGAAAGAAGCTGGAGTTTTTCAGGGAAGACCAAGGGGAGATCATGAATTTTTTGAGTGGGAATTATTTCTGAGTGTGAGCTGTGAGCTGCCTAATTGGCACCACTCTTTGCAAAGGGCTGACTGCTCCACCTATGTCTACACATTCTGTGTATATAGTAATAAAGAAAGGTTTATGTGGTCTACCACATAAGACAAGCAATTTAGATACTAGTACGTCACTACTTCTCTTATCAGAGAACATTAGGGTTCAGCCAATTTCCATTACTATTTTTATCCTTTATTGTGTGCAAATACAGAAGGATTTTAATAGCAGAGTCACTTCAAATGCCACTTGGAGGGCCAGAGAGCACAATGTCTTATTTTCAACAGTCCACCTGATGCTATTTTTATAAGTGAACCATATTGCTTGTACAGAATCAGAGCAAGTTTTTTATAAAGGTGTTTTTTTTTTTAAAGGATTGAATAGTTGCAATTGTTGGGGAAAGGTGCTTAGATACTGGATTAGGAATTTGCAGGATCAAAGTAGCAGTTAAGATGCCAGGGAACTCATCCAAATCACAACATAGCTGATATTCTTTAGGGAATACTGGGCTGTTTTGTATACAGCACTCTTGGCTCCAAGTAATGTAAAACCTGAGGAATTGAAATGATTACAAATATCAGGCTGAATCTTTCAAGGTGTTGAGTGCTCACAACGAATGTTGGACTGAATGCTGATTTACACTGTGGCCCTTTATGCTATGATGGCAATGTCAAAGGCATTCGGCCTCCGTAAATGCCACTGGAGGCCCCTTTGCAGTAACTGACTGTAGGAAAGTCACTTGGGTGCTGTTGGGCTTTCAGCCCATTTTCCTGACAATACTCAGCACCTTTCAGGAGCAGGCTGACAGAGGAGTGGCTCTGGCAGGAAAGCTGAATTATTTGTGATCTCAGTTACACAGAAATGTAAGGGATGGCTTGAGATCTAGACTGCACATAGAGAGCATGAATTTATCTCTGATTTTAGTGCCAGTGCCCAGACTGAGTTCAATGAGGTGAAGAACTTGCCTATGTTGTAATACAGATGTTTTAATTACCTCGAGCAATGCTTTCTGGACCAGATGTAAGCAGGTGAAAACATTTATTATGTTCTACAGCAAAGTTATATAGTCTATCAGAAGGCACATGTGTCACCTCTCGGTCATTTTCTACTGGCATACGTGTAATTAAGGCATACAATAGGTCAAAATAACAAAGCAATATTTTAACACATCCAACCAGATTCTGCCCAGCTTCTCTCCTTCAGTTACAAGGTGAACCCTCTTCCCACATGCCTGCATCTTTGCTTCAGTGGAAGGTGCATCAAGCTGACTCCCATCTTCTTTTCGGGTCTAAATGAGAGCAGTAAAGACAATAGTGGATCAGGCTTCTCCTTTCTCCAGACTTAGTAACTGATATGGCAACAGGATTTTCCTATGCAGTTGCACAGCTGGAGCCAGAAAAGATGCCAGAGAACTGAAATACTTTATTTTCTTATCATTTGTTTGGATTACTTAAATTTCTATTTTAAATGTTGGTGGGGTTTTTGCTGGTTTTTTTTTGCTTCTTGTTGTTGTTTGTTTGTTTGTTTGGGGTTTTAATTTGCTCCTCTTTGGTTAAAGGTCTAAAAAGGCCCAAAAGTGTAAGCCTGAGCCAGCTATTTTTCAGTATTTTCTTTGTGAAAACTGATTTTTGTTTTAATGATACAAACCCCTTGCCTTGCTAGTTCTGATTCACCCACCAAAACAAGAAAGCACAGCTGGGGTTGTTGTTTTGGGTTTTGTTGGGTTGGTTTTATCGGGTTCTTTTTGTTTGGTTGGTTGGTTGGTTGGGTTTTCCCCTGTTATATTTAACAGTAATAATGTTGCCATCACTGTAGTAGGGTAACAAGCGAGACTTCTGAGGAGAAGATGCTAGCTTTTGTCTTCAATGAGACCAGTTATATGTTTGGAAAAGAGGCAAAGATAGGAAATGTATAATTTTTTTTTTTACATTTAAAAGATAGCTTGTGTAATCATGGTCTCAGTTTTAAAAGTTCTATTAGTGTTTTCTAAAATCTCATTACTTGATATGGTGCATTTGGAGAATACTGTTTGGTTTTTTTGATGTGGATGTGGACGAACTTGGTGTTCTAGAGTTTGGGAATTTATTGTAGAGATAGTTGTACAGAGTTTATCACAGGTATAAGAATAAGGAAACTATTCCAATTTCATTATTGTGTGCATGTTAATGAAAAGTTTGACTAATAGTGGAAGAATTAGTGTGTTTGATTTGATTTTAGTATATTGGACTGTCATAAAACTCATGGGGAAAGAAGTGGGTTTGGGTCTAATTTCCATGTGTTTATGGATGAGGAAGGATGTTGCATCATTTGTTGACTGTATCCTTTTATATCTCCTGTCTCTCATGCCTCACAAACCTTTTCTGCTTTAAAGTAGGTTTCTTTCAAGTGTGTCAGAATGGTAGAGATAGCCAAGCTTTCTAAATATAAGTGAGGAAGGTCTCTGAATTATCCTTAATAGTGTCCCATCACAGTGGCTAATTTGTAATGGTCAAAGGTAGCACTTAGCATGTCTCCGTTAAAGTATTCTGCAGAACAGAGAGAAGGCCACCAGGAGATTAGATTTATAAATATTTGTGGTGATAACACAAATCTTTGCTGAAGAGACAATATATGATGAACTACAAATCAGAAACCCAACTGTCACTATTTCTGCTGCTGATAGACTTATTGAAAGATGCTAACTGATAGTACAGGTGGGCAGCTTCATACAGATCCTACCTCTCCCTCTCCTGGTAACACTGATAAACTCTCTAGCAAATACAAAATTCTGTGTCTTTATTCTGGGCTCCTGTCCAGCAATTACATACCATCTTTCAGTGACATGGAGAGACACTTTTATTATTCCTTGTGTGAAACACAACTGCCTAGGAGCCCAGAAGTGCAAAGCATCAATGTAAGATGAGGTGTAAGGAATGCCTTAGCAGCTGGAATGTGGGAGGCTAGCCTGTAAAACCAAGTAATAGCCCTTCCGATGTCTGCAAACTCCCTGGGGATATTAGCAACCCTGCCTGGCAAGGGCTTGAGCCCATTTATTATCTGTGAAGTGATGTCTTTGACGTGGCATCACTGCTAGTGTCTCTGACTCACTGCCACCCCACCTCTTGTTTTCCAGACCTGAGAGTTACTAGCATGTAATTGCTGACCCATTGACAGAATCATGTGGTGAGGCAGCAGGCCACATGTGTAACCTTGACTGCAGTACCCTTTCCAGAGGCTGTTTGTGATTTTCTTATTATCTAATGAGCTTGTCATTTCTTGTACTAGTTGTAACAGAGCTGAATATTTTCTAGGTTACCTAACCAAACTTCTGCAAAATCATACTGCCTATGCCTGCGATGGGGAACATCTGAGTCTGCACTGTCCTCGGCATTCAACAATAAGTGTTCAGTCAGCATTTTATGGGCAAGATTACCACATGTGTAGCACCCAGGAGCCTGAAAACAGGATGACAGAACCTATAAACTGTGTGGCACCCACCTCATTGCAGGTATTGCACATTGTAAAGGTTCTTAATGCACAGAATCTTTTTATTTTCCACGTGGTGGGCTGTGCTGTGTGAAAATGTTCACAACCTTGAATGAAATGGCATTGTGTCTATGTCTGTTTACCATCAAAAGTATTACAGCTGAAAGGATTTGTCTGCCCAGCAGGATATTAGCATGCAATTGTGAAAGCTTTATGGATTGCCCTCTATTCTGGTGAGCCTTGCTTTGGAAACTCCATTCTCAATGTTTCCTATAATAGATTCCCTTTGAAACAAGGACTGATCATGACTGATCAGACCAGTCTTGATCCATCACACAGGCTCTTGTCCCCAGGGGAGGATTCAAACATTGGACAGAGCTGGGTTACAAATCCACCAAATTAGATGGCATTCTGGTTGGTGTTTGGCTTGTTCCATGCCTATCTTTACTTGCTGGAAAGGCACTGTGACAACTAAACAGCAGACCCTAAACACTTCTGCACATATTTGCATTTACATGAATACATGGTTTGTGTCAGTAGTATTCTGTGTCTGTGTGCTGGGCCCACTTAAGCACAACCTAAAATGATTTATACTTCATAAATTACTACTTTCTGCTCTGGAGTCTTCTGTAACAAGGCTTAGAAGGTCTGACTTACACTGCTGTGAAAGGCTTGTTTCCCTGTAGCAAAAAGGTCCAGTGTTAGGCCAAATTCAGTAAATCACTGCAAAAATGAGTAGTCTGTGCACTGTTCCGTTGGTGAGGCTGTTGTAAATGCTCTGCAGACGCTCTGATGAAGTTTGCAACATTTGTGCTTGCTGCTGACACATTATTGCTTGATAACAGGAATGTTTGTTCCCGTCTTGAAGTTTTTACAGAGTGATTCAGTGGTAATACTCTCTCCAGAAAGAGTATTAGGGCATTTTACAAGTGTGGCTTGCCCATGATGTACTGCAACTTTTAAAGACATTCCAGACATGACCTATGGGCCATGTGAAAGTACATCTCTCCAACAAAAAGGGTAGGCCAGATACATCCTTGATGTCATTTTATTGACTACAGTAAAGTGACACCAATGGTTATTTTGGGCTTGTGAGTGCCTTTGTGAGGTCTTCATCCTTTTTCCCCCTTTGAATATAATAAACACAGCATGGGATAATTGTTGTGTAAACTATCATCATCATGCAGGCACCATCATTGATCAAAGGCATTTTGACAAGGCCACGAACATAAGGGATACAAATGCTCTGCATCTCAGGGAATTCTGGTTCTGTCAAGGAGAAGAGACACATCCTGTAAATCTAATTTTCTTAGAAAAGAGCACCAGTGATTTCATCCCTCCTCCCCTTCCCTTTGGAACTGCATCTGCAGTCTGCATAATTGGGCATGATGCTACCCTGCAGCCAGGAGGAAGCATAAGAGGCATTTTTTTTACAGTGACCCCCTATTAAAAGGATCACTGCAAAGTTATATTTGTCTCCAGATATTAGCAGTCCAGTGCTGTCTCGCTATGAATATCATTGTTTGCTTTTGTGGTTGTGTGTTTCTGCACAGCAACTTGATGTAAAATGTGACTGCTGCTTACATTAAGTAGGAGAAGATACAAACATATGCACAGGAGATGATTCAGCTCAGGTGCAAACAGAAGGTGACTCAGTAGGGGACAGCTTTCTCCACTTTACTAAAGATGTAACTCTTTCACTGGCCTGTTCCAAAACCTTCCCAATTAAGGAAGTTACTTGTTTGATTTGCAGCTCTGTAATAGAAGAATTGACTGATAAAGTTAAGTCTGCTCTGCTTTTCCTTCCCTTTTAAAATCTTTAGAGTGCAGTTAATGCCCAAAAAGTGTTGGATCCAAGTCCTCTGTTTCTACCAACGGAAACAAAAAGGCAAGAGTGTTACGGGATCACTGCAGTGTGCTGCCAATGTGTATCATCTCTGCTTAGGAGGGATGGCTTCCAGGGATGACAGGAAACATTCAGCCACTGCCAACCCTCAGCCTGGGAGCAAGAGTGCAGCTTGTGCTATCACAGTGGTATCTTGGTATGACTGAGACCCCTTCTGAGGAGAATCAAGGCAAAATTTCCCATAGATGTTACAGGAATACCTGAAACTATCAGAGAATGGTATCTTACATTCACTGCTGTTAACAGTGCGATGACTCATAGACAGCACCCTCCTTATTGCAGCCTGCTGTGATTTTAAACATCAAGAACCCGAGCACAACACCACAGACTATCCAGAAGCAGTGTATAGAAAGCCCTCTCTTTGAAGGTGAATAGGAGTTTAATAAGTACACCCTCGCATTTAAAGTGGAGAGATTTTAGGTGCTTTGGCTTGTAGTGGTGTTAAAAACTGGACTCAGACTCATCTTGAGCAATGTCTTTGTATTTTCTATAGCTACAGCTCTAAAAACACTGATGGAGTGGGAACACCAATGGGAGCACTAGAAGTACTCAGTTCTTTTGCAGAACTTTGAGAGGGTCCCCATGATCCTTTGCATATAACACTTCTGACTTTCGTATTATCCTCCTTCTGTTGTCACTGCCAGTGAAGCAGCACAGTAAGAAGCATGATATATTGCTGGGCAAAAAGATCTCAGGTAGATATGGCCTTGGAAAAGCAATTTTAGAGAAGAAGAAGAAAAGGTAATCAGGCTTAAGATAGGCGGTCATATCTGTGCTGTCAGACTAATTCTGAATCTTGTTCAAGTGGCAAGTCAAAGAGATATCTGATAATGTGTGTAACTGCAAGCAATAAGTAAGCACCCCTTAAACAGGAGAGGTCCTGCATGTGGCTTAAAGATGGGGTTGTGCTTAAGTGTCACCAAGAACACCAGGTCATTAGAATTCTTTTAAGTGAAGATACTAGAGAGCATGATCAGGTCAGCTTAGGGAAACTGAGATGAAAAGGTTAAAAATGCATCTTTTTGGAGTCACCATGCTTCACCTGGACACTGCACTTGCATAAAATCTATCAGGAGTGTGTGAGTCCCTCAGGTATGTCAGCAAAGAGGCCGGAGGCTAAGCATGTTCCCACTTGCTCTTGGCTCCACAGAGTCCCAGGCACCACTAAGGCTGTGGTGGCGCACAGCAAGATCTGTCTGACTCTCTGTGAGTAGAGGGAAAGGTGACATACAGCAGCAAA
Organism: Picus viridis; assembly: GCA_033816785.1. Lineage (NCBI taxonomy): Eukaryota > Metazoa > Chordata > Aves > Piciformes > Picidae > Picus > Picus viridis. The sequence continues at coordinate 12,576,802 of CM066570.1, forward strand.
TTGTAACATCAGTTGGTAACAACATTGATTGCCGTCGGCATCACTGTGATGAATGTGTTCACATAAACTTGGCCATGACACAAAGTGCAGTAGAGATGTGGCCTAAATCCAATGGTACAGATGTTTCTTACATGTTTATAGCCGAAAAGCTGTGAAGGAATGATTCCTCTGTACAGAAAAAGAAGCGTTCTCATTGCTGTATAGCTTCATACCTTGTTTTCAAGCCTATCCTTTTTGCCCATTGTTCTAGAAAGTACTGGATGAATGCCAAAACCTGAGATCCTGCCAGCTCCTTGTCAATAGTCGGGTTTTTGGACCTGATCTGTGTCCAGGGACCACTAAATTCCTCCTTGTCTCCTTTAAATGCAAACCTAGTAAGTAATTCACATCAGGCAAATGTGGTTTTGTATTTGTTTTGCTGCTTGTTTTGGTTAAAATGCTATTGCAGAAGGCTTTGTGTAAGTCCTTGTGAAGTTTTGAGACTTAGATTAATAGCAAATTGGTTTTTTTCTGCTTTACCTCAGTTCTCCATTGTGTTTACAACTTCAGTGTTCTTACTGCCAATTTTGTGACCAGTGTAGTTTGGCAGAGTCAGATGTTAGACATCAGACTTGAAAGGAAAAATGTTTGGGAAATTATTTTTAAAGAGATGGCAATGATAATGTCATATTAGAAAAATAGACCTGAACATCAAAACCAGATGCTTGGGCTAAGGATCCAAGTGATGAAGAAGATACCATAATAATGAATATGCAAAAAAAGCTTAAGGAGATGGGACCAAAGCTTTCAGAAATCCTCTCTTACCACCTTCTGTTTGCAGAATAATGGCTGGAGGACACAAACACCTGGCTAACTTTATTATAGAATTTCCTTATGGAATCACCTGTGTTCTATGCAGGTAACTGGTGATATGTAAAGAGACAAATCCTGCCTCAAAGAGGATGTGCTTTGTAAACACAAGAAAAATGTAAGAAAGATTAAGACAGTCATCGTGAGGTTTTATTTATTGATGCTTTCAAATGGCTTTTCTTGTTGCTATTGTATATGAGAAAAAGCCCTAGTAGCACAGTGGCTCAGCTGTTTTTTGGCAGCCAATGCCCAGTGTGATTGAAATAGGTCTCAGAGAAAATAGCAGAATGATGATTTGGGGGTAGGTTCCCCAGCCAACTCAGAAATGTCATCCCACAACTAAAGGAGGAAGCACAGTAGAGATTTTGTTTAATGGGAGCATTAAGATGGACATCATTGGTGGAATAGGAACAGAGGTGGCAAGAAAACTGAAGGGCCTGTTTATGCAGAGTACTGAAGACAGAGCAGAGATATTAATACAATACATTGTATTGTATTGTATTGTATTGATATGGGAATAGAGTAGGCAGATACTACTTTTGGCAAAGCGCTGACACAAGAACTCCCAGGAAGATCTACTGGGCCAATCATTAATGGGGGGAAAAAAAAGTCTGAAATTTGCATTTTTAATGATGTGTTTTATTATATCAATAGTTTAAATTTAACTTCTTATGTATTAGTTACTGCATTATTAATAATAGATGGATTAGGATATCATAGATGTGTCTGTGTCATTGGAAGAAATCTCTTTTTACTAATCAAAAGTGGATTGGGATCCACTTTGTTACTTCAATAAGTTGCTTCATATTTTCCCCACAGGGAATAAGCTACTTTGAATATGTAATATTCTCTAAGATCTAAATTTTACAAAAGCTGCCCAGAAGTGTATTTAACAGCAAATGTTAACTGCAGAATTGAGGAACAGTACAGTTCTAGTGCAAACTACATGATTTCACGTGGTGGGAAATTTATGCTTGTAGGTAAGATTGTAGGCTCAGCTGCGGCAAGCATCCTCACTCAGTAAATCACTTGAATGTAATTTTAAGTGTATTTTACAGCTTCCTTGCCTTCAGGTGGGCACATAAACACCTACATCTCTTCCTTTTTCATCTGCTTAGAAATATTGGTGCTGTATCTCTGCAGAGGTCTCTGTTGTATTCTTAACTTTGTCTTATACCACTTGTAGGTTTGTTTCTGTTTTTTGTCCCGCAGTCAGGGAGCACAGCCGTACAGACAGAGCCCAGCTTTAGCCCATCTGCCCTTGGGTCAGAGCCTCTGCTTTCATGGCATGATCCTCATGGGTGTTCAGTATGGCAGATGCTTCTACAGAAGTAACAATCTGCAGCAGGTCAAGTGTTTTTTAAAATCATGCTTTTTAGACTTAAACTTGCAACTGCTGATGAGCTTGTATGGAAGAAAGTGGATTATTACCAAGAACACTGAGCTGCTTTTTTTCTCATTTGTTTGTTTTCATCTGTTCTATTCTAAATGAAACAATAATATTTTCTATATTGAACAGATAGTAGGTTTTTCTCTCTCCAGTTCCCCTACCACAAACACCCACACTCTACTCACAGGGATACTACTCAGTAACAATAAGGTTTTCCTTTCCCTTTTCTCCTGCTCGGCTCAGGATCCTCCTTTTCCTGTTATCACATTTTGGAAGAACAAAAAAATGTAGCAGAATAAACTCTTCTGCCTGGCCTTATCTGCAGCAAAAATGTCTGCTATCATACCTACCCCAGGAAGACTTGGCAGTAAAATGCTGTGAGCAGAGCAGCTTCTTAGGCCAGCAAGAAAGCTCCTTGCCTAGACAGCGGATTTTGACCAGTTCCCCAGGAGGGATTAACCACAATGTCTGGAAGATGGTCTCCCTTCCTTCCCCGCTGCTGTGCTGCAAGTGCTGCCAGTGTGCCTTTGCCAGCTAAGAAAGGCAGGGGGTGCATTTTTCTCAGGCTCCTGATTCACATCTCAGCAAAACTTTAAAATGAGCCTGCGCTGGCTAGTCACGCCCAGGGGAAGCTGCTGACCTTGGTGGAGCCATGCAAATATAGCTGAGAGCACTGTCTGGCTCAGGACACGCCGCCTGTCCCCATGCCTTTGTGCCTGCCATTCTTCAGCACTCTCTCAGCGTGGTAAGCAGTGGCACTGGGTGATGCCAGCCACTCTCATGATTGATGAGTGTTTGGAGGCTCTCAGCACTCAGGCCGGCATCTGAAGTAGGCATAGAATGCAACATTGTCCCAGGAAGTGACAAAAGGAAAGGATGAGGCCTCTCCTGCTGAGCAGTGGTGGAATCCAAGCCGGGAAATCAGGCAGGAAGGCAGAGGAGATTGGCAAAAGTTACTATTTAAATTGCTTTCAAAAAGGAGCCAGAGGCTTTAGATAGTCATATGGGAGCAATTCAGTTGGAGGAAGCACACCACTTTGCTATTGGCTTTGTCTTAAGTTGTGATAGTGCCGCATATCACTCGCTACAGGACTTACAGAAAAGCTGGTTCCTGTCTTGTTGTTGTTTGCTATTATCAGTCCAGCTGAGTAAATTGCCTCACGCTACCATATTGTTGTTTGCTTCTGTTTTAGCTGAATACAAAACCAAATCAGCATGTGAAAACCAGGAACTGAAACTCCACTGTCAGGAGTCCAAATTCCTTATCATCTACTCTGCCACCTATGGCAGACGGGCACATGAGGAGAATGTCTGCTCGACAGAAGTGGAGCACGTCCCCCCTTTGGTATGTTGTCACACTGTTGATAGACCTTCTTCAAGCAGGTGCACAAGGGGGAAACACGGGGAGAAAATTTCAGGTACAAGAGCAACAGCATTTTGAAAGTGCCAGTGATTGAAGTGCAAGTGAGATCGTTTCTGAAACCCAGACAAATTGCACAGTGTAAGGGGAAAACAGAGTAAGAAATGCAGAAAAGTAGTAAACTTTCACAGAGCTCATCAGTCCTTAGTTCTAGTTCTGTTGGCCATCTGGAATTTAGGTGATGTATACTAAATATCAGCTGTTTGTTTCTGTTCTTCCCCCAACTTCTGACAATAATCAGGCAACCTGAGTGTCATGATGCCATGTCCTGCTGCTACCTTCTCCTCTGATCTCAAATTCTGCCAGCTCTTCCTTGCCTTAAATGCAGACCGTAAGGGTAGGGTCCGTAGGTCTATCACTGTTACATGAACAGATTCCAAGACAATGGCAGTAGAAAATTAAATGTGCCTAGGACTTTTCTTTGGCACCAAATCCAGCAGGCAGAAATGTCCTCTGTATGTAGTACTTGCCCTCTGTGACAGTTTAGGCTGTGCCACTACACCCTCCAAAGCAGGATGACTGCATGAAACATGCTTCTTGGGGCTGCTCCTGGCCTGTGCTAGATCCTCAGCTCTGACAGGGAGTTGTTGAGAAGATGCTGTTGGCCACAGGCTGATGGGTGCAGGGACCATACCTGTCATAGTGGGACACTGCATTGCAGGGCCAGAAGCATGCCCCTTCACATCTGATTTGCTAGTACAGGTGCATGTCAATATATAATATTAATGTACTTATATTAGTAATTAATATATAAAAAATAAATTAATATTGCTTTAACATTAATATTACTTTGGTCAGACTGTGACCACTTGCAGGCACAGACGGTTCCCTTTTGAATAGGTAAAAGACTCCAAAACATCATAAGCGCACAAACAACCAGTCATTGACTTCGCTCTGTCTGGTCTATGATTAAAGACTTACAACTCACTTTTTATCACTAAATACCTACATTTGTGATGGTTGTGAGGTTGTATGGTGTTCAGTGGTTGTCACTGAAGGTATGAAGGTAGATTTTCATGCCATGGAGAAGGACAGCACTAGATATGTGTGCTCTTCAAATCCCTTAACACCACCCAGGGAATGAGTTATATGGCTGGTGCCAACCCTGTGCAAAGACTGAACTTTACTCCTAAGAAATGTGCTACAAGTGAAATCTATAAGAAACATCTGAGAAAAACAAGAAGAGATCAATAATTAATCTTAAAAGCCACTTGTCTGCAAGCCAGTGTTTCCATTTAGTTATATAGATATTATTAAAAATGTATTGGCTGAAAATTGTAATCTGTTCCTAGGCACGAATCTGTTTAAAATTGCTGGGACTATGGTTCACATCAGCTGCCTTGTGTGGTCCTTCACACAGACTTTAGCTCTGCCTATCCAACCCAAACCATTCTATGTTTCTATCTGTTTTATGGAGGAAACATTTTAGTAGGTTTCTGACAGGCTCATACATCCTTCATGATGTAAGGCACCACAGAGATAGCAAAGTTGATCTAGAAGTCTGACATCATGCTAATTTCTTGCATTTAATTCACCTCTGGCAATCACTTACCTCTAATGTCAGCTCTTACAGTTCACAGGTCAGAATACTGCAGCCCCTTCTTACTGGATGAAGTTCCCCCATATAAACAAAGAAACAATTTGCACCACCATCAAGCTTTCTGCTGTAGCCACCTGCATATGACCACCTCTTGAACAACACTCCGTCTGTTGCTGGTTTTGTGTTCTATAAAGCAGTCTAAAAGTGTGATAATAGGAGAGAGCATCTAGAAAGTAGATCCTTATATATATACCCCATTGCTTAATGAAAGTGCTTGGCCTCTTCCTGCATAGTACCAGTAACCCTCTGCAGTGGGTAGAGTTTTCAAAAGCACCTATGTCATTTGGGAGTACACATTCCATTATCACAAGAGATGTAGCACTTAGGAACCAAATCCTGAGCAGATCTATCCATCCTGAGCTTAAATCTTATTACTGTGGTTATTTAAGCACATAGAGATGTGAGTGGGTGCATGATGAGACTTTTAAACTGTCTGCATACACCTCTTTCAAGGAAAGCAATGGTAACTTGAATGTCAACATGATTTTAATTATATGAGACCATTTAGAAAACTTCAGCTGCTCTTGATTCTTGAATCAGAGCCCACGCACTTATATGTGTTTGCACCAAAAGCTGAATCTGCTCAAACACACATCCATTGTTACTTCTACCCACGTTTTGCATCTCAGCTTAAAGGCAGAGCTTGAGTCTTTCCATTTCTTTCACTGCATCAGAAGGAAACCAGCATTTTTTTAGCACTATGCAGCAAAGTCATGTGTAAGTCCTAATGACAAGTATAGGAAGTCTCTGTTGAGCTCAGAGTTTTGTATCTATCCATATTTGGTGTGGTCCTGCTAGGAGTACTGAGTATTGAATTAATTAAATACTTCTGTAGACTTTTGTGACCTCATGTTACATGTAATACAGCTGGTAAGCAATTAAACAGCAGCTTTGGACTGAGACAGATGTATGCTGAACCATTGCTTTCTGCGAACAGTCTGTCAAATCAGCTGGCAGATTTTTGGAGCTTTGTTTCAAAGGGAACACAGGGAAACATAAAGTGTCCTTAACATAAAGGCTCAGAATTCTCCATGTGGGAAACAGACTGTATAAACCTATCTCTGGTATTGGTGATATCTGTGTGGCTTTGAAGCACTTGTAGGACCCTGAGCCTCAGCTCAACGTTTAGCATGACTGCCTCCCCTCTGAGGAGCCCGTTTCAGTAATACAAATTGGCTGCCATTTTCAATACAGAGAAGGAAGAAGAGCAATAACATTGTGGTGTCATTCCTGCTAGACAAAGCCTTTACAGTAGAGTTGTCCTCTGGTGTGGTTGAGTCTTGCTTACCCTAGGCAATGGAACAGCTTTAGCACAAGACAAAGGCAGCTGAAAGGCCCACACAGGGTGGGTTATGGAAAATATACATTCAAGTCCTTGTTCCGATTCATATAAAGACAAGACTTGAATCTGGGTAAAGATTTGAACTACTGAGTACAAGAAACTAACAGGTACCGTAGCTAACAAAGCAGCGAGACTTCAGTCCCAAGACTGATTTGTAGAGTTATATGTGTTATTTGCACCTTTCCTTTCAAAATGTCTCCTGCTTTTGTTAAAAATTACCAGGAAAAAAAGCAAATAAACAAACAAAAATCCACAAAACAAGCTGCACTTAGAACAACTCATCTTGCTCCATGGAATTTGGGAGGGAGGGAGGCTTTGTAAAAGGATGTGAAATTTCCACGTAAGACCACTGTAAAACATTTTCCCTGTATTTTCTCACTTTTTATCACTTTCACCATCAAACTGAAGTATGATATTTTTGCATGTCTTTGGTCTTGCTCTCCAACTTGTCATCAAGGCCACTCACTCCTATGAGTGGTCATCCTTACCCACTTCAAAGAACAGTGCATAAAATCTTGTCTCCAGGCATTTTAGGATATTTTGCCTTCAGAAGTTTATTCTGCAAAGTAAGCTCGTAGCACAAGTAGCAAAGTTCACTGAGGCACAGGAAATTATTTGCATTGTAGGATCTCTGCATCTTTGCAGGAAAATAAAAACCTGCAAGCAGGGTCTTGCTTCTGCAACTACATTCATAGGGCTGGCACTGTTAAGACTATACAGAATTTACAGAAAGTAACTTCACTAAGGCTATAAAAAATGTCACAATAAAGCTAAAGCTGCTTTTGGGTGCAGTTTTGTAGCAGATGGTCCTACTTTAATTGTGTCCAGCACCAAAGCAGGAAACTCAAACAGTTTGTTCCTGTGAGTTGTTGGCTTTTCAGACACTCTATCTCTTTTATATTTGTACTAACATGTGCATGAGGAAAGAAAGAGAAAATCTCAAGGTTGTGTCAGAACAGGTTACCATAGAGAATACAAGGAAGATTCAGGTCAACAAACATCTCTCAATAACTTACTCTTGTTAATACATGAAAGTACTTGGAAAAAGGCTTGCTAGTGGGTCGCTTCTAGCTGCAACTTGTAAGCAAAAACTCTAAAATATCCTTTCCATAAATTTTGCTTGGGTGTGCATTGGCCGGTGAGATGTGCATTCCTTCAAGCACTTATGACCAGCAGAGCCCTGAATTAGGTATCTTCATTGCTATAAGGTAGGGTTCTTTCCAACACAGTTCTCTCTTTTACCTGTTTCCACTTTTGGGAGGTTGAGAATTCAGGCATTTTCCTCATGCACCATGACATGACATAACATAACCTGGGGCTGGGTTTTGTACTAATCCCCTATTCCCAGTGAAATGGCATTCAGCTAAGAAGGGATTTTAGCAAGGCAAGAAAGAGAGCTTTCCAAAATCCTGTAGGTTCCTTCCAGCCCAAGAAGGTGTCATGATTTGGTTATGTAACAGTATTTTGTGATACTGTGATTAATTTTTTCCCCCTGTTTTTTGTTTGTTTGTTTTGTTGTGGTTTTGTTTGTTTTTTCCTGTGGACACTACAGAGGGTCTACAGCTCTTACTCATTAACACTAATTAAAAAGCTTTTGTTTTCCTTCTCTGACTGACAGATGTATATTCTTCCCAGTTTGAGCCAGTCCCTTGTATAAGTCTTTTCATAGCAGATGTAGATGAAGGTACAAATGGCTATAGACAGACCTGGAAATGCTTATACACTGAAGTTACTAAGTTCATGATAGCTATGGACATCTAGGTGCCATGAAACACAAACTTTGTAAGCTGAATATAGAAGTACAGACACTTCAAGGATCATTTAATTAACAGAAACACTGAGCCCAGTTCTCTGCTGGGAGAAGCAGCAACAGCTTGTAGCTCAGAACTGCTACAGAGAAGGTGACTTTTTAGACTGCAAGTATCACTGGTTGAAGGCCGTTCCATTCCTGAGCATCAGCTGCTTAGCAAATACATTTACTAGCTAAATGTGACTCTGATTTCAAACACAAGCCCTGTGGGCAGTTGTGCAAGTAGCAGGCTGCTGAATCAAGGAAACCTGAGGCTTCAAAGGAGTTTAGTAACACAGCATAGGACCTCTTCCAGGGACACTGTGAAAATGCAAATGTGCTCCAGCAGTGAAGGCAGAGGGATGGTGTGAGTGGGGTCGATGCAAAGGCACTGTTCTGTAGCAGGACTAGGGCTCAGCGACATGGGGTAAGTTCACATAACCCTTGCAAGCTTCTGCCACTAGCACCTTGCCATTCTGAGTGTGGGCAACAACAGGCAACTGAGTTTTATGGGTGCAAAAGCATGGATAAAATTGTTTGGTTTTGCTTCTACCACTGAAATCTTTAAGTCACCTTTCTCTCTCTGTGCAGGCATTAGATAGGAAAAGTTCCTTGTCCATGTCAACCTGGGTCAACTGGGAAGATTAGTAGGTGTTTTGAGCTACAGAAAGTTCAGAAAGTTCCAGTAGGAGCCATTGTACCCCTTGACCCCAAGAAATCATGTTAAAAAAAGCTCCCCAAAAAGAAAAGGGTGTTCAAAGCAGTGGCAGGGTGAAAAGTGGTTGCTTAAAGGGAAGAAGAAAAGCAGCCAGCATTTTGAGTCCAGTTAGCTTTCTGCTGAGAAGAACAGGGAAGATAGCATTTGGCTGAGCAGCTGTTTGAAGCTGCTCAAAGCACACTCAGATGCACATCACTTCATTCATTAATGTTCTCTTTACTAGCAGTTCAGGGGTTTCTTGCTTTTTTTTTCTAGCTTAGATTATCTAACTGTTGAAAACTACACTTCTTACTCGAGTCTAAAATGAGCCAGGGAACTCCTGCCTGTGTACATGCAGACTCAAGTGGTGCACAAGAAGGAACCAATGTTTGAACAGAGGGATCACAGGATGTTAGGTGCACAACAAGGACCCGATGTTTGAGCAGAGGGTGCACAAGAAGGAACCAGTGTTTGCGCAGAGGGATCACAGGATGTTAGGGGTTGGAAGGGACCTCCAGAGATCATTGAGTCCAACCCCCTGCAAGAGCAGGACCATAGAATCTAGCACAGGTCACACAGGAATGCATCCAGATGGGTCTTGTAAGTCTCCAGAAAAGGATACTCCACAGCTCCCCTGGGGAGCTCTGTGACCCTCACAGGGAAGAAGTTCCTCCTCATGTTGAGGTGGAACCTCCGGTGCTGTAGTTTGTATCCATTACCTCTTGTCGTATCACAGGGTGCAACTAAGAAGAGCCTGTCCCCTCCTTCTTGACACCAAGCCCTCAGGTATTTATTAACATTTATTGAACCCCCTCTCAGTCTTCTCCAGACTAAACAGCCCCAGGTCTCTGAGTCTCTCCTCATAGGGCACATGCTCCAGCCCCTTATCCTGGTAGCTCTTCATTGGGCTCTCTCTTGAGTAGATCCCTATCCCTCTTGAACTGGGGAGCCCAAAATGGGATGCAATATTCCAGGTGTGGCCTCACCAGGGCAGTGTAAAGGGGGAGGAAAATCTTCCTTGACCTGCTGGACACACTCCTAGAGAGCTTGGTTCCTTCTGCCCCTAGTGAATATGGAGCTCCACTTGTCTCTTGCCCTCAGCATTTGTACTGGCAGACGGATCCCCCCTTTGTGTGCACTCTTGCACTTGCAAGAAAGAGAGAAAGCCCAGAAGAGCACCGGTGCAAAATGCTTACGGACTGAGTACTGAACTCAGAGCTTCTTTCAAATAAAACCAAGCAATGGGCTTGTCTCATGCAGGCTTACAGGGGTCTCACAACAGGCTCTGCAGTGAGAGGCTGCGGCTTTTCAGAAAGCTTTGGTGCTGTATTCGCTCTTAAGGAATGGCCTCTGCAGGCAGCAAGTAGTATTCTTACTGTATCATACTGCCATATTTACCAATGGTACTTGGACCTGGGATATAAAGGTAGCAGCAACACTTTTCATAAGTGCTGCTGATCCTGTTGTACATTTTTGCTAGAATCAGCGGTTCAGATGGCCCTTTTCTGATGCATAGGCAGCACTCTGTGTGTCAGGCTCTTGCATAAATTACCATATTATTATGGTAACTTTCTTTAGGATTCTACAGCCTTAGCTTATTCCAAACTCCATAGTTCCCCCTTGTCAGTTTTTGTCCCCAGAGCTGATATTTGGGCTCCACAAAGCACAAGCCATCCTGATTTGGTAGTGTGAAATCTTTGCTTTCAGTTGATTTTAAAAGCAAGCTCCTTGTTCTTTTGCTGGTAGGCACAGCCCAGAAAGCATAATGCAGTATAAGCCAGCAGTTTCGGATGAAAGCAAGAAGCAGCTGAGCTCCAGTACTGGAGCCACAGATTGTGGAGAAGTTTTTTTTTTGTGGGTGCCATGGACCTTCACTGGCACATTGCTTTTTGTGTCATGCAGGTCTACATATGAGACACATGCCCATCATGTCTTAAAGATCACCTTATTAATAGTGGTTTGGGAGAAGATGTCATTCAGTACTTGTGGTGGGTTGAAACTGTTTGGACAGGGTGTGACAGGGTACTGTTGCCAGAGCTTGGCACAAGACGCTCGGAATAGCTCTGGCTGCTCCATCACCAGGAGGTCTTGTGTGGCAGGGTGGAAAGAAAGGGAGGGAAACCTCCTCCTGTCTGAATTGAGAGAAGCTTTAAGAAACCAGAAGACAAATTGCTTCTCATTAAAGCCTGCATGATTTATGGCATGTTATTTGCATGCCAAAACTTCCCTAAACAAAGCTAATTAGGGAGCTGAAAGAGCCTTTCCTCCAGAAACAAGGCTTTCTACTCTGTTAGGAAGCTGCAGTCAGATTTGATTGTTTATTACTGCTTTAAGAACCTCTTCTTGACACTCATACCTCTGTGCCATCCATATGGCTGTCTGCTTCAAATGATCCACCAACAGTCTTGGTGTGTAGCAGGCAACTGGGAAAAAGGCATGAAGAATGGAGTCTTTTCCCAGCCACACACTGCTGCTTTTTCTGCCAGTGCTGCTGGATGCCACCAGCCTACTAGCATGCCAGAAATGTGCTTTTCAGAGGCAGTTTATTTTAAATGTGTGGTACCAGTTTAGCAAGCCCCAGAAACCTATGTGTAGCTCAGATATTACTTAGATATTCAGAATGTGGACACATAGCATATAGACTAGTGGTATCTTTGGGAGTGTGCATTGGGACCATTCACTCCTTTACTCAAAATGCAGCACCGAATCCTCTCCTCATTCAGACATTGCAGTAAGGTGTTTAACCAGGAGGATAACTTACTCCTAGCCTGAGCTCCACCTTGCTGCAGCTGTATTGCTATTGAACCCCAAGCAACTTTAGTTGAAACTAGTTTGAATGTCCCTTCAGCACACACTGATTCCTCTGACTTCAATGCAGACACACTTCCATAATGTGTGCTTGTGGGAGATTGTACAGATGAAGCTGCAGATGTTAAAAACGTGGCCTTCAGTACCAGGTACACAGAATTCTTCTGAGCTGAACTCATTGCTTAGCTGGCATTACAGCTGCTGAGAGAGCTAGCAAGGAGACAGCAAGGGTGCACATGAACCAGACAGAAAAAAAGTAAGCATTTTTTGACCAAATCACTAAAAGCCGAAGTCTTGTTAGGCCACAGGATGCTGTTAAATAGTTTTTATGTTATAGTCTTTACAGTTACCATCAACAGTGTCCTGCAAAAGCAAGCCAGCCTTCATTTACGTTTCCTCACCTGTGACACCAGGCAAGACTTGGGAAGTTCTCCAAAGCAGGCCTGCCAAGAGCCTGCAGGCATATGATGACTGGCTCCTCAGGTAGAGGAGCCAAATCCAGCATGAGTATAGATGATAAGGAGCTATTAACTCCCAAAGAAACATGAGCAAACATCTACCACAGGCAAAACGGAACATGTACTCACTGTATCACTGAATGTGTAGAAAACCATCAGCACAACAACCTCCTCAGCTACTCTGAGTAGCTCCCAGGGCAGGAAATTTTGTAGGAAAAACATGTCAGTTTGCAGATTTCTGTTGTGCTCCCAAGCCATTCATTTATGAATCATCTGATAATTCCTCCTGATATTCTTCAGTTGCTTATGTATTTGCCAAAATAAGCTGCGTGGCTGCCTAAAATGTCCACCCACTGATCTAAAATTGCCAGGGAGGGAAACTGAAGCCTTGGGTTACTTAGTAAGCTCTACATAAAGTTTAGGTCAGCCTTCCCTGTCTGCTCAGCAGTCACCTGGTACACAGAGAAGCACTAGAATGTTAAGTCTCTGAAAAGACAAAGGAAGAGATACGTTACTAAAATTCCATGCCCAAAGGTAACCTGTGGGCCTTTTGCCAAACCGTTCAGCCCAGTATCTCCTGATGGCTCTGCTCAAGTACATGACTTATTTAGTGTTGGTGTCAGGGCATTAACTCTTAAAAAATCACAAATTTGTCCTATTTTCACTTATTAAATGTCAGTCTTCTTTGTCAAGAACTCCAATCTCAAACCTCCCCTTCAAATAAAACTGATTTGGGGAACCTTTTGAGTGTCGTTGCAAACACTGTTTCTCTTTCCTCTAGAGCCACAGATTAGTTTCATCAGTTGGAAGGTGACAAGGTGCCATCCTTGTCTGAGTTTTACTATAGGGAGAACTGCTTTAATGCCCAGACAAATACATTTTCAGACCTTTGGGGTGTCCCTGCCTCTGAAGACTAGAGTGAGAAATATCTACCATCCACAGAAAGTCACAAAATATGTTAGGTAACACTGACTGGAAGCAGAAAGCTTCAGAAAAGTATTACTTACTCCAGACTTGTAATTTCTGCATAGTTTCAGTTTCAGAACCAAAACCAAGGGATGTTTTTGCTTTGTGGCTTGGAGTTTAGCATGTGTGGATACTGCTAATTTAATCACATCTAAAGACATTCTTTCTTCTTTTTTTTAAAGCAGAATTTTGTCTTGACACAGGCTTTCCCACTCAGATAATTTCAGCTTCAGTACAAAATCTTGCTAATCAAGTTTTAGTCTTGTGCAATTTGTAGTGGGAAGCATTAAGTCTTGAATAAGGAAATTACAGCTCTGAGTGCAGACGTTAGCAAGACAGATTTTCACCCATGATGCATGCCTCTTGCCCAGTCCACAGAGAGACATTCAGCAATCTGGATTTTCTTTGTCTGTGCAAACTCAGGGAAGTTTAGGCTGCTTTGAAAATGATGTAGGTTACCTCTTGTAATTAGGACATGAGGGCAGAGCAGAGTAGATGCTGTTGGGGTTGCTTTAGGTATGCAAACTTGGCTTGTGGTGGCATTTTATGAGAACAGCCTGGAATTTGGAACAGGAGAAGACAAATGTTTCCCTGGTTAAATATTGAGCCCATTTTGACCTCTTTACCATGGCAGAATGGCTCCTACCAGCGACAGACATAGTAAAGCAAAACCTACCTGTAATACACCAGACTTCACTATAGCCCGGGCTGTCACAACACACAAAAATTGGTCTTGCCTGACTCGAACTGAAATTACGCATCCAGTCAAATCATCCCAATAATTCGAGGACCAAGAGAAAGACCTGCAAACAGCATTGCATCTCCCTTTTGAGATGAGTCATTTTGAGATGGAATAGACAGAGAACTATTTGGATGTGCAATTTTTCACCCCCAAGTCATCATGTGCTGGAGCGTGTCCAGAGAAGGGCCACAAGGATGATCAGAGGGCTGGAGCTGCTCTGCTATGAGGACAGAATGAGAGAGTTGGGGCTGTTCAGTCTGGAGAAGAGAAGGCTCTGAGGAGACCTTATTGTGGCCTTCCAGTATCTGAAGGGGGCCTACAAGAAAGCTGCTGAGGGACTTTTTGGGGTGTCAGGTAATGATAGTACCGGGGGGATGAAAAAAAAATAGAAATGGGTAGATTCAGATTGGATGATAGGAAGAAGTTCTTCACCATGAGGGTGGTGAAACACTGGAACAGGTTGCTCAGGGAGGTGGTGGAAGCCTCATCCCTGGATGTTTTTAAGGCCAGGCTGGATGTGGCTCTGACCAACCTGATCTAGTGTGAGGTATCGCAGTATCACAGTATTACTAAGGTTGGAAGAGACCTCGAAGATCATCGAGTCCAACCTGTAACCACAAACCTCACAACTAGACCATGGCACCAAGTGCCACATCCAGTCCCCTCCTGAACACCTCCAGGGACGGCGACTCAACCACCTCCCCGGGCAGCCCATTCCAATGGCGAATCACTCTCTCGGTGAAGAACTTTCTCCTCACCTCGAGCCTAAACTTTCCCTGGTGCAGCTTGAGACTGTGTCCCCTTGTTCTGGTGCTGGTTGCTAGGGAGAAGAGGCCAACCCCTTCCTGGCTACAACCTCCCTTCAGGTAGTTGTAGAGAGCAATGAGGTCGCCCCTGAGCCTCCTCTTCTCCAGGCTAAACAGCCCCAGCTCCCTCAGCCTCTCCTCATAGGGCTGTGCTCAAGGCCTCTCACCAGCCTTGTTGCCCTTCTCTGGACACGTTCAAGGGTGTCCCTGCCTGTGGCAGGGCGGGTTGGAACTAGATGATCCTTGAGGTCCCTTCCAACCCTAACAATTCTATGATTCTATGAAGGGAACATAGAGGTGTTACAGTGGACACTCATTGAGAGCTTGACATGAAAGTCAGCATGTGGTAGTTAGCTTGCTGCAGGTTCACATTTTGGTTGCAGCTGACTTCCTTGCATTGACAGATCTTAATATCTAATTCTGAAATCCTGCTTAGGCAAAGATATGCCTGAAATCAACAGCAGATTTGTATCTCGAGTCATACAAGTGGCAGCTATCACTCCTAACCACACCAGTGTTGTATATTTATTGTATGCATTTTTCTTTCAGACTGCTTGTCGTACACGGCGCTAGAAGTCTTATCAAAAAGGTGTTACGGGAAACAGAGATGCAAAGTCATTGTCACTAGCCAGGAGTTTGGAAGTCCATGCCTGCCTGGAGTGACAAAACACCTGAATGTCAGCTATGCATGCGGTAAGAGCCAGTGCATGATCATTTTAAAGTTCCCATTCTGCTTGCAAAGCAAAACAATGTCAGAAGGTGCACACATATGGAGACACACACATGCACCCAGAGGCTTCCTAAATCTCCCCTTGCTTTTAACATGGGAAGCTTGTGACGTGGCCACACAAGAACAGCCAAAATATGTGAGAAATCCCATGGGCAGAGCTGCACCAAATGTAAACTCGTACATTAAGGGTTTTTTTTTCCTTAAAAATGTAATTGGCAATAAAATACAAAGTAAGTGTTTAAATATTATGAGAAATACTATCAAAGTAAGAGTCTGCTCTACAGAATTCATCTGCAACAGGGCTAGGAAACATATCCTGGCATTGCCTGCCATCAGTACAGGTAAAGCAGTCCAGCATAATTGAAGCACTGTGTACAAGCCCAGTCCTGAAACCTGATTCACATGAGCACACCTACGGCCTTCAGCCTTGCAGAGGGATTTCCTTTCTCATGGGCAAAGTCTCACAGTAAGTAAGGGTTGGAGGTTATACATCCCTTGCAGAACTGAAGTCTAATTCAGCTCATTCCTCAGACAAGAGGGAAGTTTTCCATGTTCTTTACCACAGACTAGTATTGTCAGGGGGAAGCAGAATTTCCTATGATTCTTCTTCTCTAAAGCAAAGGCTGTGGGAGACCAAAAGTGATATCAATCAAGGTGAGAGGAAAGTGGTTGCAGAGCTTCTGTGTAGTGTCTTACTTCAGCTGCACATTTTTAGGAATGGCTGCACATTTCTAAGCCTTAAACAGATTTCCTCAGGCTTTGCTTTCTGCTGCTGGCAAGCTGTGGGGCTGAAGCACGAGGGTCAGGGGTGATTGTCTCACACACACCTCTGCTCCAACCAGAGGACAGGTTATTTTTTTTTCTTCACCAGGTTGCTGATCTGCTTGCTGTGCACTGGTTGGAAAGCTGCCAGCTCTGCTCCTTTCTGACTCTTTCTGGTCTGTAGGGAGTCACAGCAGTAGCTCCACAGGAACATATCAAAGAGTCCTTTTGCTGACTCTCTAGTGAGTAGTGGTTAGAGGGCACAGGTTATCGGAGATGTGCTTTTGGGAACAGCAGTGTAGGATTAGTTACTAAATCACTGTGTAGCTGAAGATCAGAGGAAAACGAGCCCTTGATGCTTCCTCGCCAGCATGAGATATTTTCTTTTTCAGCCTCCTCATGAGTTAGTTGTGAGATGAGAGGCACTGCAGTAATTCAGCTTTACATTGTTGAATAGAGCTGCAGCTCTGCCTTTGCACTAATGTGTCATATTATCATGCAACTGCCTTCGTGCTGGAGTAAATTTTTGAATGAGTTAAAGGAATTCTCTTTAGTTTTTAGTAAGGATAGCTACAACAGAATATTCTGTCTTGCATATCTGTGTACTAGAAAACCAGCATAAGCTTGTTTGCAGTGAAGTTATGCATTCTGTTATTTAGTGAAGTGCTTTTGCAGAAACGTGGGTAATAAATAGTGTTCTTGTGTGTTGCTGGCACATTTTGAAGGCTTTTTTCTTCTGCCAGATTCTACTCAAATGTGCAATCTGAAGCATTAGCCAATGATTTGCAGGTCTAATTATTTTACAGATCATTTAGTGAACATGGGAAGAGCTTGTTCATATCTCAGAATGACATTTCACATTCTTTCCCCTCTAGAAGATTCCTGATAGCTAATGCTTCCCAAGATGAGGTAAACAGGCCTTTCTCTGAAGTTGCAGGAGCAGCAGAGCACAACAGAGCAGACCACAGTCTCTGAGGGCTGTGCCACACTTGAAAGTATTTCCATCATGATCAGGAATGTGAAAAAAATCATACACCCCACCTCATGGGTCAGCAACAATTTGGGGCTAGTGTGTCTGGCTGCATTTTTACTTTTGCAGTTAACTCCTGCTAGTAGAAGCTCAGGAGCCAGATCATGCTGGCTTCTAGCAGGCTGAGTGCCCCAATAACCTGCTTAACATCATCTAGTGCCTGCAAGAGGTGGCATCTCCCGGATATTGCTGAGGCTGAACTTCAGGAGCC
Source organism: Picus viridis (assembly GCA_033816785.1). Taxonomy (NCBI): domain Eukaryota; kingdom Metazoa; phylum Chordata; class Aves; order Piciformes; family Picidae; genus Picus; species Picus viridis. The sequence continues at coordinate 12,594,402 of CM066570.1, forward strand.
TCTCAGAAAACACAGCTCCTGACACCCCACGTTGTATCTGCACTCCCTGGAGGCCATTCAGAGTCTGTCTGTAGGCTGTAGTTGGCAGCTTACTGCAGGTCTGTAGGTGACTGACTCTTAGCCTTCCTAACAAAGTAGTGCTGACACAAGTTGTACTATAGCTGTATTGATACAAATTCCTCATGCTAGTGCCAGCTTTTCTGTTTAGTGACCTGATGCAGCCTAAAGTCCTCATGTCTGAAGTAAAGCCACAACAAAAATGAACAGTGCAAGCAATCAGGGGCCATTTTTGTCCACGCCATTTTGAATTAAGCATCCCCCTACAATAAATATTTGAAAGCCAAATTAAATAGCTATTCAAACACAATGGGAAGCCTTGAGGAAAGGATTAGTCCTGTAGCAAGCAAAGCCCAGGGAAGTTCCCCCTGGGAGAGGAGCAGGAGGAACATAAGCCCAGGTGAAGGAGCCTTTGACTGAGCTGGTGCCCCTATGACAGAAGCTTCAGGTCACACAAAGGCACTGGGATGGTGTGTCCTCCCAGGAGATTGTTCATAACACATGCATATTGTTCATAACGGCCAGGCCTGCAAGTTCAGAGTGCAGTCTGAAAATAAACCAATCTGCTCCCTGTCTGCCTCATGCTCCTACAAAAATATTCAGGCACTGGAAAACAGTTAAGAATTACGATGAGGTACAGGCCAAAATAGATACGAGCTCATTCTGCCCTATCTCTGTTGGCCTTCTCTTGCAAACAGGAGCTAAGAGTCTTGGGAAAAAAAATGCCTTCATCAGGAAACAGCTATGACTTTGAGCCCACACACACAAAAGTTCTGCTCAGAAAGAAGTGCTATTTTTAGTTGTTTTTCAAATGAAAACTATGCTAAGCTACAAACTTCAGTCTCCTCTGTTCTGTTCAACTTTCCTTATCACTATTTATTTGCAAAGGTTACCGTGTGGGATAAAGGTGAGCTTCATACCTGGAATTTCTTGCTTCCCCCCCCTTCACATCAGACTGAAAAATCAGTCTGCCTTCACATAGTACAGGGAACAGGTGCCAAGATCTGAGTGTCTGAAGGCCCCATTCATTTAACAAGGATATGTGAACTGTCACTGTCTGCATGATGCACCTGCTGTTATCTCTTCTCATTCTTTTAAGAAGAGCATGAAAACTTATGAAGGGAAAACATCAATGAAGTGAGAAAGATGCAGCCCACTGCCACCTAGCACCTCTCCTCCTACCCTGCACACCTTCATTCTCAATGACTATTCGTCTCAGAGGCTTTACAGAGGATGTGACACAAGACAGATATTTTGTCTGAGAATTGCAGTGAAATATCCTCTGGATCTGGATGCGGTTTGGCATCTGACTGTAACCCATTTTATCCTGAACTCATAGGCCAGTTTTGCCTACTATGCATGGGTTAGCACACCCCTTGTTGAATGGAAAACAAGGGGGCAGGTGCCACACTGTCTGCAGCTGTGTTGATGTTCCTGGAGCTCCGCACAGGCTGGTGTGTGAATTCAGTCACAGGTCCAGAGCTGCCCTTACTAGACCCTCACAGGAAAATGCAGCACTGTATGTCCCCTTTGGTGTTTCAGTGAAAATTATCAGTGCTCTACCCATGCATTCCATCCCTCAAGCTCCCTCTGCCTGCTGCACCTGTTTCCATCCCCTGCCATGTTTATTTCATTCTTCTTCCCAGTTACTTTATTCCCTTTCCCACCTCCTCATCCTCCCCATCAGTGCTAGCCCTGTGAGCAGCATGCTCTTTGTCACCATCCCATGCCTCAGCATCCAGTGCAGTGCCTTCTGGTGTGCTAGACCTGTGGGTAGTGGTGGAAGGAGAAGGACATGGCACTGGGTGCAGCCACCCTCTTGGGACAAGCCATCAGGGTGAGAGTATAAGTTTATGGTACTGTAAGTCAGGGCAGTGCAGCAAGCAGCAGCCCTAGCTGGGATTGATATGGTGGGGATAGGCAGCACCAATTCTGCAAACACTCCTGGCCTTTGGGCATGAGGGAGCATCTCTGAGCCACTGAGGCAACTCAGGGTGGTTGTGGCACTGGGGCAAGACTTGCATACTGGCAGGACTGGCACTTGCTTGTGCTGGCTCTGAATGCAGCCACCCACTATGATTCCTTCTGTAGCACTTTTGAAACTGAATTAATAAGCTGAGTGTTAGCAGCAGGATTGGTAATTAACTGAAGATCTGGTTGCTCAAACTAACTATACCATTTGTCTTTCATCCTCTCAAGTTCCTAAACTGATCCTCACAGCAGTCAACCCCCTGGCCACCGATAGTAAGTCTTCTGTAAAGCAGAACAATGGTATGTACCATCAAAAACATAGGGCTTGCTGCTCTCCATTCTCTTTGGTTGTAATAGGATGTTTTGCCACTGTAGATCTTGGTCTGAGGGAGGTGGTCATGGAAACCCTGCAGAAACAGGAGGGCAGGATGACAGGGTGGGAGCGAGGCAGGACCCATACCGGCACGACCCTACTGTCACGGCACTGAAACGAGTGGCCCATCCAGATCTACCTGTTACCAGTGTGATGTCTTCTAATTTTGATTGAACTGGGGGAAAAGAAAAAGTGAAAATGCATTTTTGTGTGTGTGTGAAGGATCTTTTAAGCATTATGTCAACACCTGCTCTTCTTAAAGGCAACAAAATTAATGATGTGGCTATGCATATTTGCTGTCACCAGTAATGGCAGCGTACTGCAGAGACTGGACTGGGAAGTTCTTCTGAGTGCTATGAAGCATAATGAAGTAAAATTAGTTCAGAAACTCTACTGGGAAAAGGCATGGGTAGTAGATAGTTTTCTATTCATCACAGAATCCCAAAATGCCTTAGGTTGGAAGAGACCTTAGAGGTCATCTACTCAAACCATGGCAGGGCCACCTCTCAGCTAGACTTGGTTGCTCAAGGCCTAATCCAACCTGGTCTTGAAAACCTCCAGGGAGGAGGCATCCACAATCACTCTGGGCAACCTATTCCAGAGTCTTGCCAGCCTCATACTGATTAACTTCCTAAGATCTAGTCTAAAGGTACTCTCCTTCAGCTTTAAACCATTCCCCCTTGTCCTGTCATTAGACACCCTTATGAGAAGTTCCTCTCCAGGTTTCCTATAGGCTCCTCTCAGGTATTGGAAGTCAGCTATATGGTCCTGCTGGAGTCTTCTTTTCAGGCTTGTCTAGTTGCTCAGTAGTTTGAATATTTCCTTATTTGTAATTGGTTTATTTATTTATCAAGTATTTTTTGTTCTAATGTTCTGCAAGGTTCCTACAGCACAGCACTAGCCTGCCTGTGTTTTAGGTGCACTTGTTAGCTTAAAAGTTATTGAGTGAATATCAGTTCAGTAGCTTCATCATCAATGATACGATTCAATTTGCTTCACCTCCACATGTCACAGGTGTTGACCTTGATCCAAAGGAATCAAGACTTCCAAAGAAAGATGGAACTATTGTCAGCAACTCCTTGGCTACATTTGCATACCTTAGAGGTAGGAAAATGAGGCTGAGATGGTTTTCTTCATTAAATCGTGACATTTTGGGGGGAAAGGGAGGATCACCTCAGAAGGTCACAACTTGCATTCTCATGTTTATAGTCACAATATTATTACAATATGATCACAGTCTTGTGGATGGGACAGTCAAAGCATAATTGATATTTATAGCATATTTTCCATCTTGAAGGATCCAAACACTTTTAGAGACTGCAGCCAAGTTATTTTTTAATGAATATTTTTCAATGGGGACAGTCTGTTGTTCAGTATTTCTGAAAACCTGGTCCTGATCTGGGAGCAGAGCTGGAGACATCCATTTTTGGAAATGTTGGTTTGCACACACATAAGGATCATTGAGGAGCAGTGGAAAAAAAAAAAAAAAAAAGGAAAAAAAGCCAATCCAAATCCTGCCCTCGCTGGTACGGGACATGGCAGGATTTGTGACTTAGCAACACTTAAGGCAAATCTCATAGACTCATAGAATTGTTAGGGTTAGAAGGGACATCAAGGATCATCTAGTTCCAACCCCCCTGCCACGGGCAGGGACACCTCACACTAGATCAGGCTGCTCAGAGCCGCATCCAGCCTGGCCTTAAAAACTTCCAGGGATGAGGCTTCTACCACCTCCCTGGGCAACCTGTTCCAGTCTCTCACCACCCTCATGGTGAAGAACTTCTTCCTAACACCCAATCTGAATCTACCCATTTCTAGTTTTGTTCCATTCCCCCTAGTCCTATCATTACCTGACACCCTAAAAGTCCCTCAGCAGCTTTCTTGTAGGCCCCCTTCAGATACTGGAAGGCCACAATAAGGTCTCCTCAGAGCCCTCTCCTCTCCAAACTGAACAACCCCAACTCTCTCAACCTGTCTCCATAGAAGAGGAGCTTCAGCCCCCTGATCCTCCTTGTGGCCCTTCTCTGGACACATTCCCACATGTCTATATCTTTCTTGTAATAGGGGCTCCAGAACTGGATACAGTGCTCAAGGTGGGGATCTCACCAGAGTGGAATAAAATTTTGTTTAGGCAAATAAATGCATGATCACCAAAACTCTTAACACCACAGGAGAAGTCATGAATTTTGGAAGTAAGCAAAGTCTGATGTTGAGAAGTGATTCTGGAGCTAAGATTTCTGCTCTTCTAGGAAACACCAAGAACCACACAGCTGTTGAGCATCATCTCACAGTCTTTGCAAGGGTCTCCCCTGCCAGCATGAAGAGTAGCTGCAGCCCCACAAGACAAGACTGTCTTCCTTGCTGGCAGCACCCAGCTGCCACCAGCTGCTATCCCTGAATGCCTAGACCCTACCAGCCTTGAGAGCCCCCAGCAACACCCCAAGTGGCCAGGGTTGGATTTTACAACCCTGCAAGAAAGGCTGTTCCACATCTGGTGAGACCCCACCTGGAGTACTGCCTCCAGTTCTGGAGCCCCTATTACAGGAGGGATGTGGACGTGCTGGAACATGTCCAGAGAAGGGCCACGAGGATGATCAGAGGGCTGGAGCACCTCTCCTATGAGGACAGACTGAAGGAGTTGGGGCTGTTCAGTCTGGAGAAGAGAAGGCTCCGAGGTGACCTCATTGTGGCCTTCCAGTATCTGAAGGGGGCCTACAGGAAGGCTGGGGAGGGACTTCTCAGGATCTCAGGTAGTGATAGGACTAGGGGGAACGGAATGAAGCTGGAGATAGGGAGATTCAGGCTGGATGTGAGGAGGAAGTTCTTCACCATGAGAGTGGTGAAGCCCTGGAATGGGTTATCCAGGGAGGTGGTTGAGGCCCCGTCCCTGGAGGTGTTTAAGACCAGGCTGGACGAGGCTCTGGCCAGCGTGATCTAGTGTGGGGTGTCCCTGCCCATGGCAGGGGTTGGAACTAGATAATCCTTGTGGTCCCTTCCAACCCTGACTGATTCTATGATTCTATGATTCTATCTGTCTTACTTGTTGCTATACTAAGAAGTAATCTCAGGGAACATCAAGGAAGAAAAATGCTCCCTACCTAGTGTGGCCTGGAGATGCTGCTGTGGTGCCACAGAGCCCAGAGTTGCTCTTCCTATGCCCCCTCTTCATGAGGGTAAGGCCCATTTTGGCAGTGTGGCTGGGGAAAAAAAGTGTGTGCTTCTAGTAGCTGTTTGAGAATGCTAGTAAGCTGCTAATGAAACGATGGAACACTGTTGTTATTTTGTCATGTTATTAAGAGGCAAGGATTTCTGCACTGCTTTGGAAATGGCTGCTGATGCTTTTGTAGCTAGACTTTGGCAGAGTTTGTCAAGTGTTTTAAGCACAGGCTTTCTGATTTCAGATCACCCTGAAAGAGCAGCTCTCCTGTTTATGTCCAGTGTTTGCGTGGGCTTAATCCTCACACTCTGTGCTTTGGTGATCTGCGTGTGGTGCTCGAAGGACATCAAGAAATTGCACAGAAAGAAGAATCAATTAATGCCAGGAAGTGACAGAGCATATGAGAACAGTGAAAATGAGGAGCAGGAGGAAGAGTCCTCTGATTCAGATGTCCAGGATGAGGTAGCAGAACTTTACAGACCTTCTTACTCAGGTTATAATTCCACAGAGGCGGCAGAACTGGCTGAAAGGATAGAGCGCAGGGACCAGATCATACAAGAGATTTGGATGAACAGTGGTTTGGATATGACACCTCCCAGAAATCTGAATACATTTTATATTAATGAACCATAAATGGCTTATTTTGGATGATGCCCTAGCCCTTTTTTATAAAAAAGAAATGTACCTTCTGTGAAGGAACATTTGTATCAGTGCGTATAATTATTTGTGAGGTAAGACAAAAATGTATGCAATAAAAGGAGAGTTTCAAGCCCTCGACTGTCTATAACTCATTCAGTGAAAAACTTGTTTGAAGCTTTGGCAGTTGCAAGTTATGGTATCTTGTGAACTATTTTTCTGTGCAATTTGGGGTGAGCTGCCATATGCATGTTAAGGAATATTAAAAGGGACAATTTAAGCAGCATAACATGAGAAACACCTGCATTGGGACACCAACCAGTTAGTGTGTTGCAGCTCATAAATTACATGAGGACGTGCCCTGTTGATGAGAAATATATTTTAATAGCATGAGCAGGACAAAGCAAAATTAACCACAGGTTCTTGAAGCTTTTCTGCTGTTTCATTAACCCAGTCTTCCCCACAGAAACCCCTGTTCCCCTGGCAACAGTGTCCTGATTACAAGGGGTTAGATTACAGAATCACACAGAATCAACCAGGTTGGAAGAGACCTCCAAGATCCACAAGTCAAACCAATCACCCAACACCATCTAATTAACAAACCCATGGTACTAAGTGCCTCATCCAGTCTCTTTTTAAACACCTCCAGGGATGTCAACCCCACCACCTCCCTGGGCAGCTCATTCCAACGGGCTACCTGCTTGAGACCAGCTGATGCAAATACTTATAAGAGACGTGTGAAAGAAGGGTCTCTGGGCTGGGAGGCCTAGAAACTAAACCTCAAAGAAGTGCCTGGTATTTCACTGAAAGTCTTCATGGTTTGAGAATTAGTTCCCTTCGTAGCAACCTCCTGATGGTAACGTAACAGCACCTGAAGTCAGGCACTCTTTGGTGTGCAGAGACTTCACAATAGCTCTCAGAATCGACAGCTTCTTTTTTAAAGCCCAAAGCTACTAGATAAGGCCTGCCCTAAGAGGAGAAGCACTGCTGAGACATGGACAGAAGGGCAACAGCCAATCTCCATTCAAGACCTTCAGTCTTGTATTGTTAAGGGAAAGGTCACATTTCAACCATCAGAAGGTACCTGCCTGAGATGTAATTCTGCTGCTGCTCGTGCTGGCAAATTTGTGAAGCGCAAGCTCAAAACCAGTTGCTTTCAGAAGAGACTCCTGCAGCTGGCACATACAGAGAACATTTAACTTCCTAAGTGAAATGCTGTGTTAATATTTCTGACATTAAATCGTGGTTTCGAGCCAGCACTTGACTGAAAGTTACATTCTCTGGGGTTTTTTGATAAGTTCACAATTCCCATTTGAAGAGTGGTCAGAGTGGGTTTCAGTCGGACAGAAAATTAAATCAGAAATGTATCATATTTCAAAACACAACCTTCCTGTCTTTAAATAAAATGTCTCCAATATTTTAACTGCAGACCATAGGGAATTCACTGGACAAAAGGAGGAAAAATGTCACTTCCTATTGGTAATACTTTGTGAGTTCATGGTGCTTTCCCGCTCAGACGCTGTGCTTCTAGGTAGAGTGAAGTAGTATGAGACACTTGGAAAGAAAAAAATGTGCCGTGACTTGCAGTTTCCTACTGATACAAAGTTGAATTAAGCATGGGAAAACTTTAAAGGGAGGAAGGGGGCTTGCTCAAATGACTAAGGCACTGTCCCATGCTCAACTGGAAAAATCTCAGCAGTGATTAGCATCCTATCAGCGGAAGGAAGAGAGGCTGAGGAGATGGACAGAGAGGTGAGGTCACCCATGGCACTGGGAAAGTAGAATACTTGCCACAGTCCAGGAGGCTGGCTGCATGCCTGCTGGGACTCGAATCTCCCCCTTTGCAATAGAAAGTCATCATAGCCTGTGCCACTGCATGACATTGATGAATTAAGTTCTGGTCTGAAAAAAACCTGTGTCCTTGTCCTGAGGATGGAAGGCGGCAATTTTTCCTTTTGTTGTCCTTGTGAGTAGGTGTGGGACAGCTTTGGTCAGGAGCTGGCTTGTTCCTCCTGACTTAAGGGAACAGGCACCACCCATTTCCTGATCAGAAAGAATGATTTACATCCCAACAATTCCCCCTGCTGACAGACCATAGTAATAAAAAAGATGGAGCCTGTTCCTCTTACTGACCCTCCACAGAAGCTGTAATCAATTGTAGAGAGTGGGCAGGGCTCCAACACATGGAAAGCAGGACTGAGGGCAGAGGCTCCTAGTGGCTGCTCCTTCCCCAGGGCAGAGCCCACAGACCAGCCAATCTCCAGCTGATCTATTTTTGGAAGGTATCTGCCTGGTGGTTAATGTTTATAGTCACTAAAATTTGTGTATTTTTGTGGTGGAGTAGGATTCTTTGTCTTTAAGCCTCTGTGGGGTTCTAGTCCTGAAGCTGACATCGTAACAAAACCTGAGAGTTAGTCTTTCCACCAGACCTTTGCTTTGCTCAAGCCTGTGCAAAAATAGCATGTCCTAGGGGTGGCCACAGAATCACAGACTGGCTGTGATTGGAATGCACCTGTGGAGGGCATCTAGTCCAACTTCCCCGCTCAGCAGGGCCACCTATGGCCAGCTACTCAGGACAACATCCAGATGGCTTTTAAATATTTCTAGGCATGGAGACTCCACAATCTGTCTGGGCAACCTGTGCCAGTTCTTTGTCACCCTTCCAGCGATAAAGTGTTTCCTGATGTTCAGAGGGAAGCTCCTGTGCTTTTTTGTGCTCATTGCCTCTGGCCCCGCCACTGGGCATCAAGAGTCCTTTCCCTGCTGTTTTGTTCACTTCATCCATGCACATTTTTTCATCTCATCACCCTCCTTTGGGGTTCACAGCTGAAATCAGGAGTGTTCATTCCTGCTGAAGCAACTGTAGTGGCAGTAGATCAGCATAAACCAATATGTAACTTAAACCTTAGTCCCTTCCTTAGAGCAAAACTGAAAAATAGTTCACCCAACTCTTGAGTTCTCTTACCTACATTTACAATCCTCAAGGAAAATACTGCTTTGTATTGAAGTGAAGATTACAAATGTTTTTTTTTTTCTGCTACTTTCATATAGTTGCCTGTAGATGACTTAACAGACCTGATTCCCTCCTGATTTTCCTCTCTGCCTGCTGCCACAGGCTGCAGGCAGGCATAAAAAGATTGCCACTGGCACAGAGAAGAGCCTGCTTCCCAATATGGAGCAATTCACAGCCTCTGGGAATATGTTCTGAGGAAAAGAAAAAAAAAAAAGGCACTTCTTGATGCATGCCTGTTTAAATGTGTCCTCAAACATGGAGACAAAGCCCTGTGGTGAAACCCAGTACCAGAGCAGGGTGGAGGAAGCAGCTTCTGCTCCAGACAAGGAGGTCAAGCTTCACTCAGAAGCTATTTCCTTGGCTGAATTGTTTATAGTCTGAGTTTGGGTTGCTATTTTATTCTTGCAAAAACTTTTACAGTCTCACTGGGGAAAGCTATCAATTAGCAGTTCACCTTGTTCCCAAATGTTCACTGTTCACAGCAGTCTGAAAGTTAAAGATAAACCAAATAAAGCTAGAGCAAAAACAAATGAGGAAAACCCCAAGAAGCAGACATTCATTTCCATCTTTCTGAAAAAAAGATGAAAAGCAGAAAAAGCTGAACTGCAGAAAAAGCACCCAGCACAGAAAGCAGAAAATTGAGAGGAAGTGATCTGAGATCACAAAAATCATGATTTTATGGGAAACACTAATTAAAGAAAAAGTGTGTACAGTAGGCCAGTGGCAGGTCTGGAACAGGAGCAATGACAAGAAGCAATTGGATTTGGATGGTTCTTAGTGGGCTGTGTAAACTCAGAAAACAAGGAGCAGAAATACTGCAGTTGGTATCTACTGTATCTACAGGCTAAGGGCAGAAGTGTCATTGAGGATGCCACAGAGCAGCAGCAACACTACAAGGAGGGCATTTGGTGCTAGCAGTGGGATGCAGTTTCAACAGTAAAATCACTGCAGCTGGCCAGAAGAGCAGCCTAAGAACAAACCATTACAAAGGACAGTTGGCAAGTCATTTGGCCATAACTGTTAGGTCCATGCTACATGGATGGCTGGGGGAATACTGTGCATTAGAAAATTGGTATGACCCAGCATTAACACCTAATCTTGCTGGAAGGCAGTGTGCAGTGCTGGTGTGGCTGTTTAAACTCCCTATCCCTGCCTTTAAAATAACCCAGAGTTTACCACCAGGAATCCCTGGGAGAAGTTGCAGGAAGCAGAACATAAATCTGTCCCTAAGTTGCACCTTTTATGGGCAGCCACTCAGGTGTGGCACCTAATGCTTGTGTGACACCGGCCCAAATTCCCTGGCGTCACCCCAGCAATGTCATAGGAAGTGCCTGTGATCAGCCAGGCAGGTGCCCAGGGTGGCCAGGGAGAGAGAGCAACTGGGAATGAAGGTGTGAGCAGGGCTGGGAGCAATCTGGGGAAACAAAATCTGGCAAAGCAACCTGTAGGTGTGCAAGCAAGAAGTGAAGAAGTGAGACCTTATGTGAAAACAATCCAGGTGACTTTATCTGCATGCTGGGAAGCCTGAGGGATAAATGGCCACAAATGGCAATCTTCAGCCAGTGCATAGCTGAGTGATGGAGTGTTCAAGCATGGCCCAAGGCAGGGGATTTCTTGTCACCTGTGATGTCACCTGTAATGGGTTTTCCTGGGCTCCCAAAGCCCACCCAGACTCTGTGGAGCAAACAGAGGTTGCTCTCCAGTGAGCTTTGAAATGAGCCCTTATAAGCATCACCAAGGCAGCAGGGCTGTTGTCCTCAGAGAAGACGCCATTTCAGGCACCAGAGAGACGAATTCCAGCTCAGAGCATGAAAGCACACAGAGACCCTGCCAAGGAGCACAGCTTGGCCCCTCTGTGTTTGCAGCATGCACAGCCCTATGCCAGCACACCGTGCTGCCCAGGCCTGTACCCAAAACACCCTGTCTGATGGTGTGCCTCACCTCATAGTTTCAGCAGTCCTGGGAGTATTCTCTGCTCTGCTGCCAAGTGTCATTTTTATAGATGAAGAGAAAGTAGAGCTCCTGCCAGCCCCTGAGCACTGCTGCCCCAGCAGACCCCCTGCGTGGTTGCCCCACAGTGGCCACCTTTGGTCCAGGCACTCTGAGGTATCCTGGTAAACTAAGTCCTCCAGGGATCAACTTCAGTCTCAGGGGACTGGTTTGTTTTCTTGTGTTCTCATTTCTGAAACCAAACCAAACCAAACAACCAACCACCACAAAACACAAACCAAAAACGCAAAGCCCAAAGGTCCCGGCCTGTAGTTGGTAAAAACCTCCTTTTCTAGCAGCGTAGAAAATGGCAGGACTTGGGGCTTCTTGTGGAGAAAGAGACAAATCCCAGCTTGATGTTGCAAACATCCTGGTTACAAAGTGGGCAGGCATCAAATGCCAGGAACATGCCTTCAAACACACAGGGTACCTGACAAATACCCATCCAAGGAGGGTGTGCATTAGTGACTACCCCTTGACAATCCCTGTTGTAGAGTAATTTTGGTTATAGAGGATCACTGGTGTGCCAGCCGAGGGGTGACCACTGACCCAGCCCTACACAACTCCCCAGACTCTTTTTTTCAGACTGTTGTGTTTTTAAGATCATGTATTCTTAAGACCTGCAAACACGATGGTGTGGCAGTTTTAGGCTATGCCTGTAAAATGTAGCTGCAGCTTCAACCCACCACAGATGGCAACACCCACTTGCTTTTCTCCATGGGGCAGCAAGAGCATGAACACATCAGCCAGCTCTTTATGCAGCTGGGAGATGAAACCTTGGTCGGTCAGAGCTGCCTCTTGCTTTTCTTTTGCAAAATCAGGCCCCTGAGCAACATGATCTGGTTCTGAAGTTTGATCCAATTCAGAATGAGGCCCTGCTCCAAGTGCGTGGTAGAAGTAGCAGCTTTCAAGAGGCCCTGCCACTCTAAATTGTTAACAGCTCTAACCCACACCTGGAAGGCAGCCATCAGAGCTGCGGCAATCCTGCTGTCCAGCCCGCTGGTTGTGTTGCAGTTTCACCACCATTGTGATCTATCAGCAGCAAAAAATTAAACTGGAGTTTCCCGTATTAAATCAGGGGAGAGGTGAAATGTCCTTTTCTGAATGAGGCTGCAGGGCATTGCTGAGGGAGGGAGGGAGGGAGAGGCAGGAAGAAACAGAGCTGCACACTCACAGCTGACCACTGGCCTGGGACAACTATGGACTGAATTTTTAAACTGCAGGAGCTGTCGCTTGGGTGAGAGACAAAGCAAAGATGGTATGAAATATCTGACCACTTCCATGGCAGAGATGATAACATGAGGGGCAGTCCTATGCTGATTCTCTGGGGAAAAAAAGTCCCTGTACAATAATTAACTGCAACATTCTAAGTACTTGGCTGTGTTACCCTTTTCTGAGAGCTGCTCTCACAAACACAACCCTTGGAATAAAACTATAGTTATTTTTTCCTTGAGGAAGCACCAGATTTCCTATTTTTGCTATATATATATTTTCCCCCTTTTCAACACAACTCCACTGTAGCTGCTGCACAGCCCTCAACACTGGTGAGCAGGTGGGTTTGGGTGAGACACAGTTGTGCCTCCAGCAGGCTCACACAGATGGGGGTGGGTGGCAAGGAGCATGCAGCCCACTGGTGCCCCAGACCACCACCCCACCCAGTGATGGGCAAGAACAGGAAGAGCCGGAGAAAAGGCACAGACTCATGCCTTTGGTGAGTTCCAACTGGCACACCAACAATGCAATTGTTTCATCTTCCTCCAACACCATTGTACCAGAGCCTAGGCTTGGCAGGTCATGGACAGCTGGGAAATCCTCCCATCTCCTGGCAGGGAGACCTTGCCAGTGGTGGTGGTGGGTGTCCTCCATTTCCTGGCTCCATCATGCCAGACCTTTGCAGGCTCCCATGGCTGTTAAGAGCTGAGCAGGAACAAGAGCTGCACCCTGACAGGGAGTCAGTGCTGCCAAGAGCAACAGCTCCAGTTCCCTGTGCCCACTGGGGCACTGGGTGAGGAACCAGGTGCTCACTGCACTGCTGGGCCAGGTCTGCAGCAATGGCAGCTCACCACAGACACCTGCTCTCACAGCCATGCAGACTGCAGTCTTCATCCCTCTCCTGTCATTTGGAAAACTTGCAACAGAGCATGAGGGCTCGGTGAGCAGAAGAGGTGAGAACAGAGAGGGGAAAATAATCAGGAAGTGTCACCAAAGTATTTTAATGCCTGTTGTGTGTATCAGTCTCACCCTGCTCTAAGACCTTCCAGTACAATTGCCAAGTTCCAGTTCCCTGGTGGCCTTGTGTAGTAAAATGATAGAAGACCATGCATTGGTGGAGTCAGAAGCACTCACTGGGGGGAAAAGGGCAAGCCCAGAGTGGTGGCAGCAGGGCAGAGCAGTGGCCTGTTGAGCAGCACCCTTACCCCATGCTGGGGAGAATAGCCACCTCCTGTGGGGAGGAAAGTGGCACTGGAGCCACCTCCACACATAGCAAAGTGCAAGCAAGTCTCCTAACATAAATTTCCACTAATCAGGATGGTGATGTGGCCACAAACCAAACATTTTAGCAACATTCTGCTGTGCATGCCCTTTGATAGAGAACAGATGGATCCCCTCTCTGCTATCAAACTTCCAGAAACAAGCAGTTTAGAAGATAAAATGCTTTTGCAAATTTATCAACCTATGTGCAGCGTTTCTCTCTCCTCATTCTCAAATTCCTCAGACATTTAAGTATCTACAGGCTTTGCTTTGTTCCTGTACTCTTTAGTCTGTTTCCAGTAAGTTACAGTATCACAGTATCACAGTATCACTAAGGTTGGAAGAGACCTTGAAGATCATCGAGTCCAACCTGTCACCACAGACCCCATGACTAGACCATGGCACCAAGTGCCACGTCCAATCCCCTCTTGAACACCTCCAGGGACGGCGACTCCACCACCTCCCGGGCAGCCCATTCCAATGGCGAATCACTCTCTTGGTGAAGAACTTTCTCCTCACCTCGAGGTGTCCCCTTGTTCTGGTGCTGGTTGCTAGGGAGAAGAGGCCAACCCCTTCCTGGCTACAACCACCTTTCAGGTAGTTGTAGAGAGCAATGAGGTCGCCCCTGAGCCTCCTCTTCTCCAGGCTAAGCAACCCCAGCTCCCTCAGCCTCTCCTCACAGGGCTTGTGCTCAATTTCAGACATAATAAATGACTGGAACAGATTCACAGATGCTCGCTTGAGAACTCAGGCAAGCACTGCTCCTGTGGACAGTTTTATCAGCTAAACAAGGCCAATTGCCGCAGAGAACAGCAGCCAAAGGTATGCAGAATAAAATGGAGTTTCTTCTGTTAAGTATTTTCTGTGCAAGCTTTTCCCTCACTTTTAGAGAGGAAAATGAAAATATTATAAGCACGGTTATCAAAGGTCCTGTTCAGACATCCCCTCAGAATCCTCTGTATAATGCTAGCTCATCTGTCTCTCTTTCAGCAAGTCTTGGAGATCATAAAGTTTTTGTGTCACATCTACCGGTTGCAGAGAGAGCTCTGCTGGGAGGCAGGCTGTACCAGCACGTTAGGGTTTTGTCATGGAAAACCAGTTACTTGTGGTCATGGATGTGCAGTGGAGTTTAATGAGCAAGATCCAGGGACTATAGATACTTTATTGCTTATGTGAGCTTCATTGTGCCTCCTCTGCTGTTGAGTACTTCCCTATTATTAAGGACGTTAAATCAAATGGCCAAAAGCCAATGATGACTTCAGTTATTCACAGAACCGGGAACCCACAGAACAAACTCCTCGGAATAATACTAATCAAAGATGAAAGCTCTATTTGTAAGAGGGATTCAATTGGATATTTTCAAGCATTCATTATAACTGATCCAAAACATCTGGGAAGCTTCCTGCCAAGGCCGCTAAGCTCAATGCAGTTATGACAAAGTAACTAAAAAAACCTGCTTTCAAATGACAAGGAACAGGCAAGTAAGTACTCCTGCTAAGATATTGTTCCAGGGTGCATAAATGCCAATAAACAAGCACTACTAGTTAAGGTCACATTGCAATTCCTGATTCTGGAGTGGCTCTCAAGCTTGGGTAGCTCACAGGCAGTCTGTCCTTCAGGAATGTCCTTCCCAGGTTGGCAGAACAAAAAACCACGTGGCAGGGCTGACTGAAGTAAGCTGGCTTGTTAAACAGAAAAAAGAAGATTTGGGGGAGGCAAATTGTTGTCACAAACAGCAGAGGAAACAGTGATCCTTGGAATTAAGTTTGGGAGCTGCCAGGTTGTAATTCCCTCCTGGATATTAAATGTGTCACACAGGCTTGCTCGAAAAGCTTATAAACAGGGCTACATATTTTTTCTGCCTGCCAAAAGGACACTGCTGGACAAGAGGAAAACAAATGAGCAACAACCCTAAGTCATCAATCTATAAATAGGAATTAGATTTTTTTTTTTTAAGCTTATATATAATAGCCCAAAGAAAATAATTAGTCTCAAAGCAGAACCTGTTTTGAAATTTGGGCCCTCAGACAGCATTTGTACACATCCCTGTGAAGCCACCAAGGAGAGCACTGCAGGGCAGAAGGTTTACAACTGCAGAAGCCCCTTGAAAAGCCATGCCACCACCTCTGGTAACCCAAGACTCTTACAACCAGTAGGACTGATCAGGAGCTGGAGCACTAACAATCTTTATACTAAATTAATGACTTTCATGATAATGATTTCACTGAGTGCTCATTATGGATCAAGAACATTCACCATATCAGTATTAGTTGCAATGCCAGTGATACTAAGACATAAAGTACTTCCAGACTTTCTTCACCCCACCCTTTGAGGACAGCAAAGCAGCACAGTAGGAAAGAAGCTTTCAGCTATGGGAATGGTTTTAAATCTCCAAAGATTCATACAGGACACTGATTTTTATCTGATGAAGTAGCAGAACAAAGTATTCTCTTAAAAGACACTATTTCCTGGCCACAAAGAAATAATTCCTAGCAGTGTTAAAATACAAAAGTATTTGAAGTTTTGCAACTTAGAAAACCCCCACGTACTGCTTTGTTGAGTTGGGGTTTCTTTGGTAAAACCCACATGACTGTAAAGTCAATATTCAAGAAATACTACCAAACACCAAACTTTCTTAAGACTAGATGAATCAAAGACTGCAGTAAAACCCCATTAATAGTTCACTGGATGGCATTAATTCTCTTTTCTGCACTCAACCTTCCTGCTGCCAGTTCAGCAAACACTTCAGTTTAACCTGAGCAGTGTCTCTTCAGCCATACTAATACTTACAGAAAACAAGGATTTTTTTTTCACCATCAAAAAGCAACGAGCAAAACACTTTCTGTTATTTTACAATCACTCAAATGAGCAGAGATTTAAGACAGAAACATTGAGATTTGTCAGTCTGGAGAGTCATAGCCAGGTGTTTTTAGGGGACAGTCAACGATGACAGGATTTACTTCCACCTTGTTGCACTGGCGGGTTTGGCAAGGCAGGAAGCTTCTGGCTGATAATCTCTCAGATGTTTGTGTTTTCAAATGTCTGCCACTAAGCCCTCCTGACATGATGATTAGGGCATGAATAAAGTAAAACAAACTATCAATGAAAAATGTCAAATGGGGGTGTAAGTTCAGACACCAAACATAACTCATCTGACTTCTAGAGCTGCTGAGCATCACCACAGTGCCCTAACATGGCACCTATGAAAAATATTTCATGGTAAAATTTGCCACAAACTATGTGCTGATGAGAAACTACCTGTTCTTGAGACTGACGTGGTTTGTGAACATGACCTAGTTTGGCTTAGGTGGAAAGGAGGCAGATGTGTGCAGGTACAACTTGGCATCCTGAAGTCTACTGCAGGCTACAAACCCAGTGTCCTTAGCTGGCTTGCCTTTCTGCACTGCAGAACTGAAAAGGTGAACATTGCCAGCTCCCTGCTGTCCAGCTGCTTTGGACTGAGAGAGGTGTAAACAAAGACAACCGTGCAGTTGCCTGCAAGTGCCCACATCAGTTCATCTCTTTATAGAACACTCAGATGATAGTCATGTAGGATTTTCAGGGCACCCTGGCTTTCCACTGCTCAGTCATCTGACTAGGATGCACATCTGCCTCCTTAGAAAGGCACCTCCTTTAAGGACCCAGGAATCTAAATGTGTAAAACCTTGTTTCTAAACATTAATTAGCTACATAATAGATGAGGCCTTGAGCAACCTGCCCATGGCATGGGGTTTGGAAATAGATGATCTTTAAGGTCCCTTCCACCCCAAACCATTCTATGAACCTATGTAATAATTCTAGAGATTTAATTATCCATTAGCCATGCAGTATCCAGAGTCAGAATCTTCCCTTGAGAAAAGGATACTACATTTGCTCCAAGTCTACTAGCATTTCCTTTGTTAGTCTTGAACCCAGAACTGACTGATGATACATCCTATAAATGGTAACAGGATTGTAAACATCCAGCATGTAGAGAAAATACTCTGCAATAAATGTAATGATTTCTCATCTTAAAATGCTGATTTGTTACAACTGAACACTTCTAATCCTGTCATAATGTTAGAAGTACTTCCACATTAGAGATCTTGCCCTATTAAATCTGGGTTTATTGTATCCCATCTACTTGCAAGTAATGCTTACTTCTGTAACCAAATTTCTGTCAATCTTCACATGAAAACCTCATGGCTAACAGCTTCTTAAACTGAGTGAGATCAATAGGTTGGCTTCCAATGTCAATGAAAACTAAACCAAAAGAATGAAAATGAAGAATTCCACAAGGATTTTCATGTTACTTGTGTTTATCTAAAAATACTTCCTTTAAACAGTTGCTAAGAGGCCAACTTATTTTAAAATCATAGTTTGGAATTGGCTATGTTGAAATGCAAACAAGCACATAAACATCACTAACTTTCACTGGATTAGCCTGGGAAAACAGATTTCTTCTAAAATAAATTATCTTCTGCAGACTACCCCATCTAAAACAAATGCAAGAATCAGAAGAAAATATAAAGACCACTCCAAACAATATCAAACATTCCAGATATATTATCTATGAAAGAGCTCAGTAATTCAACATTCGAGTTATAAGTTTTTAGTAAAATAACAAACTTCAACAGGATTGATTTTGCCCTTTGCAGAGGAAAGTGCTGCTCGAGTTACACAGAAAGATAAACATTTACTGAAAACCCCAGGATGAAACAGGCATCTGCTACAAAGTGATGATTTCAGCTTTCATCAGAAGAGTCCCCTGCACACAATTCCTCGTTGGAAATAAGTGTATCAACCAAACAGCTTCAAGAGGCAAAAAAGCATTTGTAGAGCTTCACCTTGGCCCCCATTTGATGTCCTTCACACCATGAAATTGTCTTTTCAAAGCATGGCTGTCTGCCCATTCAGCATTTAGAAATGAGTCATCATCCTCCTCTTCTAGTTTCTGTAAACAGAACCAACAGGTTAAGAAGGCTGTAAAGAATGCAAGCCACGGTTAGCAGCTACAACAGCAGAGCTCAGGTACACCAAAAAGAAGACACTGTTACCTTAAGTTCCTCCTGCTTTTTGTAGTAATATAGCATCATCTGTTTTTGCTCTTCATGACTAATCAGAGGTTCACGCCCTGGAGCGCCTTGTCCTTTCTGAAAGGGAAATGGTAAATTTTATTTACAGTGGCATTTGTGATACAAAAGAGGAGCTGCTGTGCAAAGATAGTAAAATCTTTCTTCAGACAACAGGATTTGTCAAATTTAATGAGGTTCCTCAGGACAGCAAAATAAAAGTTGAAAGTGGAAATTATTTTTTCATCTCAGCATCTGAATCACGCTATCAGTTTTGTGACTATCAATGGAAGTTGCAAACAAGACTGACTCTTTCACTTACTCTCCATATTATAACTTTCAGAGCAGAAGTTTGTTTTAAGCACACTCTAGATGTCTCAGGATGGACTCGTCCATCTTTAGCTCCCGCTACAATTTTCCCCCCACCCCATGAACTGTCCTGTCCTGGTTTCAGGCCAGGCAGATCCTCTCTTGCCACTGAGAGGGGCAAAAGAGTGACACTCACACAAATGGATTGCAAAAGTGATGGAAAGTTTAAATGGAAAAGCATTAAGTGTTTTACAGAAGCTACAAGCATAATGACAAAAGAATCCCAAAGCATACAGATTCCCCTATAGCTCACCCAAAGGCCTTCCAACACTTCCTTTCTCCCCACCTGAGGGTGTACCCAAAATCCCCAGGGCTCTTTCTTCCCCCCAGCCCCAGGCTAGGCTAGTCTCAGGCTGGCCCGGTCTCAGACTGTCCCCCCTGCTTCTCCTCCTGGCATTAGGCCTAGCCAGGCCTAACAGGCCTTGAGATAACTCCCCCACTGTTACCTGATAGGGACCATTTCCCACGGGAGCAGAGAGGGAAGAAAGAGGAAGAGAATGACTTTGCAGATGGATTTGTAGGGCGCAGGATTTATGGGTATGAAACACACAGGTTCCTGTGTCCACCTACTGGGTTGGACACTTGGGACACTGGAGGTGTAACTGATGTGGCAGTAACAGGAGGCACCCAGCCTAAACTGTCCTCATGGAAGAAATTATGCACACAGTAGAAAACAGCTGATGACAGCTATTGTCAACAATAGCCAACAGTACAATTTGAACAGAGACGGTGAATCCTCTCTGGAACAAAAAGGGTCTGAGGTGGTTTAATTTAGCTCTCCAGGCCAAGAATGCAGGCATCTCTTGTCAAATAGAAAGTCACCATCCTACTTTATATTCTCTGAAAAGGTCCATCAACTAACTAAACCATAAGACAGCTGTCCTGGGTACCTACACTTCAACGACTAATGAGCTGTCACACAATTTTTCAGCCACCTTGACAGTAAAAAGAAAGCAATTCTGGTCTTCTAAATGACAAACGTATTAATCACTTAACTGATCTTCATCTGCAGATAAAAAGATCTGCTAAAAACATTAATGATTTCTATGGCAGAGAAGCTCTCACTGACACAGGAACAAAATGCAGCTCCAGAATAATTCTGAGCTAAGTGCAAGAACTCTGAGACACCTGACACTTGCAAAAGCAGCCTTTGAATGAACAGGATGAACATCTTCTGACAAAGCTCTGAAAATGAATTGAAACGTCAAACACTCTTCCCCCAAATATGGCATTCTCACTAGATATGAGAAAAACTGTACAGTTTGTACAAAAAACTATGAACAGTTCTGGAAGCTTGGTGCAAGAACATGACCACTGTATATACACTGGTACACACTTAATGACTGGCTTGTGCTGGAGCATTATGCCATATAGAAGTGAGGAACAGGAGATCTCTGCCTGATTTTAGTTCATTATTCCAGAGGACGACTCAGATCTGCATTCAAAATTAATATAGAAGGCCTCATGTGCTTCATCACATCTGACAACTGGAAAGTCTAATTTCTTTTAAAGAAATTCATCTGGAAGCCTTAGGTGAGCTACTGCTGAGGGTGCAACTAGGTGGATATAGGCCTAGCAGCTTGTTCTTCCCCCTAGCGCTCAAAAAAGATGCATGTCCACATTTCCGACTGAGACGGTCTGAGGACCTGCCATCAAGACACTCAGGACATCACAGGCATGAAATTACAGAGTTACAGATGGAGTCAGACACAGAACCAACTGAAACAGGGGTGAGAGGTATCCACATCACATGCACAAAATACTACCTGCTTCTTAAAGGCCCTAATAGAGAAAAACATTCACAGGTACAATGAGACAAACTGTGCAGATTGAATGACTGGGTCTGTTCAGTGCTCTGCATGGAGGTGGAACTGAGGTTTTTAAGCTTGTCAGTTTGTATTTCATCTGTTTTTAAATACCAACTTTGTTGCACTTCAGAAAAATGTTGTGGAGCAAGTAATAGCAACTACAGTATTTAACTGACAGGTGAAGTAAGTACTAAAGAAAAACTTAAGAATATAATAAATTAAAGCTTTAAAATAGATGCACAATTTTAAAACACTCAAGCTGGAACCACTCTAATCCATTTCATGCACCTAAAGACAATTCTCTTCCAATGACAATTACACAGCCAAAGGTGAATAATTGGGAAAGAAATCTCTCAGCAATACTCACTTTCTGTATCTTGACAATGATGGTTGTTTTCTCATTTTTGCCAACATAGTCAGAGAGCAACTTTGTTTCTTTCAGTTCCTTTCCTGCCCACCACAATTGTGCTTCTGATTCTTCTATAACTTCAAGACCAGCCTGTGACAAATAAACAAACAAGCTGAAAGCTTGGAGGAGTTCAAAAACAGAAACATTTTTTGGGGAAAAAGAAAAACCAAACAAAACCAAACCTTTCTGGAGTTCCTAACAGAAAGGCCTGTGTAATTTTACACTATACTTCTGCTACATCTTTCTTCTCATACTGATTGACAGCATTTAAATTTACATTCCATTCAATCTTGATCTAACATAAACACTTTGGGCAATACTTTATCAACACTGGCATTAGAAAGAAATGACAAGCTATTTAAAATTAGTCCCAGACTTAAATGAACTGTTTAAAATAAACTCAACTCATCTTATTTCTCGTTAAGCTATTAGTGAGCTTTGACATAAAGTGTCAGACAAAAATATTGAACAAAATCTGTCATGCAAGTGAAAACAACTTGAATGTGCAAACGAAATGAAGAACAGCACAGATTAGACTTAGCCCAGGCACTACATACAATCCAAGTAAGTTACTGCATACTTGAGTTCCCAACAGGTCTTCTTTATTTTCAAACTCCATCCTAATTGGATCATGTGGAGGCAATCCCATTGGATACACAATCATCACAGCCCCTCGGAGCTGGTCCAATGCATCTTTCACCATCTCCATATTAACACATATGTTGGCCTGAACTTGTTTCTGAAATACAGGCAGGAATCATTGGTAATTTATAGAAATATGCAGGAAGACTTTGCTTTGTACTCAGTTCGAAGGTTCAACAGTGATTTACTTGAGCAAAGCTAACTGATGCACAAAGATATCAGAAGCATGGATCTTCTCTTATGATTAGTGACTTCTGAATACATCACTACACTTTTGCCCCATCTACTTAGCTTGCTCAGACTGGGGAGGGAAAAAAAAAAAATCAAACAACCCCACTGAATGGTGCAGGAGGAATTTAGTAACAAATGTCTGCAGAATAGACGCATTCAAATAGGTACACAGAAACTAGATGGGGAGTCTTTTTGTTCCAAGTACTTGCAATTCATGAACAAGATTCAAAGCAGTAGAATTCAAGTGAGGGCTAGAGAATATGTCTAAAACCAGAGCATGTGAGCAGAAGAGTAAAGCTTGGCATATTGCATGGTTTATGCAGAGATCTGCAAGATCAAATACTTGACATCATTCCAAACTCCATCAGAACAGATAGAGGTAAAACAAGACTCGACTGGAAGAGAAGCAATTAAGTTTTTGCTTATGGATTTAACAGTTCAAATATTTTAATTAACGAGGTTTATAGAAAAGAGAGTAAGATAATATTGCCTCCTTGTGGACATTCTTAACCTAGTTAACTGGCAAATACAATTGGTTTCCTCAATCTCAGATGACCAACGCTATCCTTACCTTCACTCACCGATGAATGTTAGTAATTTCATGAGTAAGTCAGCATGGAGTGTGGCAACTTTGCAACTTTTAGTTGTAAGTGACAATATGGTTTAGAGTTGGAAGTTTCACCCAGGAAGACTTGCAATGTGAAAAACAGATCTGCAGATATTTTTGATGCTAGTAAAACTGCACATTATTGATTTCTTCCTTGTTTAGAAACAGAGCTAATGAGATGCAACCCAATGAGGGGGAGGAGGGAAATCAATCTGGAAAAAATCTTTATAGTTCACAAGCTTTAATCTGAAACATCTCTCATTTTGCTATGACTCAGAACAGTCTGGCTGAAATCCTGCCTCAGTTCAGGAAAGATCTGCTGCAACTCGGCTCACTGGAAGTGCTGCCAGGTGACAGGCTAGCTCCTTTGCTTGTCTCCATGAGGCCTCTACAAACACTGAGCTGCCCACTCTAAGTGACAGATATGACACTTACCTACAACAAACAGCCAAGAAGGCAAATTCATGTGTAGAGACAACACTGAAAATTCAGTAGCATTATCTGTTTGCCTACCTGGTTTAATGCTGTTTTAAAGTTTCACACTTACCAATTCCAGAACTATAAGGGTAGGGAGAAGAAAATGACTTGCACATGTTTATGAAAAAGAAATCTGATAATAGATGTTACTTAATTTAAGTTTCAAAGTCAAATGAAAGCTGAGACACAATACAGAGTATCTACAGATTTTGGTAAAGTGAAGCTGAATAATTGTGCCAGTAGTCCCATCAGGACATACCCTCATGCTTATCTTCAAACACACAAACTCATTGGGACTGACCATAAGTCTAAGTGCTTGTAAAACTAAGGCCTAATCTAAGAGAACAGAACAAAAAATTCAATTAATTATACATAAAACTCGAAGGACTCTGTAATTGAACAAAAGGTATTTTATCCCAGGAACATCACAGAATGCAGGGTTTTTTTTTACCAGAAAACACAAGCATTCACCAAAAGAATGCATCACTAGCAAATTAAGAGCATGGGGATACAATTAAATATGATTTAATCATTCAATGTGGTCTCAGCTGCCAGCATTCACTTGGGAGTTTAGCATTCGTTAACTTGTTGAACCAGCTTGCCAAAAGCCATTACGAAAATCATTAACAGAAACATCAGTTTTTATCAGACTATTTGTATCACTATGTGGCATTACTCAAAACTGTACTTAAAAAAGCTGGTTGTTTTTTTTTCTCTTTAGCTGCCCAACTGCACAGCACCTATTACAAAAATCCCACGTACAACTTCAGGACACTTACCCTAGAGATTAATGCCTTGGCTTCCTCTATTGTCTTCTTTATAACTTGCTGCATTTTTTCATTGGGAGCTAAAAATAAGAGATATATATTTAATAATCTACACTTACTATAAAGAAACCAAGCAAAGACCTGTCCAGATTATTCTCTGCTGTAAGGAAATGAAACACTGTTAAATTACCAAGCAAGACAGGCACTACTAATCTGCAGTTTGATGCTTCATTGACATATTTCTTACTAACTTCAGAAACAAAACCATGGGAGACCCAAATTACTTTTCCACAAAGACATTTTACTGGGATTTAGAGCTTCTTTTGGAACAAAAGTGCTGAGTAGAAAGCAAGAGCCATAATGCTATACTTGACACAACCAAACCCAAAAATCTCTGTCCCATGCTGTACTTGGGACTGCTCTGAGCAGCACCAGCATGTGTGCTTTAGCCAGCGACACAATCTTGGGGTTTTCTGAATTTTTTTTTTTTCTAATTATGATTCCAATCTAACATCAAATGCAGTTTTGAAATACAATGTGCATTTTAGATCACATTTATCTATTTTGTTATAAAAAGCCTCTCCTCAGATACAAAAGTCCAATTAAATCATACCCATTCACAGCTGAACACTTAAATACACTACTTGACAGCATTTAGTTTGGCCCACATTTACACACTGTCATTACAAGGCTGTCCTCTCACTGACAAATAAATGACAGAGTACAACTACAAGCAGAAGTAATGCTGTTCTTATGTTAAAAGTTGCTTGCAAACTTCTACTGCACGGGCCAACACTGCTAACAACCACGCCAAACAGGACAGGCTCTATCAAGATGCCTACGTTCAAGACACTCAGCTCTTTCTGAGAACAGTCAGGAGGGAAAACATGTAGCTGCAATATATGCTCTTGAGTTCAGCAAAGGCTTAAACTCAGTTGGGCAATGCGCTGCGTTAGAACAATTATCTTCATCAAAATAAGACACTTTGAGTAAGCGGTTTGTGTATGACAAGTTAAGTTATTTAAACATTCCTCCTTAACTGAGCTGCCCTGCAATCAACATCTTAAGGGCTGCCGACCTGACCAGGGCTGTGGTGTCAGGAGCACAGGGACAGACAGCAAGAAGGCAATCGAGGTTGGGTCAGTGCAATCAGTCCTCGTGCTCTTGACTGTAAAGCAGTGCTTGATACGCATACCAAGTGGTAAGGCACAAACTGTGTGGCTGGAATTGCAGAAAGAGACAGGAGTGAGTTCAGTAAGCCTGAGTCACAGTGAATGAGAAAAAGAGAGAAAACCAACCTCTTACTTTATCTTAGAGCTTAGTACTTAAATTTACAAATTAAATTTACTCAAATTTACAAATGAAGAGAATAAATTGATGTTAAACAGCCAGAGTTGCTCCAATGATTGTTTACTTATCTTTTGGAATTTAGTTCCAAGTACTGCAGCTGCAAAGTGAAACAGCATATGTGCTGAAGTGATACACTACTATTTAGACTTTAAAATCAACATTATACCAGGTTCTAATCCAAGACAGAAGAATTATGTATGTAGCTGATAGTTTAGCTAATCTATTGTGAAACAGGCTCTTGAAATAGCTCCTACTTAAAGGCAGTTGCAGGTTTGTTAACACAATTTATTTATAGGAAGCTATTTTTACAATTAGCAAATAAACATGAGCTAGCTAATATGATGGCTTGAAATCCATGTGTACTTAGTATTTACTTGTCTTTTATTTCTTCCAAGATAATAAAGTAAAAGTGAAAGGTCCAGAGCTATGTTCTTTTGTGTTCCTCATTACATTCTAGACTGTATGTGTCATCAGGGAAGAAACAAACATTTACATCTGATTTACCATGTCCATTTCTTCGCCCAATTTCATCCTTCTTGAAGACACTTCCACCACTTGGTACGCACTTTTCTGCCCACTCATCCTTTAACTTCAGTTCTTCAATTTGCTCATCTGTCAGTCCTTGCATATTATAAGGCAAGAAAGTACCATGCTCTGCCAGCTCCTCCATCTCTTTGAAGTGTTTAGAAAACAAGATAAAAAAAATTAATCTGTGTTATTGAGAACATACCATTTACAAAGGCCTTTCACATTACATACATACAGGCAAATTTTACTCCGAGGTTTTAAGAGCCACACAT
The DNA here is from genome assembly GCA_033816785.1 of Picus viridis. Taxonomy (NCBI): domain Eukaryota; kingdom Metazoa; phylum Chordata; class Aves; order Piciformes; family Picidae; genus Picus; species Picus viridis. The sequence goes on from CM066570.1 coordinate 12,620,581, forward strand.
GTAGAACAAATGACGAAGTATAAAAATACATATATATAGAATAGAATAGAATAGACCAGACCAGGTTGGAAGAGACCTTCAAGATCATCACGTCCAACCTCTTATCCAACACCACCTAATCAACTAAACCATGCAACCAAGCACCCCACCAAGCCTCCTCCTAAACACCTCCAATGATGGTGACTCTACCTCCCCAGGCAGCTCATTCCAATGGACAATCACTCTCTTGGTGTAGAATTTCTTCCTAACCTCCAGCCTAAAACTCTCCTGGTGCAGCTTGAGACTGTGTCCTCTTGTTCTGGTGCTGGTTGCCTGGGAGAAGAGACCAACCTCCACCTGGCTACAACCTCCCTTCAGGTGGTTGTAGAGAGCAATAAGGTCTCCTCTGAGTCTCCTCTTCTCCAGGCTAAACAACCCCAGCTCCCTCAGTCTCTCCTCACAGGGCTTGTGTTCCAAACCCCTCACCAACGTCGTTGCCCTTCTCTGGATACGTTCCAGCAAGTCAACATCCTTCCTAAACTGAGGGGCCCAGAACTGGACACAGTAGTCAAGGTGTGGCCTAACCAGTGCAGTGTACAGGGGCAGAATGACCTCCCTGCTCCTGCTGGCCACACTATAAACACACATGCTGTAATTACATTACAATTAATGCCTTTCACATAGACATGAAACTACATAGTAAACACCACAGCACAGGTACACAAACCAAGACGATACTTGCTGGCTACAAACTTTTTCATTTTGGTATTTTCTTAGTTAGCTTCAGCTGGCTGCTAAAGTATACTTCTGTTTGTAACTACTTTTGAGAAAGCAACTATTTCCAAAATGGCATGACATGTTATTTTTACACAACCATTAATTTATTTGCAGTTGAGAATATACATAACTAGACTACCTATAGATTTGCCCACACTACATCCAAGCCAAAGAGTCAGATTCACACCCAGTATGAAATTAAAAGCTAAACATAAATCACTCCATAGTAATTTGGCTATTCAAGAAGCAATGGTGCAGGACAGTGCTAGTGGAGACAGCATAAAGGTGTAAATGCTGGTTACCAATGTCCATGCAGCGAGAACAGACGGTGTGCGGATGCTGTTTCCTAACCTTGTTATCCAGCCTACAGCATCTAGCCCACAGCCTGCATGCTATGCTCGCTACTTTCCCCCAGAACTTGTCCAGCTGTCAATCCACTTCACAGCATCCATTTCTTGGAGGTCCTCCAGCCTCTTTACAATCATCATATTAATTAAAGCATACCCATCTCACAAAAGACATGCTAGAAGTACTCCAAGTCCCAAGAAATGGGAATTCTTCTGCTGTGGCTGGAATTATTGGCACCCACAAGAAAATATAAAGGCTAAGATTACACTAGCAAGCATTGTGGAGCTAGGCAGCAATCTGTAGAGAGAGTGTGAGCTGAAAACACAGTAACCATTGTGCCTGAGGTTTGGATTTTTTTAATATCAGATTAGCCTCAGCAAGGCCTCATACACCACATACATATTCCAGGTAAAGCACATCATGTGTAGATGGGCTGCACCCCTCAGGTCAGTCTCACCTGAAGGGATCTCGGCTTATGTGTTCCCAGGCTGATCTGCAATGCAAACCAAAGTGGGTCCACAGGGACAAACACCAAATATGCTTTTTGTAAAAAAGCTGTCTTCTGAATTGAAGTACAGAACTAATTTAGGCGTACCTAGTGACTCTCCACCACATGGCTGGTGGATGCCTTGTACTAAACATGCAGTAAGCAACACAAAATTTTCATTCAAAGGATCTATGCAGCCACTATGGACATGCTGCAGTTCGCTCACGCTTTTCAGCCACGTGCAGTGGGAGTCTCAGAGCACACAAACAAAAAACCCCATTAAAATGCTAGAATATAGGAATTTACACGTTGTTTAGCGTTTGCAGTGAGTATTCTCTTAAATTTAAGAGAAAGTGGCTTATCTGTTGCTAAACTGGGGGTTGCGAGGTACTTAACATCTGCCAGGGCAGAACTCTCTCGAGATCACGGTCCAGTAAACTCCTAGTGATGCCCCTCAGCTCTGAACACGTGGGCCAGCGGGCCGCAAATACCCGTGAGACTTGAGCGGGGCTCAAGACCTGGGCAGCCGGACTACCGCTGCTCTGAAGGCAACTCATTGCCCGGCCGGAGGCGCAGCCAGGTCCACGCAGACGGCCAGCCCACCGCTGCGTACGGGGTGGCAGCACCCCGCCACCGTCAGCTGCCCCGGGGAGGAGGCCGGGGGACCGGTACCTGAGCAGAGACGTTGCACCTTCAGCCTCCCGTTGTAAATACGGGCGACGAGAGGCGTCAGGTCGGAGAGACGCGCGCTGGCGGCCGTCTCCAGCAGGAACTGGCTCTCATCGCCGCGCTTTACATGCAACCGCACCATGGCGGCTCTAGCCTGCACGGGGAGAAGACAAGGAGGCCGTTAGTGCCGCTGCCCTCCTCTCGCCTCCTCCCAGAGCAACCGATCCGCGTCCCTGGATACCAGCGGACGGGAATCGCCCCCGCCGCTTCCTGACCGCCCGGAGAGAGCGTCACCGCCCTCCCCGCTACGCGCCCGCCCTCCCCCGGCATCTGACCCAGACGCCCACCAGCAGCAGCCACCAACCGTAACCGCTACCCCGTGCGGCCCTGCCCACCGGCCCGCGACACTTCCGCTTCCGGCCTCCCGCTGCCCTCACCACCGTGCCTGGTACTGACTGCGAGCCCGGAAGTGCTGTGGGAAGGGGGTGCGGGGAAGCCCCTGGGGTACAAAGAGAGCGAGAATGTCTGAAGGGCAGGTATGTTTATTTCATGATTACACCACCGCCTTCCACAGGCTCGGCACGGAATGTTGTACGCCACTGGGTTCCAATACTGCAGCTGTAGGAAGGGTACAGCCTTAAATACGTGTGTGCCACAAGCGATAAAGTCGTTACACTTAAACATAGCAGTTTACCACAGGGAATACAGAAGTCACGGATGAATGTGTTGGGCGTTTCTAATTTTAGTTTTTAGTATTTTCAGAACTTTTGCTAGTAATTGTTTTCATTAATACACGTTACAGCGGTTAGCTATATACATACACACTATAGGTTTGGAGCATTTCTTTGTGGTCTCTGCAGTACCGTACTGACAGTATCCGTAATCCCGTAAAGTGTAGAGGTGCTGTATACCAGGTACAGTTTGAACAGTAGTTTTTAATCACTGTAATTAAATACTCAACAAAGAACATAGCTATCACATAACTCTCACTAGCAAAAAGTTTCCCCCCAAAATTGTTTTGCTAATGTTAAGAATATATCAAACCACCAATCACACAGATGCTTATAGCAACAGTTCAAAACAAGGTAATTCACGTACTGAAGCACAAAGAGTATAAGTACCACTGCTGTTTAAAATGTACAAGTACTGGTTAATGACCTGAACAGGAAAAAACCGAAAAAGCACGGTATAAAACTCACTATCATCACTCCTCTATCCAACTGCACCTCATGGCTAACCATATACTGGTTAAAGGAAGAGAGGATTACTCGATAAATAGTTTTTGATAACTGTTGAGAGCTTAAAAAGAGTACTGTCATTGTGTATTTTGCTACTATAAATATAGTACTAGCGAGTGTTGTGTTTTAGTCCCTGGTTTAGCAGAACCAGTACAGTTTGCTCTCAAGCCAATGCATGTAGGCATGTATTTGCAGTCCCCCAAGAGATTATGACATGTTCAGCTTTCAATAAAAGTACACAGCTGAGTGTAAGAATTATGTCCTAAAACACTGCATAGTATAAGGGAGTTATAGCGTATGTAAATGGAGATAAGGAAATCAGTTACTTTAAATTGATAATAAGATACAACATCACATTTTGTGTAATCTGATGTGGCTTTCAGAAAATCGTAACAGCACAAAGCGTTGCACTTTTATACTATAATCTGTAGAGCTGTGAGTTTGCCTTGGCTGGCCTCAAAGCAGCACCACACAGAGGATGGTCCTTGTCTGAGTGAAGAGTCATCACTTAATTTTAACTGCAAAACTGACAGAAAATTATTGTTCTCCTGATTTCTTTGTAAGATTTTAAAAAATACAGCAGTAACTCTAGTAGATGGGGAGTGTGCTGAGGAGACAGCCCCGTCACGTAAGGTGACTTCTCCAATACACTAATACGGCTGCTGTTTCCCTCACACAGGTCTCTACAGGACAAGAACGCCATTCTAATGTGCAGAAGTGTGGGACAAGCCAACTCTGATATGTGGACTGCAGCTGGTAAAGACTGCTTTGTATCTCAAAACCCAGAGGGAGTTTTCTTCCAGAGGTTGAGAGAAAACTTGGTTTGTTTCCAATTTGTGGAAACAGCCTATCTTTAAAATAGTAGTGAATAAATGGATGATATGGAGCAATTATTCTGAAGTAATGCTAGTGAGTATACATCACAATAATTTAACAGCTGAAATGTACTGACACGGAAAATTGAAGTCAAATATTGAATATATTAATACACAAAGTTTTGTTTGTATTTTGAAATTAAAGTATTTTTGTTGTGCCTCAAATTCATATATAAACCTTACAAATATCCATAGCCTCTGTTATAAATTAAACCACTTTTAAACAACACTTGTCAACATTCAATAAACCTCAATAAACTTTGGCAGCTCTTTGGTAAATACTGATAAATATCAATTAACAAAACAGTAAAAAGGGAATGGGGAGGCTACCAGCAGGGAGCCTGATTTTTTGAAAATTCCACAAAGGGGAACAGAAATGTGAGAGCTCCCTAAGCAAACACTACCACCAGACCTGGATATTTTAATGAGATTAGTAGCTCATCCTTCTTTTCTCTTTCTAGTCAAATACATTGGGACTTGAATAAATTTCAGACATTTTTTTTTGTGCTCTACCATATATACATATTCAAAATTTATACAGAAAATAATAGTGGCTGTTTATGAGTTAAGGTTCAGTGCATTTAACAATTAATTATTGCACACAGAATAATCTCAAATGCCCAATTATCTACTGGATAAATGTAGCAACAAATATAACCTCTTATATTATTGAACGTCTATCTTTCGGTAAAATCTTGTGTGGGTGACACCTTGGGTGCCAAAGAAATAAAAGGATCTGCAGGGGATTGGTTGCTGGTTATTCTTGATGGTATAGGAGGTGCAGGCAGTCTTCTTGCTGGCATTGTATAGAAGCCCTCAGCAGAACTTCTGTTCCAATCATTATCAAAGTTACAGTCTGCACCAAGAAAAGTATTTTGTCCAGTGCCCAGCAAATCTGGCGATCCAGATGACTTCCTGGAACTGATTTGCTTAAAATCTGGAACACTTTTAGATGGCTTTAGCTTTATGTTGAAATTATCATCATCATCATCAAATGTTACCCATCCTTTTGGCTGTACATTTTTTACCATGAAAGATTTACTTCGCAAACAAAAAGTGTTGTCAGATGCGCCAACGGAAAATACAGGCTTGCTTGTATTACACCTGGGGGGATTTAGAGTAGGGAAAGGATTGCAAGCGGCACGTCCCTCTAGTAAATGTGAAGTTTTCTGAGGCTCTTGCATTTCCATTCTAAATGGGTTTCCAGCATTAGGAGTTCTTTCAGTGAATGGATTTGTGCAGTTCAGTCCAGTAACAAATGGATTTGGAGAGCTGCGTTTATGTTCCTGGGATGCGTTGAACGTTGGGATAGGAGGCATTGGTGGCATGCAATTTACAGTATCCAAAATATCAGCATTTCTTTGTGTTGCTGAAGGCAACTGTATCAGCTCCTTTTGGTTTGAAGTCAGGACAGGTGATGTTCGAACAGACGTCTGCATCTTGGACATAAGCAGCTTAAAGGACAGATCTTCGAAAGGGTCACTGTTTAACTGTGTTTCAAGTTTAGTGCCATATGTTCCATTTGCTTTTATCTGGAAAGAAAACAAGGTGCTTAGTAATGATGTGGCTGGCTGCACCAAGAGTATCACTAATTTCCCATTTCTCACTCCTCTGGGAGAGGAAAACAAGCTCTTAGACTTAAATTACAGCTTCCATACAATTTAGTTGGAACTTGTACAGTGCACTTTTCTATTCTAGAAAACAATACCCCTTACCCCTTTCTCTGAAGAATAGCATGCTAGTCATTAGATACATTTTTCTCCCTTGTTGGTAGATGTAGCTTGAATATACTTCATGCAGGTCAGAATCCTAGCCAAAAGCACTAGTGGACATTGTATGTAAGAAAACATTTTAAGAAACTTAGGAAGTGATGCTGTATTCTAAACAAGTGATAACCCAGCACAAATATGAAATAAAAAGCTTTAGGTTTCATTGTTTCACTGATGTTACAAGCAGTATTTAGGCATCACAATGAAAAGGAAAAATTAGTGTTATTAGTATATGCACTTCGGGCACATCTACATAGACCTATGCATCTGTGGGCATCTCCAGGTGCCTTTTGACACATGAAGGTACAATCATCAGTTTGTAATACTTTAAAATGGCAAGTTATCATTGTTTAGAATAATACCAAATAGAGAAGACTGTTCTCTCCATAGAATTTCTAATCTTTAAAAACAAAATATCCCTGGTTTTACAAATTTTGTCAATCAGCGCAGCTTCTATACCTTGTAACAACTGTCCAAAAAGATAGAATATCTAACTTTGTTCAAGTCATCACACTGACAGAACAGAGTTTGGGGCTTCCCCTCATTAAGCAAATGAAAAGAATTAAGTTTAAGTTGAAACAGCTTCTGACAACTCAAATTTTCACAGAGAGATTTGTAATTTCAACACATCCCCTTAATATATCCAAATAGTTTGGATATTGAGAATGAAAATTCTGATAACTGTTGTTTGCTTGAACTAGGGTACTAGCTAAAACTATCAACTAAAATGCAATATAATAGTAGCCTAACCTCAGTCTTTAGACATCTTATTTTAACTGTATTTCTCATGAATAGCTTGAAGTATGTCTCCACATATCCACTGCCTAAGGCACTGTGCTTTTACACACTCCCAGGAATAGGAAGAATAAAGGAATTTTTTCCCAGTGTATCCAGCATAGCAATGTCTTTTAAAAGTTTGCAGCTGTGCTTGAATTGGTTGGCTGGAGAAATAAACTATGTTGGCAACAATGCATTTGCTCCAGTGGTTTTTTGAAACATGCACCTGGTACCCTACGCCAGAGAGTTTCTAGCATAGGTGAGGCCTAATGTTACCAAACCATAAAGAGTGGTTCAATATTGTTATTTTTTTATGTATACAGCAAGAGGTTTTGAAAATAGTATTAAAACACAGGCATCTTCACCATGAGAGTGGTGAAGCCATGGAATGGGTTATCCAGGGAGGTGGTTGAGGCCCCGTCCCTGGAGGTGTTTAAGACCAGGCTGGACAAGGCTCTGGCCAGCCTGATCTCGTGTAGGGTGTCCCTGCCCATGGCAGGGGTTGGAACTAGATGATCCTTGTGGTCCCTTCCAACCCTGACTGATTCTATGATTCTATGATCAAGTAACTGAAGGTAGAAATGTGAGGAACTGAATAAAGAATATGAATCAAATGCAGTTTGGCACCTGCTGGTTAAATTCTGCATTCATTAACCAAGTAATGAAAAAATACAAGATTCCCAAAGAAACTATGAATCTCAGTTGCTCCTTTTTGTAAAGAAAAGTTTGCTCTGAATAATTCTGGAACCAAATGCTTTTAAAATTGTAACAAACAGTATATATTTTTTTTAATGGTAAATAGGAAGCTCCCTTTTATTTGTGAAATATGAGTTAATTTGAAAAACACTTTGGCAGTGCAATTGCATCAGGATTTATTTGTATTAAAGGGAAATGCTAACTCCAACACCCACTCATTCTTTTCCAAATAGACCAAGAGATTCTGCATTGACTAAGCAACATATGTGAGGTTCCATTTGCTGTGTAAACGACGATGAAGCAAAATACTTACTGTGGCTCTAATAAATACAGTTAACCGTATCGGTTTTAATTGCATTATGAAAGGAAAAAGCAAACTATGATATGACAGCCAATTCATTAATGCAGACAGGTGATTTTTTAACGTGGATGAGACTGTAGATGTATGAAAACAAGATTCATACATCTTTTCTGCTTGAATAGATGGAGACCACATACAAGATTGGTAAATAGTCAGATACCTGTTACCCTGACGGTTGCTCCTGCTTGTGAAAGAGAAACAGACATCAAAGGAAAGAAAATTAGGAAGAAGATCCAAGTAACAAAGCAGCCTCACATTAAAAATACTTTCCAGTTTTTGCAAAGCCATTGTTTTGAGATATGAATACAAACCACAAAGATGTATTATACACTATACTAAATGTTAAGTTTTTGTTGTATTCTGTTGTAAGACTTATAAGACCTACCATTAACTGTCAAAAAACCCAGTTCAAGCCACTTCTAGTATTATTTCCATAAAGACATCCATAGTGCAGCTCATTGTGCTACTTTTTGAAGGCTGATTAAAAGAATTTGACTATTGATGGGCTAATTCATTCATCTATAGTAATAGTTTTTCAAGATAAAAAAAATTACAGTTTCTCAATGGAACCCCCAAATACCCTTAATTTACAATTAATAAAACCTATTTACAATAGCTACTTTGTTTTATTTTTTCTAATATATTCCTTGGTAATCTATAGAGTCCTAAATAGTCACACTTTACACAAGCAGTTATTTTTGTAAGGAGAGGTTCAGGTTCTTAAATATCACACTCAAGCTTTGAATCAAAGGATGGACTTGGAATACACTACTTCTGAAAAGACTTTGTATTTAAAGAACTTTTCTCAGAAAACTTCATATGTACAAATTACAATCTGGAGACAAAAGCTGAAGCTAAGCACGGGCCTTTCTTGTTGATTGCACAACCTATGTTAATCAAAGAAATCTGATTGCAGAGAAAATTACAGTTGCCTGAACTATTCTTAAACTATCTGTTTTGGATACTGTTAATAATAGAGCCACATGCAATGACAAAGCTGCTCATGGTGTTCTTAAGCACTTTTTTGATTGCTGTATATACACACAGATAAATGTAACTTTGAAAGAACTGTTCACACCTCTTTCACAAATGATCAGTGGTAAAACTGCAAATAGAAGGTGTGAGGCTTTCAAAACTGGCACAATGCAGTCGCTTTCTATTCACAAAATCATTATGTTCTCAAGCACCTTATGCCTCCATGTGTATTCTTTGCTGACACCTTGTACTTTCTAAGAACCTACAAGAAGTCCAAATATCCTACCTGTATATTTAAAAATATCCTCCATTTTTTTGCCTATCTTTCCAAAATGAAAGAGAAATGAAGAGAGGTTCAGGAGAAAGAAAGGAAGAGCATTTAAAGATCTTTTTCAATTAGAATTTAAAATCAGTTCACTAAGGACTCAATTTGGCACAATTTGGCATTAACCAATTGCTTTAGTGGAAGTGAACTTCAAGTACAGACTTCAGGTAAAATCTAAAATAGTGATGAAAACTTACATAGTCTTAAACTGAGAATTTGTTTTAAATAACCTGAACACCAAAAAAGAAAACTACAGATTTACTCTTGGTAAGAAGTGGGCACAAATAAGTTTGTGCTTTTATTCAAGTACTATACTATCTGGCCTAGCACCTGGTACTGTAAAAACTAACAGCACTAGCCTTTAGTGAAGTACTTGAGCCTTACATACCTATAAACACCACCAAAAAAAAAAAAAAGAAGCAGAAGTAGGTTTTCAAAAAGTAGTGAAGAAACTACAGCTTTTCCTAAAAATAGGTGGGTTTTGTGTTTGGGCTTTTTTTAAGTAACACTCTAGATGACTCCACATCAGAATATTAATGTTACTGCATTAAATTTTCAGACTATATGTTTCTATGTTTGAATTGACACTATGGAATGCAGAGGAATGTGTTTCTATTAAGTACCTAGCATATTGTCTTCCTGCAATGAATTATCATCAACATAAAGCACAATATCATGCATACAGAGCTGTCAAATGACAACATATTTTTAAGAACAAGCTGTCTGTAAGTTGTAAATCTAGTATAAGAAAACTCAAGCTTAGTATTTAAGATGTTAGTTACTCATCACCAATACATAAACAAGTAAGTATTATACTACTAGAGCTGGATGATATTTGAATGTAAACTTTCTTTTTGTTTGCTTGCTTGAGGAGTTTCACACAAATCTACAGCATTCAGTACAAGCTGTGTTAATTTACATAATAAAACCCCCATACATACTAAGTGGTTTTTTTTACTTACTTGCTGCTGTGAAGGAGTGGATTCAGAAGGCAAACTGTGAGATGATCGGCTACGAGGAGGCGGTTGGGGGGTTCCAAACTTTGTGGGGCACTTGTCTGGGTTGGATGTGATGCCACAGGTGTCAGAGGCTCCTGCATCCGTAGCACAGGTGGTGGCTGAGTGGTAGGCTGAGCAGGTCCAGCAGCCTGAGGCTTTAGTGGTTCAGGAAGCAACGGTGAGCCTGCAAGTATATTTGCAGTATTCTTTACTGTACAGCAATATAATAGAAATCTTAACAGCATGAATGAGAACATGTGACTCTAGAAGCACCATACAGAGCTGCAGAAGAAAGAGCTGTAAGGACACCAGGTGTTCATGGCAACGGGATCATCAAAACCTCAGCATACCTCCATTAAAAAAACTATTACTACAGATACAAAATAGGGAACCAGAAACCATGTAATTCTTAAATGTACTTCAGTTATGTTGAAAAGTATTTTGGAAGTCACTATTGTAAATGCACGTATTGATAAAAACACAATTAAAAAAACCTCTTTATGTGTAGGTTTAGGAAATAGCTTTAAGAATCAAACATTAATGCTATTCCAGATGTTATGACTGCAGAACAAGCAGGAGAGAGAATGTGTTGTGTGGTCATCAACAGACATGATAGGACACACCAATGTGCCAACATTAAAACACAGCAACCTGACCTAAGTTTCTCTTGACAGCATGAAATCTATAGGTCTACATCTCATCTGACTGCTGCCAAATACCTGGTAAGGGTTTATTATACTTGTGGATGATTAACAAACTGCCAAATGCTACTACCTTTGAGAATCCTAATTTCTAGTGAAAAACCAAAGCACCTCTTGAAAACAAAGCACTCAAACCAGAGATGGTACCTCTTCACTGAACACTGACATTTAGATTTAACTTCTATAGTATACTTACCCCTTGGTGGGTCAGCTGGTTTGGTCTGAGTTTCAGGTGCTGGTCTTCCCCCAGAGGGACGGACATGGCTTTGTGGTGCACTAATAACTCCAGCTCGAGGTGGGACAGTCTAACATAATAATTGGTAAAAAGAAAGCATTTTAATTGTAATTTGGATGTATAGTCATCTACTGCTAAGTGATTCAGGATAATTAGGGCTCTGTGAGAAATAAATTATTTGAGAACTGTAGCTGAACTAAATTTTCATGCACATACAAAAGTAAAGACTATATTCTAAAAGCATTAAGGTTCAATTCAAACCAAAGGATTTTTACAACGCTCTTCAACAAAGCATTATGAAGGTTCAGTTCAAAGGAGTTTTACAACAGTCTAACTTTTCATAAAACAATTACCTGTGCAACAATGTTAGAAACGCTATTATGTTAGCATTAATATTAATTTTATATAAGCTGTGAATTATTGTAAGCAACAAGAACAATGCCAGCAACTACTTTATGTGGAGATCTTGTAAGGACATGTTGATACCCCACCATCAATGCAGACACCATCCACCTTCCAGGCAATAATTAGAGCCTGCCATTTGCGAAGAGCAGCTACAGTCAGTTTTGTATAGTGAAAGAACAAAACTGATATATTTCAGCAAAACAAAACAAAACAATCCAGAACTGCCCCCCCACCCCCATCATAAAACTATCATGATGCAAGATGGTTTGTAAATTTGTTTCCTCTAAAATTTTGTGTGCTTGGTATATTGACAAAATATTAGTAACAGTGGATGTTCTAGAAAAGGTTTTCAGAACAAGCTCTATTGCACAACTCTCTACACAAACAGGATTTAAAAACAAGCAAAGAAACTTCACCACTACAAAACAAGGATCATCCTTAATCTTACTTTTACTAGTTTTATGTACTCTACTGCAAAGACTTCAGATAACATCTGATTTGTTATGCTTGGCTGAGTCCATTTACCAAGTTTCTAAATGCTTTAAACCACTTAACCTCTGAAATATGTCTCTTTTTTAATTGCCAAGATGCATTTTGTCGTTTCTTTGAATGTTCCAGAGGTAGGCAGAAGGATGATTGGATTACATTTCAATATGTATTTTAATAAAAGAACAAAAAAAGATAAAGATACGGATGTATCCAAAAGGAACAGAAATTAAACAGAATGGAGATCTAAAATAATCCCCTGGCCCACCCAGTGGCAAGGGGAACCACTGTGGCTCCTGTCCCTGGTCCTGAAGTCCTTGAAATGAAATGCTGCTCAAAACACAACCTGAGAAAATGGACAGAATCAATGTCAGTTAGGAAATCCAAACAAGGGTTGAGCAAATGTTTGAAAAGCCAAGCAGGTCTTAAGAGGTTATTTTTTTTTTCAGACCTTCTATTACATTTGTTTGGTTGGTTTGTTGTGTTTTTTGTTGCTGGGTTGTTTGGTTTTGGGGGTTTTTTGCATGTCTGAGTTTTTAAAGACAATCTCAATGTCTGCAAAGGGTGAGATGCAGTCAGCCTTGTCCTAACAAATTATGCTAGCAATTTTAGCAGTGTGGCTCAAAACCACTTTTTCTTCCCCTAACACAAGGCTCCTACTTGCTGTTGTTAAGAGAAACAAGGCAGTTGTCTTCCATCTCTTGTTTTCTTGCTCATAGTGAAGCATTCAAGTGTCCATAAATCCTTCATTCACTTCCTTTGGTTCAGTTCCACAAATGAAACGATGAAATGCAGAACTAATATTTGTTGGATATTTTGTCAAAATAGTTGAATGTTTGAATTTTAAGTGAAGACCTTTAGCAACATTAATTTTTATAGTAAGAGAAAAAATTTCATTACACATCAAGTAATCAGCCATATAAGACACCAACTGCCTATGCAATACAGTAACCGCCTGCAAGGAATTAGCTGCCATCAGGCTATACATTTCAGCACAGAAGATAATGCATTTGATGAGACCAAATCAACAATGTAGTCAACAGGATCATATGATACAAAGAGTAACTTTGCACTTGGCAGGTTTTTTTTGGAAATGGACATAAAATGCAGTATTATTTGGGAGCCCATGAAGTGAATGTATAGAGTGCAAAACAAAGTCACGTCCAGTAACTCTATTTTGGACTATTCTTAGCAAACAGGAATTGCCGAGGGAATTTATTCATATAAACTGTAAAATGGCCAGTCACTTTTGCAGTTTTCTTACACTGTTATGACTGGCCAAACCCCACTGCTAGTGTAATAAACTGGAGAAACTTAGGAGGAAAATTAATTCAGGACAGAATACCTACCGGTCTGGTTGCACCATGTCCAGAACCCGCGCTTGAAATTGCAGCTGAAGGTGGAGGCTGGCTACGCACTGGAACAGATACCAGAGATTGCTGAATTTGAACACATTTCAACATCAAATTATTTCTGTAATTAGTACAAAGCATGTATTTATATTACCTAAGTTATCTTTTCTTTGTGTCCCAGGACTTTTTTGTGCTTTGAAGCATGAAAAAAAAAAAAAATCAGATTATCTTTGTTAGATAAGCTACAAACAGGTATTACACAGCAATGGTACATTACCACTAATGGAAATGGGAGCAAAGAAGACAGGGAGCAAAGAAGACATTAGTGATTGTTTTAGAAGTTGTTACATATTAAAAGTCTATCCATCAGGTAAGCTGTTACTCTAGCACAATGTTATCCCATGGCACACGTGGAGTAATTTGACCCTTCTAATTACAAATTAAGTCAAATCACCTCCTATTTGTTGCAAGCTAAAGATGCCCACTTGTACAGGTACCCTGGGTTCTCAATCGTGCTAGAAGTTGTTGTTTTCTTTTGTAGTATATTATGCAAATATTCTAACAGCAGTCTTTAAAACAGAGAACTTATGTAACATGCTGATTCAAAAAATCATGCCATCAGAAGAATACATCTGTAATTGTACATGGCTCAGCAATCTACAGGGTCTACACTGAAGTTCCTGAACTTAGCACCAACCTCAACATTTACATGCTGATGCTAATGACAGCCTTGTATGCAACATTCAAGTTGTGAAGTGCAAGATAGGAAAAAATTACCTTTACCTCAGCCAAGTGCACAATTAATTTCTAACAGGCAAAGAGGTTTAGGATTCTGGCTTGTTTCTGTTGCCTATTTCCCAGGAAGGTAAAATCACCATGTCAGTTACAGTAACTGGAAGGAATACTCTCTGGTACATAAGACTCTTAGTTTATCAAATTGGCTTCCAGTTGTCAGACAACCCTGCTTTCTTAGAAGTGGTTAGAATGGCTATCTGGGTACAGTTCTCAGTAATGCAACTCATACTCTGAGGAACCTGGCAACAGTTTAAGCCTATTCTGAGCGGGAGGCTGGACTAGATAACCACCAGAGGTCTCTTCCTATATTCTGTGCATATAGTGATTTTGCCAACTCAGAAAATCGAGCCAGCAATGTAGCTAAAATTAATTGTAGCATGCAGGAGGACATCCTGACTGTGACTATATTCAGACTTTTATTGCCATACCTGTATTTTTTTCCCCACAAAGGGACACATTCCTAAAGAGACAGGAAGGAACTCAAAACCATGGCTCTGCTGGCATGGCTAAAACAGGACCCATTCAACACTATGCACATACTCCAAGTAGAATAATGCAAGAGAAATGCTTCTCATAAATGTATGTCACATACATTTAGGTATCAGAATCAAAATATCTACATTGTGCTCTTTAGAAGGAGACAAAATATTAAATTATAGACTAAATTATTTAAATGGAAGTTTCTCTCCCCAAAATATAGGGACATATGTAGAAGTTAGGCTTCTTAGAGTACTGATTTAGTTACATGTATAGTATGTACTCAAGCCATCAGTCAGCTACAGATTATCCTGAGAGTCAGCCTTGAAACATTCTTCTTGATTAGTGCAGTTTAAGTTCTCAGTTTTTCATGAATGAAGACTGCCTTCTATAACAATTCACACCATCACTGCAAAAGAAGAAGCAACTTGATATTCTGAAAAGTGTGTTAAATAAAAGAAGGAAGGTCATACACATTAAATACCTTCATGAAACCAACTTTAGTATCACAAAGGTGACAATATTAGTCAGGTATTAAATCAGAAATCCTTTTTTAGAATACAAAAATCATTATGTTACCTTCTACTTCTCTCCTAGCTACCCCAGGACTGGGAGGGGCTCCAAGACCTTTTCAGAGAAAGAAGAGAAGCTGTACATTGCATAAGAAAAGCAGCAGATTGAGAAAGCAAAACCAGAAAGAACACTGCCACAAGCCAGCTCTACATAATTTATAAATGGCCTAGCTAGACTGTAGTTACGTGTAGGAGATGACTGTTTGTAGCAGCATGGGGAAGCCAGACAGTTATGAATTAGAGGTCAGCAAGTATGATCATGTTTAGAAACATGCCATTATTTCAGTTTTACATTAAAGTTGAAAGACAACTTAATTTCTTCAGTTATTTACTTTCTACAAACTTTTCCAAATTGAGAATGATATTAAATGTCAGTCTTGAAACTCTTCAAAAGCAGAGCACATACTTACACTCAAATACTTGAAAGCAAATAGGTACATGAATTATACCCTGCACCATTAATTCTGTTTCTTGTAATTTAAGAGAATACTAAGTAGTATGTTTCTGCCAAGACTATAATTGAATAATTTTATGGAAGAAATGTTTCCCATTTTATATAATGCATTGTATCCTACAGAACTGTGTCATTAAGTTACCTCCAAGCAGCACTCTGTACTTGGGAAAGCTGTATCAACTGGTGCACAGTAGATGTTACAGTTCAGACTGAGAGAAAGAATATCTTCAATCATTCCTAACCATGCCGAATTGTTTTAGTTCTGCAATACGATTGAGCACATACTGGGTCCATAAAACTGTATGGTAAAAACGTGTCAGGCCATAGGTAACTCGACAATATGCAGGGGGAAGTCCTCAAGGCATGTATACAGGAAAAAGTAACAGCAACATCTGGCAGCTCTGGAGTGGCTCAAGTATAGAGAAAGGCAAGGGACCCAGTGTAAAAGAAGCCTACCTTAAAAGCAACTTTTGCCTTTGTGGTGACACAGCCTCATGCTTTCTCATCATGTGCCAATGTGTGGTATCTGCTCAGGAGCTCTCTATGATCTGGAAAGAGTGCTGTGAATTTTGTCAGATATGGGTGGAGGTGTCACTCAGAGTAGGAAGAGTGAAAGCTGCAGACGAGGCTGGTATGTGATTATCTCCAGAGATGCAAGATCTCTGATTTTGCTGAACATCTGGTTAAGATGTTAAATATTAGCATATGTTGTATATTCTGGGTGAGTTCCAGGCTCTGCCAATTGACATTAGAGTTTCATCACAGAAGTTTCTGACAGCAAACTTCTCTGCAACAGAAGTGGCACTGAGGAGGGGTGAACAGAATGTGTTTGAAAGGAGGGGGCAGAGGAGGAGAGCACTGCAGAGAACATTTCACTACCTTCAGGTACTAGCTCTGCCCTTCTCTCACACAACCCAGAGGAACCCTGGGGAAGAAAGTAGTAACCCACAGGCTATGAGAAGCCTGCTTGCTAACTGAAGGA
This sequence comes from Picus viridis, assembly GCA_033816785.1. Lineage (NCBI taxonomy): Eukaryota > Metazoa > Chordata > Aves > Piciformes > Picidae > Picus > Picus viridis. Next base: position 12,637,314 of record CM066570.1, read on the forward strand.
GAACAGAGAACAGCCCAGCAGAGTACAGGACATACCTCTGAACACTCTGCGGTTACAGAGACTTAAAGCTGGCTATTCATCTCAGTGATGACACCCATGGAAATGGACACAACAAAACTTCTCCAAGAGGAGGCAAGCAGCCTGCTCATTTCACAGATCATCTACACTTTCCCTTCCTAAAGCTCAACTCAGCCCATAGTTAGAACAGCTATTTTTCAGGATGCTCTTAAGCAAATCTTGTTTTGTGCAAGATGATTAATAAAGTCAACTCCTTTCAGAAGAAAAGCTGAGAACCTCTTTGACCATGGCACATAGACACACTCCTATGTTGGTGCACCATATAGAGGAAAACTTCAGTGCATGAGGATTTGAAAAGGTTTTGCAAATTTAAAAATATTCATTATATGGGAAAGAAAAGGCATAAAGGTCAAATACTCTGTATTTCACTTACTAACAATATTCTTCAACAGTGATAAAATGATGGTGCTGTGATAATGCTACAAATCAGCATTATAGGAAAAATTTAATCTTAGGGACAGTGAAAGATGTACATCTAAGCCTGAAACATTTGTTATTTTAGACTATTCTTGTAGTCTGTATATAGCTTGAAATCCCTATTGCAGCTTGAAACTTTATTTTGCAAGTGAGGAGATCATACACTTGATTTAAATGCTGTTTTAAGGAAAGGGGTGGATTTCCACAGAAACAAACTGTAACTTACACCCTGACATCTTTTAGACATGCAAAAGTAATTGTTTTGCAATGATTACATTTACACATTAGCTGGATGGAAAATAAAGCAATCCCAACTTGTCTTTGAGTATAATGTGCATATATGCACACATGTGCATGTGTGTATGTATAGATCTGAAATCTACACCATTTGCCTACATTTAAATAATGCATCTACTGTTTTACCATTAAGGCTTCTTGTTTCCTACACTACTGAACATTCCTTCTTCATCAGGAAAAGAAGAAAGGTGCTCTTCCCTTCTATTTGAAAGAAAACCCTAAAACAGCCACTATAAAAAACCTTTTTCAAAATGACTGACAGAATCTTAATGGACCTAAAACTCCTGAACTCTACTCTGCCAAATACCCCAAGCAGCAACAGGCAAAAAATAAAGCTGTTGAACACTTATTGCCAGGCTAATGTGGCTATTAAATATCAGTGTACACTAGGAAGTGCTTGCTTTTTTAGTGCATGTATTCTCATAATTTTGCATTTCTTTATTACTGTATATTTTAGGTTTCTTGGAGGAAAATCACAATGAAAATGTAATGCATTTTCCCCAAATTATTGCATATACTGAAAATATTCTGCTTTCTCTCGATCTTAACCCCATCTTGACAGTTCAAACCAATGATAAGACAACTGTAAGCCTTTTTTTACATTATTCAGGAAAAGTATGAGTAATATTATTACAGGAAAAAACATAACTAATGTTATTTTTTAACTTCAAGTAATTGACTATAAATAGCCTTTACAATTTTTAATTTTCTGTAAAAGTATTAAATATTTATTTTTTTTGCATAAACAGAGTGCAACCTTTTGATTTTCAACTATAGAAAACTGACAGCTTATAAAATCCTCAGTGGAAATCTTGTGTATTTAGCAGGCAAAAAGTATATGGTTTGCAAACTCCTGCAGTGAGTACATAGCCTTGTTTGTTTGAATTCCAAGTTACTTCTGATGTACAATATGACAAAACTAAAAAAAACACCCCAAAACTTAGGTGTCTAAATCCTACTCCCATCTTCAAAGCATATTGAGAAGAAATCTTGTAAGCATTGAAGGGAGGAGAGCCCTCAGGTGAAAAAAAAAAAAAGGGTTAAAATACATGAGAGAGAAAAAAACATAACATTTAAAATGCACAACATTTTAGGATATGGGCAAGGTCACTTTGCACATGCCACAGAAGTCTAAAAACGAAGTATGATACACAGGGGTATTTTCACAGTGCTCCAGGGGAGCCTTCATTCTAGGTAAGAGAAACAGATGCCATTCCCCAAGCATAGCAACGTTTATACTGTTTCCAGTCCTGTGCTAGCTTGCACAGAGCTGAGCTCAGGTACCACTGTAAAGCAAAGCATTATGCAATGAGTGGAAAATGAAGAGGATAGAAAAAGTGGGATGAGCTTTTAGACAGAACAGTATATGAAAAAAACAAAAAAAACCCTACAATCCTTTAAGAAGATTGCATAGCAAGCAATTTTGTGCAAGTTACAATTCTTTATGGAAAGCTGTGTTGGGAGAGTGTAAAAAAGCCCCAAAAGTTGGAGGCTAGTCTTTGCACAATTGAGGCAAACAGGATTGTGTCAGTGCACATAAAACTACGTAGGACTGAAGTAGTACAATGAATTAAATCTCACACATGTTGCACATTATATTTAAACTGGCTAGTCTCTAAAACTTAAGCATTTTAATACATTTGAAATATTATGCCTTTGGCACAATAACCTCCATTCAACTCTACGTATGAGCCATTCACGTCCCTGCCTGGCAGCAGAGTAAGTTAGCTGATATTTAAATACTAGGTAAACCATTTACTTACTTTCTGAGATTGGTCAAAACTTGTCAATTATTTCCTAAAAAAAAAATCCTCTTTCTTACCAACTCAGTGGCAGTGTCTGAAAAGCCATTAAGAAAGTATTATAGGGCTACTAACTCTTCTCCCTCTATCCCACTTATTAATGAGCTGACTTAAGTCCAAGCAGGGCAGCTCAACTATGAAGAGTGTGACAAAGACAGACAAAGGTTAGTTTCAAGCAGCAGCATTTCTGAGAATGCATGAGTTGTTATCACATGCAAAATTAGATCAGGCTGGGAAAAAAAAACAAAGCTAGCCTGAAGGGTTGATATGGCCCTCAAGGGTTGATAGGCCCTCCCTATCAAAAGGGAAAGAATTAAGGGAAAACAAAGATTTTGTTACTTTGTAACAACCTGTAGCTTTCAAGTGCCTTCAAAGTAACTGAATAAATTGCTTTGCTAACCATGTGTTTCTGAAATACACCCCAGTTCCAAGAACTAGGGAGGATGTTTCATGTCTCTATGAATGACTTCAGAGCACATTTCAGACTTGGAAACAGGAAACAAACTCCCCATATGTCAGTGTTCAGCTTACAGACAAATATAGCTCCGTGATTTGGAGCACTCTGTTAACTGGTGATCATCCAGGGGAAACTGGGCCAGACCAGCAATAGTTTCAACTTGAACAACTAATGGATAATCACTGCAAGCAGCTACAATAACAATCCATTTTACAATGCTCCTTGCAAAGGACTGTGAGGAAAAAAGTAGCCTTATCAAACCAAAGACAAGTTTCTGCTTTCACAGAAATGTTAGCCGGATATATTTTGATGAGGACAATAATTTTTATCTCTCTGACCATAATGTACCAACTTCTGGATAAATATTTTTTCACTAAAAAGTCAAATGTAGTTGAGAGCTCTGAGAAAGAAATTACACTGACATTCAAGAACTACCCATTTTTATACCTTGGGACATCATCATATTAATATTGTCACAACAGAGGACCATAGTAGTTTTGCTATGTAGTCATATTTGAAAACAATTAAAATCATTACCTCCAAATTCTTTTCTAGCAGGTGCAGGACTCCTACCGCCTTACAGTATTTAAGAAATGAATGCAGCAATAATGAAAGATATCAGTACAGTGAGAGGGAAGAAAGAGAATGAGAAAGTTAAAAATGACAAGGGTCAGTTTGTTATTAAGTCTGTTGCCCATATGCTTCTGAACATCCAGTTTCTCTTAGTGCTCAATTGTTTACACTTTCATACGATCCATATGAACTCTAAGAACTCGGACATGACAAAATGCACACATATTAATGCCAAACTTAAAAGGATACAAATCAATGAATGCACAAGATTTCTCTTGTATTTTAAAAAAGAAGATGCTATAAAAATGAAAATGTTGAGTAAACACTGCTGTAGGAAGTCCACATTTTGAAAGTGTGACAATAACTACAACAGTTTTAAAACTTACTATGCAAACACAGTGACATTTAAATGGTAAGGGAAAATCTTGTTATCTCCTGTGCTGTTACTGCTATTAAAAGTACCAACTAAACGTTTCAGTGAAAAACTGGTGTGTTCCACTGGGCCCCAAAAACCAATATAACATGTAGTGTAGGTATGGACTTCAAAGTTCATCTCACAGACTTGAAACAAAGCATTCCTGACCACCCGATACACATCACCGCATTACCTGATGGTGGAGGTGGCCTCTGTGGTGGAGCCGGGCGTGCAGGAGGAGCAACAGGGCGAGGTGGTGGAGGGCGCTTAGGCTCCAAGCTCTGAGAAGATTCCTTCTGCTGGGCACCAAGCTGAAGTTCAGCTGAAGAACATGAGAGAACACAATGCAAAAAATGAATCACTTGTACATTTTAATCACAGTAAAGCAAGTTGTTCTCACAGAAGTGACAGTCAGTCCTCCCCTGAAAAAATGATACAAGAGGAGGAAAACAAGGAGGATAAAGCCATGGTGAAAAGAAGCAGATTTCATAAACTGAATTTTTTGTCTCATATGCTTTAATCAGTATATGCTTTTCATGAAATCCTGAACACTCTTATAGATTGCAGAGTTCCAAATTTAGATTTTCATCCGTATCTGTGAAGTAAGGGCTCTGGAAACAAAATATTGCAAGAGGATTTCTGAAGGCATCTTAGCAGTCTGTAAAGTTACTCCAAATGGCACTGACATAAACTGTTCCAGAAGCCATTCCAAACTATGCAATTCTAAATGTTCACAATGAACTTGAGTTTAAACAGAAGCTTTCATATTCTACACCCAATTTACAAATGTACTAATTACACATGACATACGACAGCTGATGGGAGCATTAATTGAAATGGGCTGCATTTGAAGAGGCTGAACTGGGATTATATTGACCCACTGCAACAGCAATTTTGAACAGAGGTTTCAAACTAATCAACTTAGAAAGTGTATCATATAACTGGCTGAGATATCTCTTTCATAAGAAAATGCTAAAGAAGTAGAGCAAGTGAGTTTGCAACAGTGTAGATCAGTGGACAGAGTACTAAATAAGACTCAGGAAACAAAGCTCTTCCACTGCCCATTAGGAAAACTGAGACACAAAGAATGAGGTGAATTGCCCACGGCTCCTTATGCATAAAAGGCTAGATAGCCTTTTGCATCACGGCCTTTTCCATTAACCTAAAGTCTCTACTGAAAATAATCTATAAGCCAGTATTCTACCACTGGGCCATACAGCTGCCAGATTGCAAAGCTGTAATAGAGGCAGCTGAGCAATGCAATACACACTGTGTGTAGAAACAGGTGGTCCAGGAGTCTTTGTGGGTGCTCGGCTTGGTCTCACTGGGAGTGTAGGTCCATCCGACAGCGTAGGGGATTGACAGGGACTGGAACGTGGTGAAGAGCTTGGGGAGGTTCCAAGACCAGAACTTGAAGTTGGCTGTAGATGCTGAGGAAGGATTTCTTCTACTTCAGCACTATAGTCATCAATGTCTCCTAAATAACAAACGAAACCCCACCAAAAAAACAATTATAAACTGACTCTAGGCATGGGATTTTCTGCAAAAATTCCTCAAGTTCCAAGCAATCAGCTCAACAACCAAAATATGATTCTTGCATCATAAAATTACACATGAAGACTGGATATATATTCAAACTAGCTGAAAATACTCCAAATGCACAATAGATATTACAGATATCATAGGTAATCATAATGGTGTGGCAACTGTAATGTTGCTTCATCAACAATTTGCTGTACAAAGAAGACCTTGGCAAAGAATTATTCCCCTGGTTAGCAGTAGATGTCAAGCTTCACCTAGCAGCCTTCAGAAGGCTGGGCTGGGGATTTCAAGATTTGTAACACTATTTGAAAAGGTGATGTTTAAAAAAGAAGGAAAGTTCAGCATGGACGTGCCTTTGAAAACTAAAATGCAACTTTAGAATAGTTTTATATTGATATTGCAAACACCTGAAATAGACAATTATTCCATCACACTCCAATAAGATCATAGCAATCCTTTCTTCCATAACTCACAGGCTTCTCTCTGTCCAGGTTCATGAATGACACACAATGTTCTACAGAAGTTCCAGCGTCAACTCTGTGCTGCTCAGCAGTAACAGAGTAACTAGGCTACTAATTAGTAACTCACTCTTTGATACCAGAGTTTGTGGGATTTGAGATGTCACATTTTAAGGGACTGTTAATAAAATCAACCAATCATAGAGGTGTCCAAATTGTTAACAAGTCCTGTTTCCTACCTGCATTGGAAAACAGATAAAGTGTCTTATGACACTGAAATTTCAACTTTTCATACCAGTTTCCCGTATCTATACCCTTACCAAAATGTATTTACCTTTATGAAGCACCTGTACAAAATAACTCCAGTCCATTCTTTCCAGAAAACCTAGCTGCTGTCTCTTTCCTTGAACCTTTTGCAACATAGTATTTGCTACTAAGAAGTTTGGATAGAAATTCAAAGCAAGTGAGCTACTCAGACTTTGAATAAATCAAGATGGATAAAATGACTACATCCATAAAGTACATCTGTTCAAGAAATGACAACCAAAAAAGATCCTGTGAAATAGGTACGACAATGCAATACACAGAGGAAATGTCAGCAGGTAAGGTGTAGAGGGTTGTTTTGCTGCTGTTTGAAAAACATCTGGTTTACTTGCCAAGGATATAAGAATAATAATAAATTTTGATGTGGTGAAGAAAGTGAAGCAGACCTTTGGTAAGAACTAAAAATAAACTGTGACAAAGTACATAGATTAGAAAAAATGTAAGTAAAGAACAGCAAAATTCCAGAGGCACAATTGCTGCAACAGTCATTCACAGATTCACAAATTCCAATTGGGTTGGAATGGACCCTCAAAGGTCATATTGCCCAACCCTGCTGCAGTGAGTAGGGACACCCCCAACTAGATCAGGCTGCACAGGACCACATCCAGTCTGATCTTGAATGTCTCCAGGGACAGGGCCTCAACCACATCCCTGGGTAACCTGTTCCAGTGTTTTACCACTCTCATTGTAAAGAATTTCTTTTTGTCCAACCTAAATCTACACTGCTCCAGTTTAAAACCATTGCCCCTCATCCTAGCACTACAAACCCTTCTAAATAGTCCTTCCCCAGCCTTCTTGTAGGTCCCTTTCAGATACTGAAATGTAGCTGTAAGGTCTACCCAGAACCCTCTCTTCTGCAGGCTGAACATCCCCAGTTCTTTCAGCCTGCCTTAACAGGATAGGTGCTGCAGCCCTCCAATCATCTTTGTGGCCCTCCTCTAGACCCAACTCCAGCAGGTCCATGGCTCTCTTGTGTTGGGAACCTCATAGCTGGACACAGTACTCCAGGTAAAGTCTCACCAGAGCAGAGTGGCATAATCACCTCCCTTGACCTGCCAGTCACACATCTTTTGGTGAGTTGGGGGGGTGTAAGAATATCAGTGTTTAGCATGGGAGCTCATTAATGTTATTAATCTATTATATGTATTGGCAAAAAAAAAAAAATATACATAATTGCACTGTGCAGTTGTATTTATCCTGCTTATAGATGTCTTCATGAACTGTAGAAATTGCCTGAAGGAAGTGACCCTGAGTTGGTAGGTCACAGGAGAAAGTGAGAAGAATAAGGAGAATGTCAGCAAAGCAGCAAAACCTAGAGTGCAAACTGACACCGCTCAACAACTGTCACAATAGTGTTGGCAATAACAGGACTTCCTATTTATCTGCAGGAGCATAAATCTGTTAAATCAAATTATTGATGCATGCATTAAATTAACCACATAGAGGATTGTAAGCATTTCAAAATGAGGAATACTGTATTTCCACAAACCTTCCATATCATAGTCTGCAGTAACCTCAGCATCTTCACAAAGCAAAGTGGAGCTTGTCGATGATGGCAGCCCAATATTAATCTTCTCTAGATTCATTTCATCTTCCAAAGTTCTAATCCAATCTGGATTTTTCAGGCTTATGTTTATAGTCCTTCCTAGTAGCTGAATTGCCAAAAAAGGAAAAAAGTATGCATAAACCAGAAACTGTTAAGTGTAGGAAAATTAAAATTCAGCATTCTAGAGTGGAAAAAAAAAATAATAGAAAAAATGTCACAAATAAGAATTCTGGGACTAAAGCAATAACAGTGACACATCACAACAACAATTGTGCTTTTCACTTCATTTTGGTAAATCAAGTACATTAGTGTAGTTTAAACTGATAATTACAACTATTAAATATTTTACAAGGAAAGCCTACCAACTCATTTTTCCTTTTAAATTACTATTATTCTGAGAGAAACACCACTCTTTGTAAAGGAAACCATATTTGGTTCCAAATGATGTTAATAAAGTTGTTTTTACAGACTGATACAACAGCAGGCTTTCATTCTGCAAACTAACATATGACACTGAGCCCCTATCCTGTATGGAGCATCAGTGAAACTCTCAACAGATGCAAGGATCCACCTGCAAAAATCATGTCACTGAATCTAAGCCTTGACCAGAACAAAGATCAGTGAAAATTGGAACATAAGAATTAACATTTTTACAAAGATAAAATACTGGCTCTTCAGAAGTCAATGAGAGTTGAAATTTTGACATTAAGTGATTATAGCAAAAAAAGTGCTGAACTGTAAATTACTGCAGGCTACAAATACAATAAAACTACAAACTAAAGCTGAAAACTTTTGCCTTTTAAATAATTTTAGAACTCAATTAAAAATCCCTCATTTGATGAAGATGCCCCACAATATGGGATCTTCATTTCTCTAACAGTCCTCATGAAAATGATGTTTAGCACTTCTCTCAGCTGGCTTTTGAAACTCAACATAATGTTGTATGGCTACCAAAAGTGTAAAAAAGAGAAATGACATGCAACAGTGTGGCACAGAATATGAAAAAAAATTAAGCATTAAAACCAACCAAATACAATCTCAATCCACCCACAAGTTGGATTTTCTCTTGCTACACAAAAGTTCAGTAATTTTTACATTACCTCAGTACCATTCAAATTCATAACATTCAAAGCAGAGCTTCCTTCCAAAAATGTTACCCACATCTTGTCTTCCACGAACCTGCAAAGTCCAGTGGAAACAATATTTTAAATGCTTTATCCTAGCTACCAACTTTTGAGTCTTAGAGGTTTTTCTATGTGTCACTTGATGGAGAAGACTTATTTTTAAGTTCATTAAAATATATATATAATTGGCTAACAAGCTTTAACTGAATGTATCCTTGCAACAACAAAAATAAAGCAAAAGAGAAACAGGTAAATATCACACAGAGAAAGCACGGTCCTCTTGAAAATTTTGTGACTACAGTTACATTCAGCAGTAATTGTGTAGCAACAGGTCAGGTATCTCTATTAGGTGTTCTGTGTTGCATCACGCTATGGACTTGAGACAATGCTCCTAGTCTTCTGAAAATAAACAAAGAACCCCACAACACAACAACAAAAGACAAACAAAACAAACTAACAAACCCCCCAAACACACACACACACACAAAAACCACAAGCAAAAAACCCAAAAAAGCAAACAAAAAAACCCCAAACAACAAAAAAATTCCAAACCCAACCAACACCCCAAAACATCCCCAAATAAAATAGTACAACACTTACAGTTCAATTAACAGCTTAGTGAAAACAGAACATTCACGGGGCTGCTCTCATCTTTGGTTCATTTAAAACTACTAATCTGATTTTAGGATACAAAATTTGTGACACGTCACACAAACAGCAAATTTTAAGTCTCAGTGATTTCTGACACAGTCAGCATGTTACTCTATTGTTGAGACAGAGTGCCTGGAAAAATTAACTCTGAAAACTGGGATGTACAGCTATGTAAAACTACCTTTCTACTGTAAGTTGGAATTCAAGTTGGAATCTAAATGTTAAAAATGAAGCAGATCATAACTGAAATGCCTGCCAAGATAGTAACTTTACTCAGGAAATAGGAGGGAACAGTGAAGAGGAATAGAGATTAAAAGTAAGAAGTATTTTTAACCTTATAAGTATAACTGCACCATAGCTTTCAAATTTCTGAAGAAGATCCTCGATCAAATTATCATCAAAATAGTTTCCTTCTGCCGAAGAACTTCTGAGGGAGACCATTACAGTACCATCAGGTGGTCCCTGTGTTGCGATCACCTCCTTATAAACTTTTTGTCTCTCTTCTGTTTCTATTTCAAATATGTCAATGTCAATCAACGCAACCACAGGCCTTTGAAAAAAATACACGAGAAAAACTTGTAAGCAGAGCACCTGAGCAACAAAATAGATAATATAACTATGAAATCTTAATGCTTAGGAAGTAATGCATAAAATAAAACTGAACCTGTGATCGGATGTTTTCAGCTCTGCTCTTCCGTAGTGCAACAAAGTACCAGGATTCCACGTATAAGGGACATTACTGTCACTGTGGAAACTAGCATTCAGTAGATCCAGGTCTTCAGCTACATTCAGTATTAATGAAAACAGAAGAGGAAGAAGTACAGTAACTGCCAAGAACACACTTCAAAAAAAAAGAGAGGAGTTAAAAGCTAAGAAAGAAAGTAAACCAAACCCAAACAATTTACAGAAAAAACAGAGAAGTTCCTTTGGAACTACTGAAATACCAGTGACAGACTGTCTGATCCTTGATTCTCCTGGTCAGAGAATCACAGGATTATTTTGGTTGGGAAACACCTTTAAGATCATCAAGTACAACCCTAGCTTTGCCAAGTCTGGATGCATTCCTGTGCAGCCTGCCTTAGGTGATCCCTCCTTTGGCAAAGGGGTTGGACTAGATCTGTAGAGGTTCCTTCTTAACCCAAACATTCTGTGATTCTGTTGTACTAAACTCTTAGCACCACATCTACATGTCGTGTGAAAACCTCCAGGCAGGGGAATTCAACCACCTCACTGGGGAGCCTGTTCCCCAGTGTTTGACAACCTTTTCAGTGAAGAAATCTCTCCTAATATCCAACTTGAACCTCCCCTGGTGCAGCTTCAGGTCATTTCCTCTTGTCCTATCACTTGCTACTAAGAAAAAGAGACCCACCTCACTACCGCCTCCTTTCAGGTAGTTACACAGAGCTGTAAGGTCTCTCTTCAGCTCCTTCAGACTAAACAACACCAGCTTCCTCAGCAGTTCCTCATAAGACCTATTCTCCTGGCTCTTTGTCACCTTCACTTCCCTTCTCTGGATCCACTCCAGCTCTTCAATGTCTTTCTGGTAGTGAGTGCCCCAAAATTGAACACAGTATTCAAAGTGTAGCCTCCCCAGTGCTGAATACAGAGGGACAATCACTTCCCTGGTCCCACTTACCACAGTTCCAAATACAGGACAGGATGTGGTTGGCCTTCCTAGCCACACGCCTATCAGTGTCACTGTATTTATTGCAGACGCTGTTATAAGCTTTTTGTTTCATACAAAGTCAGGGACAGAAGCTCACAAACACTGGTATTGTGAATGTCACTAAATGGATTCTGCAAGCCACTTAAAATAATATTTTAACAATTTAAAGAACTCAGACCTGATCTGTCAAAAGGCCATTTTCTTCTTCTCCAAAGAATGCGATCTGTCCACGCTGGTGTGCGACATTTTTCACTGGTGTCATAGTCATCAGAAAAAAGATCATATTTGTATGTAGGAGCAAAATTTATTTTCCCTTCCAAAAATCCTCTGAAAATCTGTAAGAAACAAAGAGTTATGTGTTATGTCAGAAGACAGAAACAGATGGGAAACAGCTTGAAACTAATCAGAATTCTCTTTTCTAACAGTAAAAATTTATATATGCACCTCAGGGGGACAAAAAAAAAGGTAATTTGGTAACATGAATCCTTCTCCAAATGTTATCTGGTGAAAACAATCTACATTTGCCACTATGACTAAATAGTGACCCAGACAGCTCATAATTGAACAGAAGTATGCCAACATCTTTATCTTTAAACCCAGGCTCATGAGCAACCTACAGTTGTTCCAATGTCATTCGTAACTTGAGGTCATCCAGGACACAGATGCTGTCCACAGAACTTTAATCAGCTAGGTGCTCAAGTGTTAGCAGAAGTTGGGAATTAATGTTTATATCTTAATGTACCTATCTGAACATGAAAGCATTCCTCCAAATTGGTGTGAGATGCCCCACCAATACATAGGAGTCAAGGAGGAAAAAAAGAAAATAAGAAGAAAAAAAAAAAAAGAATGCTTAATAGATTACATTGTTGGAAATAGAAACTGAAATCTAATCAATTAAAAAAAAATATCAGTGTTGGAAGATCAATGTTAGAAGACCCACAACTTCTAACTAATACAGCTAGTCACTGTATTTATATCACTACCTCTTCAGGTCAGTTATGACAAATACCTTACTAAATGTTGCTGTGTCCCACTACTGGGATAAAAGTGATAAGTAAAACATGCTGAGGATATAGATTTACAGAGGTACCAAAGAAAACTGTTCAAGTGAAAAAGAAAAATGAAGTATTCCTAAGTGTGGTAACACTTTTTAAGTTACCTGTCCAGAATTTTTCTGATTGATAAGTTGGTCTCCTGCTATAAGGGCATCCCAGTTCTGTTGTCGTATTAAGTCCTTAACCTCCTCATTTGGAAGATCTATTCGATAATTGAAGTCACCACACCAAAAGATGTAATCATGGGAAAACAGCATCCTGCCCTGCAAAAAAGAAGCATGCAATGAAGTTAAACTAAGTGACAAATTACTCCTTCCAGGTCCAGAACTTCAGGATTTAACTGTAAAATGTGCATCATTTAGGATCAAAGAACCAGTAAGGTTGGAAAAGACCTCAAAGATCATCCTGTCCCACCTGTTACTCAAGACCTCATGACTACTAAACCATAGCACCAAGTGCCATGTCCAATCCCCTCCTGATCACCTCCAGGGATGGTGACACCACCACCTCCTCATCTAGCTGATGAGGACAACTGGAATACATGTTAGTATTTAGTGTTTATATGGTTAGACCACCATAGTCAACTGTATGGTATTCACATATATGAAATATGAAAGAAGTGACAACATTTCTTACGTAGTTTGCATTTCTAAAGAAACATGAATCATCCAAACTGGATTCTAAATTTCTTCATCTTTCTACTCCTGTTTTAGAAGTCTGCTCTAGGATGATGACTACTATCTGTGTCACGAAGAGCAAAGTAGTGCAAAACACTACCCTAAGATCTTGTGGCACAACATCCCAACCAAATGAAAATTGAGGCCTTTATTATTCAGATTTAATTGAAGAGTTTTCAGTTACATACATTTTTTATGGCTAAGGAGAGACAGAAGCTCTCCGTTACTTTCAACAAAGCCTAGGGTTTGAAGTGAAAGCTTTTACTTCCTTCTTTCTGATTTTCCTATTGCTCTTAAGTAAATCAAAGTACACTGTCAGATTATAACAGCAGCACTTAGGAAATTGTTTCTAAGGATGATAACACAGTGCTTTCATAAAAACCAAAATATGACCATGGGGACAAATTTAGAAACTAAAAAAACGTTGTAAAATGAAGTGTCAGACACCTGTGCAGCACCATAGAAACTAAATTAGGACAGTTTGGACTACAAAACTTAGTAAGACAGTTTTAAGTCTCAAGGAAGCATTTTGTTGCACTGATAAAAGCGTTGCATATTTACTTGGTGCTTGATAATCTTTTATGAGAATATGGTACAGAACTGCACAATCCAAATTGACAAAAATGATTGGCAAAAAATCCTTCTTATGTATTGAAAATAGTGCTGCTGCCTATGGATTTTTATTTTTTTTCCTCACAGTTGATTAACTCTGCAGCCCATAGATTAGAATAGAATAGAATAAACAAGGTTGGAAGAGACCTTTGAGATCATCGAGTCCAACCTATCACCCAACACCATCTAATCAACTAAACCATGGCACCAAGTGCCTCATCCAGTCTCTTCCTAAACACCTCCAGTGATGGTGACTCCACCACCTCCCTGGGCAGCCCATTCCAATGGCCAATCTCTCTTTCTATGAAGAATTTCTTCCTAACATCCAGTCTAAAACCTCCCCTGGTGCAGCTTGAGACTGTGTCCTCTTGTTCTGGCGCTTGTTGCCTGGGAGAAGAGACCAACCCCCACCTGGCTACAACCTCCCTTCAGGTAGTTGTAGAGAGCAAGATGTTCTGCTGCACATCAAGAATCTGTAAGGTCTCTCTCCTATACTAAATCCTTGGTGTCTAATGCAAGTGAAATCATGCTTCATCATCTCCATCAGTCATTGCACTGGAAAGGTCTATTCCTTCTGTTGTCACCTACTTTGAATAAGTGTTAGGAACTTAATTATCTCTGAGACCTCTAACACAAGGAAATTTGATTTCCAAGGCAATCTGGAGAGGAGAAAATCAATAAATAGAGCTTTTAGACGATGCTGCTGGAGCTCAATGCATTTAACTTCTCATTCCTTATGGAACTTGAACACTGTTGCTTACCATTGGAAAGCCGAGCTTGCGAGCTATTTCTACGAAGTCTTCATTTCTCTCTTTAACTTGTGATTGCCCTGCAGCGAAATGACTGCAGACAAAGCAAAGACTGGATGTATGAAACAACATCCGAATTGCTACTGCACCTTTGTTGCCAGTGGCTCCTCCCATGCCAGTCTTTACAGTATCAACAGCAACATCCCTAAAAGAGTTTAAAAAAACACACTATTAAACTTTCAAATACAACGGCAGGGAAGGTATCAACTTTAAACACGAGTATGGCATTATGCTGGTAAGAGGACATTTTCACATTGTCCTTTCAGCAGTAAGGCTGCTGGGCTGCTTTCAAAAAGTGCCAACAGCTATTGAGCAGGTAACAGTAAGACACTTCAGCTTTTCAAGCTTTCTTGGCAGATGAGGCATTTAAAAACTGCAGTAAAAGAACTTAAGCAGGAGTTCCCCAGGCTACGGAACAGCTCTTTGCAAGCCCCACAGGTTTCTTAGTACGCTTGTATGTTAGCTTGCAAAACAGAGCAAACCGAGGGTGACCCAACTTGGGCACAGCTGTCTGTTCACTGACCTGATAAAGGGAGCATGCTGGGGCCTGATGAACACAAAAAGGCAGACGCCCACCAACTGCTCAGAAGCCAGCAGCACGTACTTGTAGTCTCTTGATATGGTCTTCTGTAGCTCAGCAGCCCAAAGTTTCTGATTGGTTGTGCTAGTAGAGGTTAAAAGTGTCAATTTTAAAATAAAGCAAATTAAGCAGGTATCTAAACTGTTGATCTAGTTGAACAAACTTCATATGAACTTCACACTTCACCTTAACTAAACCTTGTGGTAGTAAGCCAAAGATAAGTTGAGAATGGTGTTCAAATGCCTTGTAACAGAGACATGACCTATAAACTGTCATGACATCATCATTTCAAACTCAGCCTCAAAATGCTGCTTCATTTTTCACAACACCATAGACAATGTTAGAAGCCAGGGTCTATCTTTCTTGTATTTCTGAGGCTGTACCAGAGGAGTGAAGTCTAAGAATTTTTCTAGGGAGTTACTTCCTAGCCTTGAGCTCAGTTGATACTGGAAAACAGAGATGTCCATGGTCTTAGATCAAGAAGAAACTTCCTCAGAGATCTAATAGGCCATGGCTTTCAGAACTAGCACTGGAAACAAATTAAGAATATCAGACCTGGAAACAGCATTAACTAGACATAGTGCGAAATTAGGGGATGATGAACTACCACTTTGTCTGCATGACATAAGCCTGTGCAAAGGCTAACAGTGTTATAAGCTTTAAGTGCTTTCCCCAATGAGTTAAAAGCTTGCTAAACAACAGAAAACATGTAAAATACAAAGAGAAAACAATGGACAAAGCAAATACAATCCTAGGACTACACAAAGACTTTATAACTGGTATCACCCACTACTGGTAAAAATACATTTTCATAATTCACTCTGCTAGGGGTAAAAAATCCAAACTCCACAATAATACATGCATAATGCGTGGAATGGCACTGGAAACTGACAGTATGGAAGACAGCCTTGCTTTATACAGATCAAAATCAGATGCAAGACACAACATAAAGGCATACCAACAAATCGTACTTTCAGAAGGAATTTCACTGGACTTGCTGTTACCAGCAGTAGGAAGGCACAGAGACTAAGGAACACTGTGAGCACTAAATTCAAGTGTTACATGAAGCAAAAAGTTGAAGGGCTGCCAAAGGTACAATACAAAACATGGCCTAGTACTGACTGTGTGGATCCTTGAGATTACATTATACGTGACTTAAGCGATGACAGTTTTGCTAGAGAAAGCTGAGATGATGTCTGCAATCCTGGCACAGACACTGGCAGAGAACTGGAATACAGTCAAAAATTAATCCAGACTAAGCCCAGCCATTACGAAACAGGGGAAAAAAAAATTACTCAAAAAATGAGATTATCAACAAAACCAGTACTGTGTACATTATGTCACCTACCTGGCATTCACAATGTTTCCTGCATTTAACTCCACCATTTCTTCAAATCCAATAGCAAATATATCTACCGGCTTGCTTTTGCGATCTGCATTTAAATATTGAAGAAAGGTATTTGTTGTCTGCAAATCATTTTAGAACCAAGACCTCATATACCTATATTAAAGTTTATGCTCTGTATTATGAAAAATCAAGAAAAAATTGACAGAATACAGCTCTTACCTTGGAATTCATGTATACCAGCTAACTTGGGTGCATCCAGAAGCCAGTCAGTGAGGGTCTGATTCCTGAAGGCAATACTTCGAAACTGCTTGCCGCCATTGACGTTCCAAGTCCCGACGCAGACTCTGATTTTCTTAGGCTTTGCATACTTGTAAAAGTTCTCACACATATTCTTTAGCACTTTTACAGATGCTGGAAAAAAAAAAAACAACAAAACAACAAACAATTGAGAAGGCATTATTTTTACAAGGAATGCTTCTTCAGAGAATTTGGCAATGAGATCTTTCCCTTTAAAAAAATTGGCAACAAATTCATGCACACACATACAGAAACTTAAACCGTGAAAGCAAGATGAATGTAGCTTTTCACATGGGCAAGTCCATTTGTGGACATATTACTTGTCTGGGTAGAACACTGACTGAAAGACAGTAGTAATTTGTTCAAAGTAATATAAATGATGTATAAATGAAACGTAGAAAGTATGTTTTATAAATATTTGTCAATCTTTCACCCTATCTGTGATTCTCTACGGAAACCATTATTTTTCGTACATGCCAACAAAGGCATCTACCTCATTTTCATACATTACTTTTATGAAATTTAATCTCCAATATAAACCCCACTTACAGATATGTTAATCTCTGTAAGTGCAAAAATTACTCATATACTACATTTATTAAAATAGATACAGTACATGATTTTATGGCATTAGAGTATGTCTATTTAAGCCACAAGCAGAATTATTTTTCAGTTCAGTTGAATTTCTAAAATACTGCTTTAGGGAGGAAAGCAGGCTAGGACTCAAAACAATTAAACTAATTTCTCTGTCCTATCAGCCTTTCTCTATGTCTTGTTTTTATCTGCCAAATGGGAGAGTAATGACCTATCTGTAAAGGGCACTGTGAGAGATGAACAAACAAAACAGATTTTTTTCAGTGGTCAGACACAGAGTTACAGAGATTTTAAAAGTCTTTTCATAAATCAGCTGCAAAATACACTCATACAGATCTATTTTCCCAATGCAAACAAACAGAGATGAATATTATTTTGAAATTACACTCCTTTTTTTCTTTCATCCCAGTGGAATGAAAACTGCATTAGGTGTAATTATAATAATTGTACATTATCTAAGTGATATTAATTTACCTATTTTGAACAGTCTCATGGTTATGAAACTGTGAGACTCCTCCAAACAATATTAGATGTAATTCTCCCCTTCACCATGTGCTGTCTTGCAAAATCATCAACTACTGGACACAATCTTTTCATGCAAATCCCCAAAATAAGGTAATTAGTGAGCTGCTGTCTTTGCAGTTTGTTTGGGTTATTTCACTTTGTTTTTAAGTTTACTGCCTCTAAATTTGTTACAGAATCTTGGCTACCCAATTTAAACAAAAATCAGGGACTATGACTCTAGAGCCCTCACAGCTTTGAAACAAACTGTAAACAATATACTGTATTTGTTGGTTTTGAACATTTTCACCACTGAACAAGTCCTATTTCCACACATGAGCTAACCACCTGTAAAAGACAATGAGGTGACTGGTGCCTCCTTGGCGTACTATAAGCAGATCGTGCTTGAGATAATGCTTTCCAAATCACAATCTGGGTAAACAAAGTCAAGAAAAGAGCAAAAAGCCATCAGAATATTTTACACCTTGAGGTTAGAGCCAAATACTGAGTGTACTTCAGAATGTATCTACGCACTAGGTAATAGTCAAGTCAAGAAGACCACCAAACACACCTCTAAGGGTCAAAGACAGAAGTTACCCAAGCGCTTTACCACTAAAGGGAAACCAGTCCAAACAACCTTGTAGCCACAATATATGCAAGTACTCAAATCATCCAAAGGATTAGCTGAAGCCAAAGAACCCAAAAGAGCATCACAGACAGCTTCATAGTTTAAAAGCAGAGTTTGGACTTTTATTCTCTCCAGTTCCTTCTTTTTCTTTTGCAGATGTAGTAAATTTCATTTTAAATGGTTATTCCCAATAATTTATGTTTGCTACCAAGTGGACTTCAAGAAGAGCTGCAAAATTGAATTATTGCCTACTTAACTCTTCACGCCCTCCTGAACAACAAATGTGAAAAATCTTACAAGCAAATCTAATTTTAGACAACATGCTTACTACAAACATGGAATGCATACTTTTAAATTAGCAAACTTTCTAAATTGTAGAATGACTTTTGGTAAGTTAGAAAAAATTAAAAGAGAAAAAAGATGACATTTTTGCCTGCTTTTGCAAAGCTCCTGGGTTTCTTGCATACATCATTTCCCTGCACATGTCTACCTTTGATATTTTCAACAAAATGGTGTCTCACTCAACAGCACTAAAAATTAACTGCTATTCATACTAGGCAGGCAGACCTTCAAAAATCAGTTCTGCACAGAAAGTATTAATTAAAATTTTTGGTGGGATATTCTGTGCAATGGAATTTGATTGAAGTCTTTTACTACAACATCCAAATTACTGTTGGTACGTTTCAACGTATGCAATCTGTATCCAGATGAAACCCACTGTGAAATACCACATTGGGAAGTAAAAAAATAGTTGACCTGTATGATTCTTCATGACATACAAGCCAGGCTGATACAGTCTAGATGGAAACACCATAAATAGCAACTTGAATGTTTGTTCCTATAAACAGTTTTGAACATTGATAAAATGCCACTGAATCAATTAATTTCAGTTGCATACTACCTGTGACTCAGATCCCTTTATTTAAGTACTCAATAAGAGTTAAGTAGATACAATAAAACACCAACATAAAAAGCAAAGCTTTAAGTGATTTTTCCAAGGGCGATTAAAAAAAAAAAAAAAAGGCTTTAAACACTTCAGATGTATTTGAACAATAACATAGCCAACAATAAAGATAAATTCTCCTTCATTCTTCCAAGGATCCTCCCCTGTCAATCTTCAGTACCTGTAGATGGTGTTTAATACCTGAGCACAGAGGCTCAGGGGATACCCACCACAACTTTGTTATATGGGGAGCCTTGTCTGAACAATTACTAAGAGCATCCCTGTTTCTTTCCCTCATCCTCTCCCTTCATCTTCCCAGATACTATGAACATACCTTTTTCTTCCCAACCAGAAACTAAGCATCTGATCTGTTTTCACTGAACCTACCTTCAAGACGTAGCACAATGACTCTATTAAGGCTGTAGCTCAGACACAGCCATTTAAATTTTCTCATAGTTTGAATTTCTCATAGTAAAATCTGAATATTAGAATGATTTCATTTAAAGTAACTGTTTCTGGGAACAAGGAGATGATGAAGTACTGCACAGTTCACAAGTACTCATAGCTCTCCCTTAAATACATGGACCATGTATATATCACATCTCCCCACATGGAGCATCTTCATGTGAATGGCATATGTTACAAAAAGAGAGTTTCCACTAAGACATAGAAAAATGTGAAAACAAAGATGAAAGGCATTACACTGCTTATGCTGCTAACTTACAGCAATAATAATAATAATTTTTCAGAAACCTCTTAAATTAGAGATACCTTTCACACAGTTTTCCTCTAGCTGGCTGACCCCTGCACATTCTTATTATTGTCTACTTCTTCTTCCTGTTCACAGTATTACTGAACCTTTCAAAACCAACCTCTCACATTTTAAGCCAAACAACACAGACAAGGGTCAAGATACTACTGCAATGTCTCAAAGCAGATGATCAGGAGTTAACTAGAAAACTCCCTCTTCAGGCCTTCTCTGTACTAAGAGTTTTACCTAAACAGATGGTCTAATATCTTCGTTTTCTGTCCTGTGCAGTGATAACTGTATCTCAGTGCTTCTGACTGCACTTTTGCTTTACCAAAACTGCAAATGCCAGCATGTCATTTCAAATTATTTGCAGTACATTCATCTTTCCTGGGAGGTATCACAAAATCTGTCTCATGCAAGAACACAAACAGGTAAAGCCTGAAGAATTTAACTTCTTACCCTAAACAAAACTTTTACACAAAACAAAAATATGAAGCTCCCAAATCAGGAAATAAACAATTGGGGGGGGGGAGGGGAAACTAAACCGACAAAAAAAAGAGGCAAATTCCCCTACAGCTAGAATAAAACATTTGCAGAAACAAAACCCCAGGTATTGGTTGCCTCTTTTCATAACTCACACCCAAGCACAAGTGCAACACTTTTTCATCCCTCACATTTTCACTTTTCTTGTCTTAAAGAGCTTTTCTTGGATTAAGGGATTTTGGAACACAGGAATTCCAGATCCAAACACTACTAGGAAAACGTAAGACAATCAGGAGTTACACAAATAGGCACAAAACAAAGAGTCAGAGAAGAACAATAGCTGCTCAGATATTTACAGCTTAGTTTACTATACCTGATTGCAATGATTGCTCTGAAACTACGGATGCAGTAAGAAGGAAATAAGAGAAAAAAAAATCAGTCAAATAAGCAATTTCTTTGTCAAATTTTCCAGCAATATGTGCGAGAACACACTGTAATATACAATTTATTACGCCTAACCATTTTCATCAGTTAAAGCACATCTTTTATGCAGCAAAATCTAAAAAGCTCCACATCAGTACTAACAAATTCTCTTTTCTCGCTTTATTAAGAATGGATTTACATGTGAAGTATCATTCTAGTTAATTCATCACCTAACAGAAATGCAAAGACATTATGCTCAGTGAAGAAGGACAGATCTTCCTCAGTTGACAGAAGCTACAAATATTGCAAGGGCAGCTTGCATTCAGAGAGAAAGTGAGAAGAAATGAAAATGACTTTCAAACTATTTTTAGGTGAGACTGATTTAGCAGGTTTCAGATGCAGGAAAAGTGACATTAATACGAAACCTTGCGGTAGAGAAATGAGAGAAAGCGTCTTTCAAGTTTGACATAATAAATACATAAACACCCACAAGACAAAGACTACAATTGGGTAATTGTGGGGTTTTTTTTCCCCTTAATTGAAGCCACAGATTTGCACTGAAGTTTAGACATATTTTTTTGACATCTGTCCAGGAAAAAAACAAAGGGGGCGGGGGGAATAAAAATTAAGAATGTTATTAATCTCTAAACCCAACACCATTTAGCGCACTCTTACCTGATATCTTGGAAAGAAGACTCAAACCTAAGTTCCTTCTTTGCTCCTCCAATTTTTGTATCCCAGAATAATACTCTAAATACAGCCCTTTGCTTGGCCAACTCACTATTTCCCTGCCCACCAGATCTACTAAAGAATAGGATGTGACTGCATTCACAGTGACTATGTAGGCTATACCTCTGCTTGGGGATGCAGAAAGCTGCGGTTCAGTTCCTTGCTCTGATTAGGTGAACCACCTTTCTGTAATCAGACCATCCAAGTCCCACATGGCTACTCTGCCTAAGCAGAGTTTCTTACTAAAATCTCTCCTATTTTGATGTAGAACTTCATGCAGAGCCTGACAAGCTTTTGTATAGTGCACCTGTTTCTGGGAAAGACTTCTTACAAAAATCCATTTTGTAATAGAAAATCATTCACCAGGAGTTTTCTGACAGCTCCTGCTACTTGAGATTTTTTCTTACCAATACTCCTTCTCTCAATGCCTTAGAAGCCAAAATGAAGATAAATACCAGTATTCTTAAGATTGAGCAAAGAATAAATACTATTTAATTTAAGACCATGGTGAGAATTTCTTCACTGACGTGACAGATCAAATTAAGGAAGATATTTAGCAAACAAAAAAATGCTAATATTTTAATAATTCAGGACATTTTTTCCCAAATTCAGCAAATATTTGTCATGACTAACACTTGCTATACATGAAGAACTGCACAGAACACATCTTCATGCACCTACAGTAAACTCTAGTAAACATGCTCCCAAATATTTACCTATTACACCACCAGACATTAACAAAATACAAACAGTAAAGAAATTGCTGCAGCATGCTAATTTGGTAATATTAGCAAACCAAAAGTAACTTTTGCCTCTTAATAAGCCAACAGGACATAAAATAGCATTTATACTTTCCAACAGCGCTTTGAAAACAGACTGCACACAGACTTCTTACACCAAATAGTTATCAGACATTAAAATCCCGAAAGACACATACCGCGTAAACTGCTGGTGGTTAAGAGAGCCCGTGCTTTATCTGCTAAATCACTATTTAGAGTATTTCCCAATAACAAAACATCAATGGCCTCCTGCTTGGAGCTATCAAAAAAGTTATTTTGAATCGTTCTGGTCACAGAACGAGCACCATCCTTCAGCTTTCCAGCCTGTTAGGGAGGAACACGTATAAAATATTTTATGTTGGACACCGCTCACAAAGACATTGGCAATATTCAGTAACACATTTGTAAACTGCATTTGTGGTTTTTAAAAATCTAAGGCAATTTCCTTCTTTAAGTGTTTAAAAACTACTGAGCCTACCGTTTGTCCTTCCCCAACCCCCCCCTCCCTCCCCATCCCCAACCCAGTAATACCTTCAAGACAAATCTAACAACCACATTATTCCGTTTAACGTTATTAGAAATGAACAAAATACTGCAGGGAGGGAGAATTCTCTTTTTCCCCCTAAACCCTTGGTTTTCAAAAATTAAATGACTACAGTGTCATGTTTAAACCATGATACTGGATTTTGGGCTTTTCCCCAAATAGTAAGAGATGAGCAATCACTTGAGTCCAAATGTCACAACAGATGAATCCATATGGATATGCACACAGAAGTGTATTAGTTCAGAATTCGCATTCTGAAATATCCACATTAATATAAAGGCCCCCTAACTTTCTAAAATAACATACAAGTCTCATGCAGTAACCCAGAAGGAACATATATACTAATCTATAGCTACATACATATGAAGATACTGTCATTGAACACACAGCACACAAAAGACACAACTGAACAGTGCTCCAGAAGAGCAGTGTCCAACTATCTGAATAAAACAAGAATCTCCAAGAGATATACTGCTACAGATATTCCTTGTGGGTCAGACACCTAGAAGATAATGTAAATCAACATATCATGCAGTTTCACAGTTGTAAACCAGCAGTGTTTATCTATGTATGCAGCACTGGCAGCGACAGGCACAAGGACATTTTCATGATGACATGCTTTGTGGTGTTTTATTCACAGAGGTGTATTCTGCATGTGAGGTGCATGTCAGCACATGATATTGCATGTATAACAAATATAGACCATAATCCATCAGGGATGCTGCATGGTATTATATTATTATAAAAAAAACACTCCAAGTTTACAGTTTGCATTGTTCATGAAGGTCTCCTAAATGCATAACAACAACAAAAAGACAAAAGCTTAAGAAAACTACAAAACTAAATAATCATTTAGTTCTATGAATTGTGCTAGACAACAAAAAAGAAACTATCTGTTCATAAAATGTAAGTAGTAGTAAATTCCACAATGATTTTTGGAAGAGAATGTGGATGAAGTGTTGGGGAGCATACTATTGCAATAGGATTTTAATAGAATGCTACTCCCTTTCTGTCAGACAACATATAACTTATGCCACGATCCAAAAAAACACACTCACCATTCACATATCAGGCAATTAATTGAAAGGAACCCAGAGAAAGCAAAAGAAAGAGTAGGTAAGGAGTTAGATGTAACAATTATTATAATACTTTTAAAAGGACTGGTTTTCAGTATAGTATATATATTTAAGGTAAGTTTTTTTTTCTCCTATTCCAAATTCCCATATTTTTACTACTAAGTACACTTGGAAGAATCAAACAAGCCAGAAAGGGAAGAATTTCAACCATCAATTTTTTCATTTGAGAAATGAGTACACAATTAACAACATTAAAACTACATTTTAAAATACACTGTCAGAGTACCCTAGAAGATATTAGTAGTGACCTGGCCAGGTTTCGCTGTGCCAAGCATCATATGGCTTTGCAAGTATTAAAGATCATCTTTGAATAGATAGACTTCCGTCAGGGACACTGTGTTTGAATTATGAGATGTGGTACTCATTAAGAGTTGCACCAAAGCAGGGATCCTGTGTTATTACCAAGACAGCAGAGTAAATGTACTCTGTGTTTAAACATTAAAAATGCAAGGGCAAATACAGCAAAAGCATTTTACAAAGCAGCAAGTTTAAGTAGCCAACTGAATGTCAGAGAACTATTAATTCAGGAAAAGAAACAAGTAAAGGTGAATGAGAACGTCAGGAGAATAGGAGACACTCCATAAAATACTTATTGTAGTTTTCCTGATGGTCTGGGTGACATTTTTCTAAGGAAAAACTAAAAGATCTTTAACCAAATTCCACTCTACAAGAAATTCCCAAATGAAAAAGTCTTTGTATATACCAACTGAGGGTAGAATAAGCAACAAGATGTATTTTACTTCTTTTCTTTTTATGTAGCTTACTGTGATGCCTTGTACACTGTGCAGAGAAGGACCCTGATATGATTTGAATGAACAAGTGATGGAAAAATGAAACAATAGACTATGAGTACACAGTATGCAACACGGAAGGAGCAGCAGCACATTCCTGAACAAAAAGAATGGTATGAAGAGAAATTCTTGAAGGAACCAAGGGCAAAAATTGCTATGATGCCACATTTGTCTTGACAGGTATCACCAGATAAGAAAGTATTATGGAAACAAAAAGAAAACAACAAAAAAGCAAAATTGTTAGGAAAAAAAAATGACAGCATTAGAAAATCAGAACTCATGTATCAACACAGACAAAACAAGTTGAAGAGAAATAGAGCACTACACTGTCATGCAGTACAGAATTGTTAACAACATTAGAAAGCAAGGTAGAAACAGAATTGGAGGATTTTTTCTGTAATTGCAAAACTCAAAAGAAGCAGCTGGAGAAGCATGAACACAAAAAAAACCCCATGCAGCGAGTTGCATCCTGTGTGACAGTGTTAATAAACACTAAAAGCATGAAAAACAACATCCAGTGAAACATCCTAAGAAAGAAGATACAGTGACCAAAAAAAGTACAGAGAGAAAGATCTAAATGTTCAAAGAAACTAAAGCTAATTTGAATAAACTTTTTCTGAACAATGATCTAAAGAAATAATTTTTGAGCCTCATCCTTTCCTACAGTATGGTGTTATCTGGAAGGCCTGAGCACAGCTGAGAGATGATGCATTGAAACAAGATTCAGATAACAATATAACCATCCTTTCCATGTTGATTTTTGTTTGGTTGTTGGTTTGTTGTGGGGGTTTTTTGCTGGTTTTTAGGACTACAACAAAAGCACATTTTAAAAGATAAAATCTCATCTTTATATAAATGATATCATTTTTTAAAAACCTATGCTAGGTACTGCTGAAGTTTTTAATAAAATGTATCTTACCTTAGCCTTTCCTTCAAGGGCTCCAGTTCCAGCATAAATTTTACTAACAGAATCACCATTCACAGACCACATGGATCGGAAAACCTCCTGAAAGCGAGTAACCAACTGAGGCTTCTCAGCTAATCCTAATACCTCCAGCTGTTTTGTTAGCATCTGCAACAGTTAAAGACAACATTTGCAAAAGAACAGTATTTAAAAATGTATTTATTGAAAAGGGACATCGTATTTTCTTCAGCATATATGCACAAAAATAAAGAAATCTTTGGTTTATGTGCATCATTCTGAACAAACTGACACTATGTCATTTGAAAGGCTGCACTGTATGTGTAACTTCAGCACCTGCATTTAATTATCTTCTAAAGGAAAGCAGTAATATAGGAAAAGAATTATGCAATTGATTTGCAAATATTTCCATCTAGAAATTCACCAGGTAACAAGGAAAGCTAGTTTTAGTTCTCAAAAGTCTTTCTACTTACATAGCTTAGAATTAGAGTAATGCAATTTCTTAGGAAGAACATGAAAGATTCCACAGACACTGACCTCTACCATCAAACACAGCAGCAACAGAGCACTGTGATCAGTAAATAGCTAT
This sequence comes from Picus viridis, assembly GCA_033816785.1. Lineage (NCBI taxonomy): Eukaryota > Metazoa > Chordata > Aves > Piciformes > Picidae > Picus > Picus viridis. The sequence continues at coordinate 12,663,855 of CM066570.1, forward strand.
AGCTTCCATCATTCACTGTTTTCACATGTCACACACTGCAGTCTTTACCTTTACAATCAATATATCTGAATTAATTTTCCACAATGCACAGTCTACATCAAATGCATTTAAACTATATACATATAACACATATAAAGGTATTCATTTACATTTAAATACGTTACCATTATGCTCATGGATGCAGAAAAGGAACTGTACCTTGTTTGAAATCCTGGTTTATGGAATCATGATTATTTTAAAGGTCAAGTAACTCAATTTAAAAAAAAAATCATAAAAAAAGCTACTTTCAAGAGATTTTAAAAGTCTTTAAAAACTTGGTGTTCAATGGCAAGGAGAACTCTACAATTATGAACATAAAACTACATAAAGGCAAAATTTTGAAGGCTAGGCAGGAATCAGAAGTTACAAAAGGAAGCTTGCTGTCAAAATTAAGTAGAGAGATACATAAAAAGAAGCTTCAGATATTGGGTACTTTATCTTGTAATTTCAGGTAGTCTTCCAAAGGTCAGTACTTGTTATATGAGGTATCTATCACATTAAAAAGTAAGACTTGAAAGATCTCATTTCAATAAAAAATTAAAATTAAGCAGCCCATGAAGATTTACCATTTTCCCCCTCTCATTAGTTTCACACTTCTAGCTCTCATATTTTAGCTGAAATGACAATTTAGCTCTCACCAAGGAAAATTTTGAACACATCTGGTCTAAAATAACTTACTATATTTAAGGTAGTTCTTGAAAGGCTAAGAAAGGAAAACATAAAGTTGCAAAGCTAAGTTTGCCATATAAATACTACATGCACTAAATGTGTAAGAAGATTTGCTCATGCCATAGAAAACTGCTGTATTATCAGTAAAATACAAGAGGCAACATTTCTCAAGGGTCATTTAAGATAACCTAATTGGTTACTTCAAGCTTGTACTTTCTGTCTACGGTATCATAGTATCAGTCAGGGTTGGAAGGGACCACAAGGATCATCTAGTTCCATGCCTCCTGCCATGGGCAGAGACACCCCACACTGGATCAGGCTGGCCAGAGCCTTATCCAGCCTGGGCTTAAACACTTCAAGGGACAGGGCCCCAGCCACCTCCCTGGGCAACCCATTCCAGGGCTTCACCACTCTCATGGTGAAGAACTTCTTCCTCACATCCAGCCTGAATCTCCCCACTTCCAGCTTCATTCCATTCCCCCTAGTCCTATCACTACCTGAAGTGAACTCTTAAAGTACAGCAAACAAATTTAGGGCTAGGAAAGACTTTAATCATTTGTGCCTCCCACAGCAAGTCAATACAGATACACAAACTACACAGTGTAATAAATGCTCTGAGATTTTCAAAGCATGCTGCTGCTCTTTTCAAGACACAACAAAATAAAGAATTATTCTTCTTAATTTCAGTAATTGAGAAGTGTGACTTCCTCTATGGTACGTGGAGAGCTGAAACAATGGAGGAATAAGGCATTAGAGCTCTCAAAGTGTGTTGCATCTGCTACAGTATGTACTGGTGGTGAATGTTTAAGTGAAAAATTCATTCTTTGCATGAGGATAAACAGCATGCCCTTTGACTAAAACACCAGTGAAAGGGCAACATCAGTTGCTTCACAGACGCAACAGCAAAACACCACCTAGTCGAGAACCAGAAATGTTTGTTCTACTGCTAACAGATTTTGCATGTCTCACAGAAATTCCTCCTATAGATGGTAAAACACAAGCATTTTAGTGAAGTACAATCCAGAAAACAAAATAATGATCCTTTTATTTAGCTTCATGTTACAGTACCCATCATTTTTTTTTCATTTTTAAGCATTCTAAGTATTTTCTCTTTAGGAGTCAAACTTCGTTTATTAAGATGAGTGGAGCTGCCAAAAGATTTCAGAGCTACTCTTTTAGCCCTGTTAGTACTAATTTCCTCCAATTCCTACCAGTTTCATATCTTCAAGCTCTACTGTATAAACCTGCAGGCTAGAACTTCTGTTTCAATAGCAAGCCAGTATGCTGAAAGCACAACCCTGCAGGACCGAATCCCAAGTTTTGTTTCCAGTTACTCAATCTGAGTGTGGCCAAAGCCTCAACCACGACATCATCACATGAAGAATTCATAGCACAGTGCTGTGAAAATATGAGCACACAGCCAGCAGATGTTAAGAAGAGTAATTCTGTATGCTGAAGAACTTAATGCAATAGAGTAACTGTGAATGCAAATATTTTTGTGGAGGGCTGCAACACCACTACTTATTTTAGAATTGCAAGCCTGAACCTTATCAGACATAAAGAACTGAAATGTAAAAGAGCAAACATTTATTTTTTTCTTACTGCTGCATACCTAATCTTTAATTACAACTACTACACAATTACTGCTTCTGTAACTATAAAGATCTGATTGCCCCAGAACAAGAAAAGTATCACACTGTAAATCCAACTGCCATCTACGAAGCATCTTTCACAGGGAAGGCAGTGTTATATTTACAGCCTACTTGCTAGGAAGCAACAGGAGCAGCTGTGTATCTGGACACTAGTTTTCCTACCTCTAAGCCAAAGAAAGCCTGCACGCTGTTTGTTCTATCCAGACAGTCCAAGCAGTTTGTTCTGACAGTACCACTCTGAGATCTGTGCCAAGAACAATGAGAGACAGAGATTAAAAACAACTGAAATAACTCATTTAAACACACGTACCATCAACAAAGACAGGGACATCCAGATCTGAACCAGAATGGTAAATCAGGGTATTGTCAGTACAACGTTACTGTCATTGCAAGTAAGCTTGTAAGTGCGTGAGCAATAGAGGGTTAGCTCCAGTAACAGCAGTGAATTTTGCAGTAGAAATGACTAGACAAAAATTATTTCCTGCAAATAACATGAACCCTTCTTCAGTTTTTCACAGTTCTCCTTGCTTGTTTGGTTAAAATATTATGCAGAATTAAGTTTTCTTTATAAACAACCCAACTAGCACACTTCCTAAGAATCTCAGGGGGAAATATTAACTCTTAGTTATAACAAAACAAAATTAGGACAGTTCTCGGATTTGCTTAACTAAACTAAGATGAATCTGTGATAAAAAATAAAGCAAATGTCAGTTCCTCAAGATTTTCTCTCTCCCCACCCCCAGAATAAAAATTAGAAAAAAAGTCTTTTCCCCCTTAACTTAACAGATGCTGTGAGGCGCTCAGGTACCCTGAACTTTGATAGAAGCCCATCAACTCATGTTATAAAGCTTTCAGAAGGGTCACAATAGGCCATATCCATGCTGTTGTTGCCTGGCTGTAAGTACAAAATTGTGATGGTTCTCCCAATGACACACACTTTTCCCAGTTATGTCAGTAAGGCTTCATCACATTTATTTGGACATCTAACAATACATTGTAGAAAATTTTGTAGAACTTTCTCCAAGACAACTTTTTCATTAATCTCTCTGCATTCAACATGAAATACAAAGCAACCTGCTATCCTTGTTAGAAAAAACCCTGACATTCTCCAAAGATGGTACATGGTCTGATAAAAATCAACACTGTATCTTTTATTAATGCAATTCTTCAAGCTATCACAAGCCACAGCCTATTTTGCTTCTGTTCTGTTGTCAGTCTTTTTGATGGGTGATATTATTTGAATCTCCATCAAGACCAAGTGGTGCTCTCCCAACACAAAATGCCACGACACTTTTAAAACCTTTGGAGAATGGTCAGTGATATTTTGAGGTGGAGATGGGACCTAAGCAACCCCACACTAAATCTAATCTTATTCAGACCTACTAGAACTTGCTCCTGGAGAATTTAATCCCACAGTCAGGTTAAAGCATGGAGTGACACCAGAACCCTCTTCTCCTCTCCCACTGCACATTGCACAATCCCCTCACAATTCTTTCCTCATGGAGAACCTCACTCAGCAGTTTGCTCTGGTATTAAATTAAAAGGAAGATGGGTGTGGAAAAGAGAAGAGCAAGAATGCTGTCTATTTCTAGCCTGGCTTCCCTTTTCCTGCTGAGAAAAGCACAGCCTTTGCTCTAGAAGGAGGGGTGGGGAAATAGAGGCAGACATACAGCAAAACTGGGAAGTACAGAAGAGGGCAGAAAACATGCGTCCCATTCATGCTTTGTGGAGGACTAAATCTCCCAAGTGGAGGATCCAGACACAAAAAGATTTAGAAAAAGACTGCACTGAACTTCATCATCATTCACAACAGAAAACAGTAGGCTCCTTTGCTGAGAAAAATACGAGTAACATCATACAGGAAGATGGAAAAACAATCCCATGAGGATGCACCCAAGAAAAAAGGCAATTGTCTATTTTCACCAAAATCATGAGTTCAAAGGTCTGAAATTAAATCATGTCCCACCAATGTCACATATGTATTTTCCATTAAGATTTATAGAGCCTATTCAAAAAGAGGCTAAATTTTAATAGACTAAAATAAGTGACTGGTCTTTTGGTTGCTACACATTATCTTGGTTGCAATGAAAACAAAACAATAGAAGTAGCATTTTTTTTCCATCTTGCCTTCTTGCTAAGGGTGAAAAGCACTCTGGAATAGCAATTTAATCTGAAGAAATTTACAGATGTTGTATGCACAAACCTTTTCACTTCCTTTCCATCAAAATAAAAAAATCCATAATCTAAGAATTTCTGGACTTGAGGTTTAAGCACACTGTGTAGTTTCTCTGCCTTTCCACCTTTAACCATTTGATGATAGTCGAAGTTCACCATTTTGATATCAGCTGCATGTTCAGATGCTTTCAAATGACTCTGATATTGTTAGAAAGAGAAGAAAAAAGTATAAATATACCAATACCTGAACATACAGTAGAATAAACTACCCAAGAGGCTACAAATATTTTTAAAGCTGTTTCACTAGCTATGTTGTTGACTACATACTTTCTCTTAGGTAAAATGAAACCATCCTTATCACTATTGTTCAACAAATCACTCAGAATCCGTTAATATTTCTCCTCTCCTTATCTTGCCCCAGCTAAAGTCAGATTTTTCTTTACTATTAGGGGTCACCAAGACAGTCTACAGCCTCCTCTACTGTTAAAAAGCTTGTTTTGAGGAGTTGTTTCAGTGGAAATTCCTTTCACTAAAGAGTCACCTGTCAGCAAAGGGGACTAAGCAAACACTGCATAAACTACTAAAAGACAAATTATTTAGGTTGCTGTGGAAGGTGGCTTAAGCAAAACCTTGCTTAATATTCCCTGAAAAAAAATCTTGATGCGTTCATACAATCTTTGTAGGCAAAGCTATGATCTGCACTGGGTACTGATATCCATCTAGGAGCACTAATGTTTCCTACCAGGATACCTAGATACAGAAAAGATACTCGTGAATGGCCTAAGACATTAAAGCATTGTAACACACAGGGAAAAGGAAAATGGGAAAGGAAAACAACAGATGGCTATCAGCATGTTCTTTGGCTTCAGACAGAGCTATGTGAATTGTCAGTATTTATGGATAGCAATGTAATAGTTATTTTTAACCTCACCAGTGGGAATTCATTAAAATGGTTACTTTGTCTTCCAAACAAGCATTACTATTCAATGATGAAGTAGCTCTAATGTTTAAATTGATACATTAATTTGTGATTTTAGACAAAAAATACTACAGACTGTTACCCAGAAGTCACAAGAAAGATTTTTTTAAAGAAACACCATAGTATTAAATACCACAAGGTATCATTTATTTGCTCACCAATTTTATAGTGAAGAAATTTTTTTTTCTTTAAACAAGCCACTAATATGCATGGAACATGAAGATAGCAGCATAGACAGTGTTGAAGGATTTTCAGTTAAGTAATCAACACTGAGACACTTGAATGTGTCCAGAGAAGGCCAATGAGGCTGGGGAGAGGTCTCGAGCACAACCTTATGAGGAGAGGCTGAGGGAGCTGGGGTTGTTTAGCCTGGGGAAGAGAAAGCTCAGGAGAGACCTTACTGCTCTCTACAACTACCTGAAAGGAGGTTGTAGCCAAATGGGGCTTGGTCTCTTCTCCCAGGCAACCAGCAATAGCACAAGAGGACACAGTCTCAAGCTGCGCAAGGGCAAGTTTAGGCTTGAGGTGGGGAGAAAGAGTTACTGGCCATTGGAATGTGCTGCCCAGGTAGGTGGTGGAGTCACCATCCCTGGAGGTGTTCAAAAAGGATTGGACATGGCACTTGAAGCCATGGATTAGTTGTCATGAGGTGTTAGGTAATAGGTTAGACTTGATGATCTCCGAGGTCTTTTCCAACCTGGTTGATTCTATGATAATCAAACACTAATCAGAACATACAACACTAATAACATATAAAGCTTTCAGAAAGTAACTTAATAATATGTATCTTGATCATTGCTTTTATGATAAATACACTTTTAACCACAAGTGGTAGTTGTTCCAGAGCATAGCATACCCATTTCATTGTGTGAAGGCTATACAAAAGCTTTAATGCAAACAGGCAAATTCCAAGGCTGTTACAGATTGAGGACTATGTCCTATCATAGAGATAAAAAGTCTTCCAAGAGCTAAACAGTCTAGGGGAGGCACAGGATATTTCAATTATTTTTATACCATGCCATCCTGCATGTCCCTATATAAGGGGAATTCACAGCCAGTTCTCCCTCTTTCTCCTTTCTCTCTGCTCCTGGCATGGCGACTGTCATCTCTTTTGGTTTGTGGGGGAGTTTGTGGCTTTCTGTGGTCTTCTGCGGGCTTGGCTGGCAAGCTAATTTCTTGCCCTGCAATTCTGGCCTAGTGCAGGGGGAGGGCAGTGAGGCTTGTGGTAGGGGGGACATTAAGGACTGGGAAGGTTTTGGCCTAGTGAGGCTAGATATAACCAGGTGGAGAACTGGGCCTGAAGGCTGAATCTGATTTGTATACATATTTCATTTGTTCCTTTATATCTTCTGTATTTTTGGTTATTTTTGTAAATAGTATTTTTCATTTAACTTCCAATTCTGTGTGAGTGTTTTTATTTTATTCCTTTGGGGGTAAAATACTTTCTGTCCTTTTACCCTGGGCAGCTTGTGGCTCAAACAAGGATTACAGCGAGAGGATTGTCATACTCACCTGAAAAGCTTTGCTGAGCATGTGCTCCCCTTCTTTTGAACCAAGTAAATTTACAATAATTTGCTTGCCATATAAATTTTTAAGAGTTTGGAAATGCCTGTTGACAGAAAAAAATTCCATACTCATCTTCTGGCATGCAGAAAATGAACACAAATACCTCCAGCACTGACTGAGATACTGCATGTAAGTCCTAGGTACTCTACTAACTGCCACAAGCCTTTTGTTGTGTCATGTCCACACAAATCTATAAAACTCAGAAACAGCATACAGCCACTGCTATTTTATCAGGATAATAGCACAAATTTAACAATATACATTTAGTTCAAAAGCTAAAGCCATGAAGCTGAAGTGTCATGGCAAGAATAAAACAATCTGACTTTTTTTCCAGCAGCTGACAAATGCAGACTAGTGAATGTGAACACAACTATAATTTTTGTCTTCTATTTCACCATTTTAAATTTTCTCCAAACATTTCAACAAGGCACTCAAAGGCACAAGCAATCCTGTAAAGTCTGAAAAAGCTACCTAGGCAGTTCACTGCTCTGCTGAATCACACATACTCTCTTTTGTATGGACAAAGCCTCTCATTTGGCATAACATGTCCCTCCCTTCTGATAGACCACTTATCAGAGGTTTGCAGTGCATTATCAAAAACATAAGACATTCTTTTACCTGTCAAAAGCTGGTGCATTTGCCTCAAACCCTCTTGACATTCTGACACGATGGGATCCCACCTGAGACAAGAAGATTACATTAAATTATTTGTCTTTACACATTCACATCATTCTTCAAAGACCTCTTTTGATCCTAAACATGGCCTAAAAAAATTCATCTCACTTTCTAAATGAAATCTCCCAGATTTATTCTGCATGCTATGGTGCCCGTTCTTTTTAATGAGCTTTTCTTAAATTCCTCTTCTTTTTTCTGATTTTATTTGATATACTTAATCACACAATCTAATTACAACTTGTTTTGAATAAAAGGCATTAAATGTTTCAGTAGTTCTTTTGCAAAATGCTTATCTACCTAAGACTCTACTTGAGTATATGCCTATATAATTCTGGTTCGTATATGTCTAAGACTCTAGTTTAAAGAAACTAGACTCACAGTAAGGAATGAGCTTTTTTTCCATCTTCCCTATAAAAACTGTACCACAGTAGCTGCTGATACAACTCCCCTTAAAAGAAAAATGGGATGAAATTATATTACAGTAACTCCTGATCCATACTGACTTCTTGAAAAGACTTATTGCAAAGAAAATTCAAAAGAAAATATTCTCTTGGGATGCCCTTAGATTACCTATTTTAAAATAGCAACTTAAATTAAAACAGATATTTTCTTATTGACATTCTGGGGTTTTCCAAAAAAGCAATGAACTTTCAAATCATGTGCAAAACAACATTCAGAGACTCAAAAATAGCAGGTTTTGGTGAAATAAACAATAGCATCAACTTGCTACCTCATCCTGACAGGTAACTGTGCAGAAGTCTAAATGCTACTGCAAGAAGTCTAAAAATACATGTGTAAGAATTATCTGCATAATTAAATCTACCTTCTGCTTACCTGCAGGCCTGGCTGTTCCCAAAATAATGGAACAGATCCTCGGATCTGTATGAAAGATGACACAGAGTCGTCTAAAAATATCACCTGTTAAGATAAGGAAAAAGCATACTATTAATAAATACTACAGAGTGTAAGGTTTTGGATTGCTTCATTTTAGCTAAACATAGATAAAATACAATTATATGTTACGTAGTCCACACTACAAGCTAAAATACTGTGTTCCCTAGACTTTTCTCCCTATCCCTCTGAACAGTTCATAAAAGACGTTCTGGCACTGTTACGCTTCCTTGCAGAACCACAATTTGCAATGTCTAAGAAAATGCAGCAAGATTATTTTTTTTTCCTGGGCCTGAATGACTTCTCTGCTAAGAGAAGCTTGTTGTAAAAAATTTGGTAAGGCCTTCGTGTAGGCACAGTTAAAACATACAACAACGCACAGAAAATAACAATGGAGCCTACTTAGAACACCTGCACAGATTTTGTGCAGCGGAATCCAAAATGTAGCACTCCATTAAGTAAATAGGAAAGGAAACTAAGTGGAACAACATGCCACAGTCACCTAGGGACATTAACCTGCCAGGAAACTTGAGCAGAGACACTGTAACAACAGTGTTCTGAGTAAACTGAAAGGACATGTTTACAAGCAGAGCCCTTTCATGCAAAAAAATCCTACTCAAGTTACCTAGGCTTTGCAGAGTCAGTGAGTCAACCAAAAGATAGCTACTCACAGGAATACAGCTGCAGACGCATCTTGGTATCTAGGTTATTGTAAGAAGTGAGCAAAGAAAACCTAGCAAAGAAGTACTTAATAGCTTCTTGCACTGCTGCATAATAAGGGGAAAGATATGCAATGGAATGCAGAAGAACTACAGTGGCTTTAAAAACTGCCCTTGAGAGGAGCTGTGTTAAGTAACTATAAGAATACTTTTCTCTTCCTTGAACCACAAAGTAGGTACAATGTGTTTGCCAAAACTGTCTTTTGCTTGTTTCTATGGTCTTTTTATTTTACTATTAACTCAGGCCATAATAATCAGAGAATGCTTTGGATTGGAAGGGACCTTCATGGATCATCTAGTCCAAACCCTCTGCAGTAAGCAGGGACATCTTCAACCAGACAAGGTTGCTCAGAGCACCCACCCAATCTGACTTTGAATGTTTCCAGGGATGGGGCACCCACCACCTTTTTGAGCAGACTGCATCAGTGTTTCACCAACTTCATTGTAAAAAAAAAAAAAAAAAAAAGGTCCTCCTCATATCCAGTCTAAATCTACCCTCCTCAGTACCATCTCTCCTTGTCCTGTTTCAACAAGCTCTGCTAAAAAGATTGTTCCCATATTTGCCATGGCCCACCCCCCCACTCTAATTACTGAAAGGTTGCAATCATAGAATCATAGAATCAGTCAGGGTTGGAAGGGACCACAAGGATCATCTAGTTCCAAACCCCCTGCCATGGGCAGGGACACCCTACACTAGATCACGCTGGCCAGAGCCTCGTCCAGCCTGGTCTTAAACACCTCCAGGGACTGGGCCTCAACCACCTCCCTGGACAACCCATTCCAGGGCTTCACCACTCTCATGGTGAAGAACTTCTTCCTCACATCTAGCCTGAATCTCCCCATTTCCAGCTTCATTCCATTCCCCCTAGTCCTATCACTACCTGAGATCTTGAGAAGTCCCTCCCCAGCCTTCCTGTAGGCCCCCTTCAGATACTGGAAAGCCACAATGAGGTCACCTCGGAGCCTTCTCTTCTCCAGACTGAACAGCCCCAACTCCTTCAGTCTGTCCTCATAGGAGAGGTGCTCCAGCCCTCTGATCATCCTCGTGGCCCTTCTCTGGACATGTTCCAGCACGTCCACATCCCTCCTGAAATAGGGGCTCCAGAACTGGACGCAGTACTCCAGGTGGGGTCTCACCAGAGCTGAGTAGAGGGGGAGAAGCACCTCCCTTGACCTGCTGGTCACACTTCTCCTGATGCAGCCCAGGATCTGATTGGCTTTCCAGGCTGCAAGCGCACATTGAGAGCTCATGTCGAGCTTCTCATCCACCAGCACCCCCAAGTCTCTCTCCTCAGGGCTGCTCTCCAGCCAGTCCCTGCCCAGCCTGTATTTGTGCCTGGGATTGCCTCGACCCAGATGCAGGACCCTGCACTTGGTCTTGTTGAAGCTCATGAGGTTGGCTTGTGCCCACCTCTCCAGCCTGTCCAGGTCCCTTGGATGGCATCCCTTCCCTCCAGCGTGTCCACTGCACCACACAGCTTGGTGTCATCAGCAAACTTGCTGAGGGTGCACTCGATGCCACTGTCCATGTCACCCACAAAGATGTTGAACAAGACAGGTCCCAGGACTGATCCCTGAGGGACTCCGCTTGTCACTGGCCTCCACTGGGACATGGACCCGTTGACAGCCACTCTTTGGGTGCGGCCATCAAGCCAATTCTTTATCCATCTAGTGGTCCATCCATCAAACCCATGTGTCGCCAGCTTGGAGACCAGGAGGTGGTGCGGGACAGTGTCAGAGGCTTTGCTCAAGTCCAGGTAAACGACATCAGTTGCTCGCCCCTCATCTATTAATGCTGTCTCCTGATCATAGAAGGCCACCAGGTTTGTCAGGCAGGATTTGCCCTTGGCAAAGCCATGCTGACTATTCCCAATCACCTCTTCACTGTTCTTCTGAGTCATTAGTGCCTCCAGGAGGATCTGCTCCATGATCTTTCCGGGCACAGAGGTGAGACTGACTGGCCTGTAGTTCCCCGGTTCCTCCTTCTTGCCCTTTTTGAAAATGGGAGTAATGTTTCCCCTTTTCCAGTCTGTGGGGATGTCCCCACTCTGCCATGACTTCTGGAATATAATAGAGAGGGGCTTGGCAACCTCATCTGCCAGTTCTCTCAGCACCCGTGGGTGTATCCCACTTTCAGGTTCTTCAGGTTCTTCAGGTGATCACCAACCTGAGCTTCACTTATGATGGGCAGTTCTTCCTCCCCGTCCCTGGCATCATCTGCCATGACACCAGGAGTGTGGCTGGAGGCCCTTGCAGTGAAGACTGAGGTAAAGAAGTGATTGAGTACCTCAGCCTTTTCCACATCACTTGTGACTAATTCACCACTTTCCTTTCTGAGGGGGCCCACACCTTCCCTAGTCTTCTTCTTGCCATTAATATACCTATAGAAATTCTTAGTGTTCCCTTTAACCCCCTGGCTAGATTCAGTCTCCCTGACCTTCAGGTCTCCCTGAAGCCTTTTCTTCTCCAGGCTGAACAACCCCAACTTTCTTAGGCTTTCTTTCTAGGAGAGTTGTTCCACTCTCCAGTCCACTTTGTGGCCATCCTCTGGACTTGCTCCAACAAGTTCATGTCCCTCTTCTGCTGACGGCTCCAGAGCTGGACACAATACTCCATGTGGTACCTCACCAGAGCAGTTAGAGAGCAGAATCACCTAGAGAACAGAATCACCTCCTCTGATCTGCTCACACATTCACCAACAGCTCAGGAGGCTAAAAGGGAGTACAAACACGAGCAGTTCAGGGATAACAGCTTCTTAAGCTACTGAAACAGACCCATGCATGCCCTTACCTTAAGCCACACTAAAAACCAAGATCATCAAATTATGTAATCTACTTAAATTCCTTATTTAGCAGCAAAGGAACAATTCCAATATCTGCTGACTTGTGATCCACTGATTCAGGGGGGAAAAAAAAACCCCTATGATTGTCTTGAGTTCATCAGGCAAGCAATGTGCACTGTAGTGTAACTTACCTGCTCTGTTTCAACAAAATTAGCCACATGGCCATCATCATTTGTTCCCCGGACGTTAAATCTGGTGCCAGCCCGTTCACAGCTTAGTCGTGAAATGAGACAAGCCTTTGCCTGCTTGTGAGCCGCATAAATCGTCCTTATCTCCACTCCTCCACACATGAGGCGTAACAACCAGTCATCACAGTTCACCCCATAGTGCTTCAGATGCAAATGCAGTGACTGGTTCCTACCAGGAAAAAAATAATAAAGTAACTGGAAGAAAATTAAACACAGCTCAAATTCTTAACCCAGCTACTGACTTCTTATACTTTACGCCACTACAAACAAGAGAAGTGAGAAATGGATCTATGGAAATACGGATTTATGATAGAAATCTTATTGAAACATACTTGAAATAGAGAAGTGTTCAAGAGAACAGCTTAAACATTTGCACAACAAGAATATAGGGTGAATTCATAAATTTTAATAGCCTTAGAAAAATAACTCTTACAACCTCTGCTCTTCACCCAGCAAAAAACCCCAAACAAACCCAGAACACCCCAAACTTGTTTATTTTTCTCCACTCCACACTGGCTTTAAGAACTGAAAGATTACAGACTCTTCAAGAAAACAAACAAACAAAAAACCATCAAAAAACAGATATTCAATTGCAGGGTTAGTTTTAGTGGCAGGTAAAGCAGTATTCTATTTCACACCATCACAAAAGCAAACTAGATGAACAATTCTTGTCAACACACATTGATTATTTCTATTATATGTCACCATTTGCCCAGATAAGTTTCCAGGAATACATTTGCAGCCAATTGATTTTCAAATGTCTGTAAATACCAATTTCAGGGTTAAGTGTTGGTACATTATATACTGCATGTACCTTTCTCTAACACCAGTTACTGCTCAAATGAAAGACAGACCCATAGTTTGGACATAGCTCTGCATTAAGTGGCACCAAACAACACTATAGTGAGTTTAAAAAAAAGAGACTAATCTTTGGTTTATATAAGGGTTTTGGTTGTTTGTGTAAGGATTTGTTTGTTTTATCTCACTCTAATGGGGCTTGGATTTTGATCTTCTTTGGAAGCATTCACTTACATAAAGAAGAACTGAAGTTTTCTGTATAGCAAAGAAAAGTAAATTCTCGCAAGATGGTTGGTTTTGTCACCATCCAGAAATAGCAGATAATGTATTTGGTGCAAAGGTTGAAGCTGTTCACTTTAATTTTAGCCTTTTAATTCTGAATTTTCAGTATTAAAAAAACTTAAAAATAATCTGCAACTTAGCAAGCACCTCAGTTCAATCACTGATGATGATTCCAATCCTGTCACCCTATTCATATACAGTATACAGATGCATTACAAGAGCAGACTGAGAAAGCAAACCCTGCTCATTTGCTGGGCAATCTGAGATTGGAGCTGTTGAGTTTTTTTCCTATTCCAAATATTCTGTTCTATTTATTAAGCTCAAGAAAGCTTACTAAAGTGAACACTCTTACTGACTTTCAATGATTTCATGTTGGAATGGGGTACATTCCTCAACTAGCCCCTGAGAGGACCAATTCTTACTAAAAAAACCCCAACAGGTAGCTTAAAAAGTTTTACAAGAGCCGAAGTCAGTCAAGCTTATTTGGACAGGCTGAAGAGGCACCATCATCATTTCTCAAGCCTTGAAATACAGATTTATCCATGAAGAGCCCAGGCTTTTTCCAGGTGCAGAAAGCAAAACAGCCAGGTTCCTATTAACTCCTGTAAACTTGTATCAGGGTAGATGTTTCTGAAGATTTGAGCTTATTTTCTGTCTTAATACACATATTTCTCTTCTAAAGCAAACTGATCATGCTCCTCTGCCTGACCAAAATAGTGGCAAAGCATAGAATAGCACTGGCACATGTCACAGAATGTTAGGGCTTGGAAGGGACCTCCAGAGATCATTTGGTCCAATCCCTCTGCCAAAGCACAATCACCTAAGGGAGGCCGCACAGGAATGCATCCAGGTGGGTTTTGAAAGTCTCCAGAGAAGGAGACTTCAAAACCTCCCTGGACTGCCTGTTCCAGTGCCCTGTCACCCTCACCATAAAGAAAAGTCTCCTTGTGTCAAGGTGGTTCGAGTCTTGTATATTGGACAGAAGAAGAGGAAAGATTCAGCTTTCTACCTGTTCTAACAGCATACTGCAAAGTCTTCTGGGCCTTTCCAAGACTCATGGACACAAACACTATTTTTAACAAAGGCTGAAAACATGGGAGCAGAATTTCTTATATGACAGTATATGAATCACTGGCATTACTTAAGCTGTTTATTGGCAGAAGGAGCAATATTCCTTCTACCAAGAATTCTCTGTGCAAAAACCTTTATTAAAAAATATGCTGTAAAAAGATACTGAGTTCAGAAGTCACACAGCGTGTGCTGCAGCTCAACCTACTTGCTCTGTCTCAACAAAATAAACAATGTGACAATGATCTGTGTAATCTGCAGTAGAACTTCTAAAGCCCTTTCATATGCTGGAAATTCACTTAGAAACTGTATATATCATAACATTTTTAGAATCCAGAATGTTTAAGAGATGAAAAATTTCTTTAAATGTCCATTACTACACTCATTTTCAAAAAATTGATGAAGAACTAGGAGATACCAAAGCTGAAACACATCACAACAACTGTTAAGATCAACATATCATAGTATCAGTCAGGGTTGGAAGGGACCACAAGGATCATCTAGTTCCAACCCCCTGCCATGGGCAGGGACACCCTGCACTAGATCAGGCTGGCCAGAGCCTCATCCAGCCTGGGCTTAAACACCTCCAGGGACGGGGCCTCAACCACCTCCCTGGACAACCCATTCCAGGGCCTCACCACTCTCATGGTGAAGAACTTCCTCCTCACATCCAACCTGAATCTCCCCACCTCCAGCTTCATTCCATTCCCCCTAGTCCTATCACTACCTGATATCCTGCATATACCATATACCTGCATATACCATTACCAGTGAAAAATCTGTCTTCACATTAAGAAAGTGACCACAGAAACACTAATGACACTGTTGTGTCCTTAGAATTAAAATAATGCTATTTTATCTCAGCAATATTCAGGGGAGAAAGGTGTTGATTTAAGAGTGGATAAAGACAAGGATAAAAACTCACCACACATTAGCTTGTAGAGGCATGCATTATGATGTCTGAAAAAAACCACATTATAAACTCACCAGAAAAACCTGTTGTCAGTGGTGTGCTCCTGCATGCTGCGGTGAGCATTGAGACTAAGATCTAAACTGACACCGGTTGCAGACCATGCGAAATAGAAGTTGCCCGAGTTCAAAACTTTGCGCACTTCTGAAATACGATCCTCGTCTGCGGAGTCCACTCGTAACGATACAAACTCCGTGGAAGTAACTCGAAAAACTTCAGAGTCCTGAATCTTTCCTACAGACATGCATCCTGTTACTAGAACCAGATAATGTAACAACGTGTCTCCTGCAAAAGAAGAACAAGCACAGTGAACACAAGGAACCTCAGAGGAGGGCGATGGTGATCTCCTTATGTGTTTAAATGCACACAATCTAACCCTAGTTTGCCTGGAAAACTGTGGTGGGCTAACGCCCACTCTGAAAAGAAACAGAACAGGGTGAAGGGCTTGCAGGTGCTTTGCCCTCCCTGCAGGGCGTTTTCCCCCCTGGGAAACTAAGTTTGTTCCATTCCCCCTCCCTGCCCAGCTAGGGTATAAAAAGCAGGGCACTGCAGCTATTAGGTCTCCTTTTGGCTCCTGCCTCTCCTGGATGAGAGCTACTGCGGCTGCCCTCCTGCTCCTCTGCCACATGGTCGGGCCTGATCCTTCTCCCTGCTGCCTCCACGCCTCTTCAGAGAGAGACTGGTTTTGTATTTTTCCTCTTTGTCCCCCTCCCATCCATCCTTGTTCCTTGCCCTTGTGAACCTTACCTGTTATTGATTTTTTTTTTTGTTTTGTTTAAAGAAAACTCTTTACCTCTCTACTTCCAAGCCAACTCCAAATTATTGTTTGGTGGATTTGCTCCCTTCCCTTTTTTTTCCCCCCTCTCTGCTGGGAGGGAGGAGGGGAGAGCAGGGGACAGATTCTCAGCCTTGCCCCCATCTGAGCTCTTAACTCTCAGTTAAGGCTTAAACCACCACAAAAACAAAAGTACAAAAAGAGTTAACATCAAGAAGTCGTTCTCAAGTTCTACAGAAGAAAAGGAAACAGAAACAGGAGAAAGAAATTATGCTGAAAATAACAGGGATTGTGAAAACGGAAGTTATTTTTGCCCACTCCCTCTTTTCTGGGAGTGCTCCAAGCTTGCAAGTTACTTTACAATGACAAAAAATATTAAATAAAACCCAACACCACAACACCCTAGTTCCTGTTGCAAAGATCCTGCGCTGTGCATTTTTACAGGAGCAGTGCCATTTTCTTTACCAAACGAAAAATTAAGGTTCCATATATTTTACTCACCAAGGTTTAATCTTAATACACCCAAGAGCCCATATGCATCCATTACTTTGGAGTAAGTATTCTTGATTGTGTCTTTTTCTGCAGAAGCTATGGGGAGAAAATGCAAGATTTTAATGATGTAAAAGATCATGCTTTATGGCAGAGAGTGTGAGTCCGCTTTGAACTTAAAATCTGAGAGATTACAGAAGTGGTACTTACGTGAAACTTCTGGAAAGTAATCAGAATGTATGAGCATGTGGCATTTCACAATGGAAAAGGAGCATTGGATTTTATGACAAAGTATGGTCGTGCTATGTTTTTACATAACAAAACCAAGGACTTGCAAAAACTCCAAGCGACATTAAAGGAGAACATTGGTAGGTTTAACATCATCTTCTACTATAAAAAACATCTAAATCACAATAAATGAGTCCTATAACAATTCTTTCCTGTAATTAGTTAAAAAATCAGTGTAGTGCTGATACTTTTATTGCAATAAAAATAAATTACATTCTTCCTCCAAGAAAAAAACCAAACAAACAACTGTGATGTGGCGGCATTGTTTCCAGATAAATAAATGAGGTTACCACAAGTGAATTTTAACTAGTTTCATAGATATTACAAGCAAAAGAAAACTCTTCTAAGCCCACAAGACAACAATATTTAAAAGCCATGGCTGAGGATTAGGAAAACCATTTTCACAGACATTCTAAAAAAAAAATAAATAGATTTAATATTTTAGAAGTATATCTACCATTATTCACCTTGCAGTTAATGGTAGGGTACACTTTAGAGCTTTAATAAGCAGCTGAAAAACCAAGCCCACAATTTAACTGCAGAGCCAGGTGACAAAGATGCTGCAGAGCAGAAACAGGATCCCACCCATCCTGAGCTTTTCTTTACTAGTGAAACTCAAAGACTGACAACTCTAGCTGTGCTACTGGATCCACAGGGATCAAGATTCCTGCATCCCCAAGGATCAGCACACTCTCCTCAATTGCCTCAGAAATTATCTGCTAATTAATTTTCACCTTCACACACACACACAAAAAATCTGAGTTTGACACAGACACAAGAAAGCACCAATTGAAATGTCTATTGCCCTGGTATTCTGCTGTTCCCTCTCTCACATGAGCTATATTTTCTGTGGAATTGCTGTGTTGATGAGTGTTCCCTAAACTCAGAATAGCCCTGCCTGTGCACAAGCCTGTCCTGTCTGTTCCAATGTCTACCAGCTCTATTATTAAAGTGGATCAGAAACTCCAATCAAGATGAAATAATCATTTAACCTCGTCCTGAAATGTAAACTCGTTCAATATTTTAAGTGCATTTAAAAAGAAGATTCATTTACTATTTGCACTGATATACTTGCAATCCAGATGCTAAAGGTAAGGTAGCCATAGCAGCATGATTATTTTCAAAATCCTCACCCATAACAGGTGTTAAGACTTGTAACCAATCTGAACATACTTCTTACAGACAGTGATTCTGTATCTCCACCTCCAAACCACATGTTTCTGAATCAGATCAGCATGAGGCTGGGAAGACCAACTTCTAAACTTCAAAACCTGGTTCTTTCAACCCATTTTTGCAGCAAGCATATAATGATGGGCTGTGGCCAGGCCAGGGTATCAGCCTGTGGGCAAGGGTCAGGCCTGATGAGGGAAACCAGGGTCAGATGAGATTCTGGAATGGCCAAGGCAAGCCATGGGTATAGACACTGGACAAAGCTGGCTAGGACATCAGCCAGCTTGAACAGGACTCACATTCAGGCTAAGCAGTGCTGTGGAGAGCTGGAGACCAGCACTTTGCTGCAGCATTGCTGGGGCTGTGACTGACATCCCTGAGAGAACTGAAATGGAGTACTGGGCTGCAGGCAGATGAGGGAAGCCCCAAAGGTCTGGGCAGGGACAGACAGGTCTTGTGGTGTCTTCATAGCCCTGACATGAACGAGTAGTAATGCTATGAAAACATGTAAATGGTTATACAGCTGGGTTAGACGAAAAGGCCTTTTAAGCTCCAAATGTTTAAAGGGATTTCCAGAACTAGCATCTCCACCAGTGCCAACCACAAGGATGCCTTTCATTTATGGACACTAAAAGAAAAAACACAAACCCCCAGGCCAGAATGAAATCAACTACTGACTGCCACTGCATGGGGCATCTCCCATTTCTGAAGATACCTAAGTTAAATTTGCAGGCTTCCATAGCACTCCATATCAAACAGTGTGAATAACAATGCAAGTGCTCTGGAACCATCCAGACTGTACCCATAAATTATGTATAACTCTCCCTTCTACACCAAAGCACTATGCTTTATGAAGATCTATGCTCTTTCACTTCGTGCAGCATGTGAAGTTCCTGGATACAGCTAGATACACAAAAGTCACTGAAATTACAAAACCAGATGGTTAAGACACCATAACTACAGTATCTTACACTCAATGTCTGCAAAACCAACTTTCGGCTTCCTCTACAAAGAGCCAAAATTACCCACTGGGTGAACTGCAGCTTAGAAACTAAACCACAAGAAGGCTAAGGTAATCCTGACAGAATTGAGAGGGCATTTCCAAGAGCATTTCCTCATTTCCTCTGTAACATTCTTAATGAATGAGAACATCTCTTCCCCAAATGGTAGGCTGGCCTGCAGCCATGAAAACCCTTTTGACTTTGAGCTACAACCTCCGTGACTTGAAAAAAATTCAATGTAAATATACACTTAGAAAACCAAAGTCCTGTAAGTTAATGAACTTACTTCTCCTTGACAAACAAACACTAAAATGCTGCCACTTACTAAGAAGATTGAAGTAAGACATGTAACTTTTAAAGACAAAAATTACCAGCTGGAAAGACAACTTTCATCCCTAAGACCAGACATAACAGATTTTAAATCATACTATAGGGAAGCAGTAAGCAACAGGCAATGCATGCATGTGTATGTCTGTGTATAAAGATGGACACAAAATATTATGAGCCAGTATCTCTTCTATTACTTTGTGCCAGTTCACATGTTAAGCAAAACAGAAGTCAAAAGCAGGTCCTGTTCAACCTACTACATTAATCAGATTCAAGCTGATTAATTGGCTACAACAATCCCATGCAGTGCTACAGGCTGGGGTCAGAGTGGCTGGAGAGGAGAGCAGCCAGGCAGAAAGGGGCCTGGGGGTGCTGGTTGATAGTAGGCTGAACACGAGCCAGCAGTGTGCCCAGGTGGCCAAGAAGGCCAATGGCATCCTGGCCTGTATCAGGAACAGCGTGTCCAGGAGGAGCAGGGAGGTCATTCTGCCCCTGTACTCAGCACTGGTTAGGCCACACCTTGAGAACTGTGTCCAGTTCTGGGCCCCTCAGTTTAGGAAGGATGTTGAGCTGCTGGAATGTGTCCAGAGAAGGGCAACAAAGCTGGGGAGGCGTTTAGAGCACAAGCCCTGTGAGGATAGGCTGAGGGAGCTGGGATTGCTTAGCCTGGAGAAGAAGATGGCTCAGGGGAGACCTTACTGCTCTCTACAACTACCTGAAGGGAGGTTGTAGCCAGGCAGAGGTTGGCCTCTTCTCCCAGGCAGCCAGCACCAGAACAAGAGGACACAGTCTCAAGCTGTGTCAGGGGAGGTTTAGGCTGGACGTTGGGAAGAAATTATTTACAGAAAGAGTGATTGCCCATTGGAATGGGTTGCCCAGGGAGGTGGTGTAGTCACCATCACTGGAAGCGTTTAAAAAGAGACTGGATGAGGCACTTAGTGCCATGGTTTAGTTGATTAGATGGTGCTGGGTGATAGATTGGACTTCATGGTCTCAAAGGTCTTTTCCAACCTGGTCAATTCTGTAATTCTAAAACCGAAATAATGACTCACTATTTAACAGTACAAGTAAACCCCAACAAACCTACAACACTTCTAACAGGGTTTTCCAGTCAAGCTGTACTGCATTCTTGTGGAAAGCCAGCAAACCTCATTTGCTGTGTCAAGAGAAAAAGAATAATTTAAAGTCCATCTCTATTAAGAATTAATCTGTCATAGTATTTTTACATGCTAACATCTAATTTGTTCCCAGTTAAATCACAAACATACATCTGTAATAATCACACCTTATCAATCACTAATTAATTTAAGAATGGTGAATCATTAATTTTTTTTAAAGGGATTATATCAGCCCTCATTGCTATGCACATGGAACCCCATTAAAAATCCTATCTTCAGGACAATTTGGTTCAACAGATATTCTGCTTAATTCCAGAGCGGAAATCAATTTTCAGTCTCAACAACTGTAATACTTAAGATCATGTAGGAAGTTACATTTCTACAGTCATGTTCTCTTTTAGGTGGGTTCACAAAGTGCCACAACAACACATAAGAAGTTACTGGCTACAACACTAGCTGGCTGAAAACAGAATCTCCAAACATTAGCAGTTGGAAGGGACATTGAAAGGCCATTGAGTCCAACTCCCCTGCTAGAGCAGGGTCACCAGGAGTAAGTCACACAGGAATGCAGACATGTGGGTTTTAAATGTCTCCAGGGAAGGAGAATACACAACCTTTCTGGGAAATCCATTCTAGTGTTTTGTCACCCCCCACAGTGAAAAAGTTTTTCCTTATGTTCACATGGAACCTCCTATGCTCCAGCTTGCACCCATCGTCCCCAGTCCTATCACTGGACACCACTGAGAAGAGCCTGGCTCCATCCTCCTGACACTCACCCTTCACATGTTTATAAACATTAATAAGACACATTCCTGAAGTTGCAAGCAGTTACATCAGAAGCAAGACTTCTCATTTAATTTAGATGAGGAAAAAGTTTATGCTAACCCTAACAGCTGCCACTTTAAAAAGTTTAAAGACCTGAAAAAATTATGATTTATTTTTACACAGCTGGTTTTTGAGGTTTTAAAATTTGTCAAATTAGCACAGTTAAACTTTTGGTATTAAAGTTAAAAGTTAACACTTCACCATTATCACATAAGCAACCCAAAAAATCAGAGTGGAATCGCTACTTTCATTTATAAATTAACCAACTGAAGAACCATTTTATTGCTTTTAATGCCCTGCTGACAAGAATCAACGCACAAAACCCCAGACACTAATGCCATTTAAGTCTGACATAATTCATACAACATTTAGTTTGAACTAATAGGACAATTTTTCCCCACTGTGTTTGCTGGTTCAAATTATAAAGTACCATTAACCACACTACAAAGACATTCTATGTAACTATAATCAACAGGTATCTTAAGACTAATGGGAGAAACCCTCAAACAACAAATCACCTTTATGCAGCAATGAAAAAAACCCAAAAACCCAGACAGCTCTAGCAGTTAGCAATTATATTTAAATACTACCCACCCGAAAAAAAATACAACCAAAAATGAAAACAAAAACAACCAATGCTTGTAACAGATGAGCAAAGGCAGCCAAGAGGGCCAACGGCATCCTGGCCTGCATCAGGAACAGTGTGGCCAGCAGGGACAGGGAGGTCATTCTGCCCCTGTACACTGCACTGGTTAGGCCACACCCAGTACTGCATCCAGTTCTGGGCCCCTCAGTTTAGGAAGGATGTTGACTTGCTGGAACGAGTCCAGAGAATGGCAACAAAGTTGGTGAGGGGTTTGGGACACAAGCCCTATGAGGAGAGGCTGAGGGAGCTGGGGTTGCTTAGCATGGAGAAGAGGAGGTTCAGGGGAGACCTTACTGCTCTCTACAACTACCTGAAGGGAGGTTGTGGACACAGTCTCAAGCTGAGCCAGGGGAGGTTTAGGCTGGAGGTTAGGAGGAAGGTCTACACAGAGAGAGTGACTGGCCATTGGAATGTGCTGCCCGGGGAGGTGGTGGAGTCACCATCATTGGAGGTGTTTAGGAGGAGACTTGATGGGGTGCTTGGTTGCACGGTTTAGTTGATTAGGTGGTGTTGGATGATAGGTTGGACACGATGATCTTGAAGGTCTCTTCCAACCTGGTCTATTCTATTCTATTCTGAATAAAAGACTTGGGTGCTTTAAAACTACTTTTTGATTCTATGTAAATTTATTTCAGAAAAATGCGTCATTTCAACTAACACCACTGGAGAAAGTAAAAAAAACCCATAAACAACAAACTGAGAAATAAAAACATGAAAACAAAGCCGAGCTACGCAGCAGCCTACAATTACTGCCTTTCCATCAGATTCACACTTTCTGACCCAGTTGCTTGCTCTCCATTGAAAACAAAACTTTATAGCACCAATAAACTACAGAGTTTCTTCCAATACAAAATGCTTTGATTTAAATAGTTACTTTACATGAATGCCAACTGTCACAATTTTTCTCTGTACAAGCCAGTCTGCAAAAATTACAACATTTTCAATTTGCCAGCATGCAAAAAAAGCTAGCAAATTATCTGAAATGGAGAAATTGTAATTAGTTTTGCTAAATTATGTCAGAAGCATGCAAAGTAGTCGTCTTAACATCTATTTAGCAAGTGCTACCTTTCACTGGATGCCCAGGAGGGTAAAACCACGACTTCTACTGTCACATGTGCTACAATGGAAATATAAATTCAGAGAACGGGTGGCATTCATAAAGAGAATTATTTGTTGCCAGGGAAATCCCTTGTTCAAATAATGCAAAGGGATGTGGTACAGATACAGAATAGCCTTTACTATTCCTGTAAAGCTAGCTGTACCTTAAGGAGCAAAAAGATTTCAGATTCTGTTGCAAGTAACTTCTTAATATTTGCAGAACTGCGAACCAGATTCTTGCAGATCCATTACTCCATGCAAAGAGGTCATAGTCCTCCCAGGCAGGATTTACTGCCTCCATCAACCTCCTGGGAAGATTCTTACTACACTTTTTGTGCTTTTTAAGGTGTGTTAGGCTAGCATACACGACCCTTATTGTATGTGATTTTGCTGGAAATGCCTGGAAAGCAACAAGCAAAATATCTTCCCAGTAGATTAGAAAGGACAGTGAATTCTACCAGAATCCCAAGAAAGGTATCTGATTATAGGAGGATGGGTTCCAGCCTCCTCCACTGGCACAGCTGCCCTTGGCATCCACTGTAGCTGTTGTTTCCCTGAAGTTTAAGTGTTTTAAGATACTCTTTAACAGGAAGGTGTCCTCCTAAAGATGACACTTAGTCAAAACAATAATAAAGACAGGAAGATGAAATTGCTGTTTGCCTTTGCTTCCTAGTCCATAACACTCAGGCACTCTTTCCAGAGAATAATTACTGAAGAATTTTAATTTGTATGATTGTAACTTTATATATATATATAAACCACATTTTTTTAATATTAAAATTACCCTATAGGATCCCATAACAAAACCAAAATGTAGTAATTTAACTTGAAATATTCTCCTTCCCTAGTTAAGGGGATGTGTTTCCACTCAAAATCCTCTATCAACATTTTTGGGGTAGTGGGAAGAATCACACAGTGGCAGCAAATATCAAAGATAAAAAATAAACCAGTTGTAAGCATACAGAATGTTACCCTCCTCAATAAATATGTACACAGGGACATTTGATGAGCACCTGCTCTATCAGTATGGCTTTTTTTTCCTGAGTGCCTACACCTCCTCAAGCACTGTATCAACTTAAAATCTCATGCAAAATCATTATATCTCATCTGCTACTGTGGATAGATAATAGTGTATCTGCTCTTCCTCCCACCACCACCCCCAAAAATGCAGTGTGAGAGAATTTTTAAAAAGAAGTGCAGTGTGAATGGGCAACACAGTAGCACTGCTATGACTATGAACATGACTATGAATATCAGGATGCCTGCTGCATACAGGTTATTACAGCTCTTACTTTAGCTCTGCAGAAAGCTCAGAATAGGCATAGTGCCTCTTCCCATTCACACCTGCTCTCTTCTCAGCTTTAGCATAAGACTGCAGTCAAAGGATGCGCATGAAGCTCCTGCTCTCTCCGCTCATGTCTCAGTATTTTCCCAGACGACAGAACATTCTCCTTTACTCATCACAGACAGCAAGAGTAAAGACAGCTTCCCACTTGTTCTATGACTCACCAGAGAGGCACAGGGAAAGAGAACACCCTCCTGCTCAGTCAATGAAATCTTTACAGGTAAGATCTCTCATTAAAGAGTTCAATTTCAAAGAATAAATATGCTATTTTATATGTCAAGTAATAAAAAAATAGATCCATGACATCCTCCCACTAAATTCTAAACAAATCATCAGTGAAGCTGCTGACATTTAAAACCAAATGCTTTTACAATGCCTTGAGAAGCAAGGTGGCAGGCTACCCTCAGAATTCAGTATCTTGGGCTAACCCAACACTAGGAGTGAGTGAAAGAATTAGGTGTTATGTATATAAAGCCAAGCGAAGTGTTTCTCAAACGTTTTGCTCACAGAAACATTAGCTAACCCACCTTTCAAGCAGTACATAGAACACCTCCAGCAGAGGCATGGCTTGGGCTGCTCGCTAAGACTGATTATGCAAGGACCATCTCATCAATCCTCTTCCTTCCATCCTATTTTGTTGACTTAATAAATTCAGCGCACATACAACATGCACTGAAAATCATACAACATACGAGTTGTAGAGCATTTCATAGAGGCCTAGCTAAGCCCCCTGAATCAGCCAGCAATGCTTCAGTGAATGTAAAGCAGATGACGGTTAATACTGTTATCCCTCCCTCAGCAAAATGACAGATGTACTTTTCTACAGATGATGTTTAAAGGATCAGTAAGTTTTCACTCCTTTCTTCCAGCACATTTAAAATCCAAATTTCTATACATGGATATCCCAGAAGATGCAGTTCACAAAGGCTCTCTGAACTGAACCACATGAATCACTTTTAATGATGAAGTGCATTTAGCTAGGTTGTGCCTATGTTATGCATTCGACATATGGGTAGGAGCTATGATGGGGTATAAGGCTGACCACTTTATTTCATCTTCAGTATTTATTAAAACAGTTTTTCCATTAACTGTGGCTTCTAGATTTGTATCAATATCCAAAAGTTTGTAAGGCTGAGTTGAATCTTCCAATCACTTTCTGTGCCATGACCAGTGATAGAGTAGCAATACTTTGGAAACCTTGCCCAAACATTAATAACGGTATTCCCTCAAACATGTACTAAAAAAATACAAACAAACAAACACAAACCCAACCAAACAAATCTATTAGAAGCAAACAGCAAACAATAAAAGAGGATAAAAAATCCTGAGCTAGGAAACTACCTTTTTTTCTTGCTGTCAGTTCAAGGATATCATTGTAACCTTTCAACCATTGTCAAGACAATCATGTTTCAGAAGCTAAAGAGTTTAGGCACACAAAGGGAATTAAAGCAAAATGTGACAGCTAAATATGCATTGGGAAAATATACTTGTTTACCAGACAGAAAAACAGTAGCCTTAACCAGTAATTTGGTTACTCGAAACCATATTGAGACTAATTACTTCCAGAGAAGCATGAATGTTTACCATACTGTAATCTACCAACTAGAATACAAACAACAAACCTTCACAGATTAATAACATGCTACTACTAAGTACACAACCCAAGGGGAGAGGGGTTTTCAAAATTCCTTCAGGATACACTTCTGTCTGGCAACAATGCAAGGTATGGAAGAGGGCATGAACTTTGATATGCTTTTTAAATGTATGCAGGTGCCTGCAGTGTATCACAGCACAAGAAGCTACTACTTTACTGTTCTTTTTGAGCATTACTTTACTGTATTTTTTCTAATACATTGCTCCTTAAGTAGCTTAAACCTGTTCCACAATTACTAAACACATTCTAAAGTTTTTTCACATATCTTCAAAGCATTTTTTCCTCCCTGTTTCATGGATTTCACTAAAACTGTTCACTAGCTTTATGACTGGGCACTTGTGCCCAACTCAATCCAAACTACACAATCATAGAATCACAAAATGGTTTGTGTTGGAAGGATACTTAAAGATCATCTCCTTCCAAACACCCAGCCCTGAGGTGGGACACTTTCCACTAGATCAGGTTGCTCAAAGCTCCATCCTGACCTTGAACACTTCCAGAGAGGGGCATCCACAACTTCTCTGAGAAACCAACCAATCAACCAAAAAAAAAAACCAAAAAAAACCCCACAAACAAACCAAACCAACCAACAATTCCCAAGATGGGGGGGGGCAAAAAAATCACTTAGTGTTTTTCACCTGGGTCATACAATTGCAGTTGTAAGGTTAGTCATGCTGGCATGTCCCATTGTTAGGCATCTAACAACTGATGGCTGCCTGTTCTAACCATACACTAAAGATGCTCTTTAAGGTGTATGCTACAGAGCATGTAGTTCATACAGCCTGTCCAGTACAGATAACTCTATGGTCCAACTTCCAAGTCTCTTATACTGGACATAGGAAGAGTCAAGTCAGGTGCCTCAGAAAGAGACCACACTACTGCCAAGGAGCACACTCAGGTGTAGGAAAGTAGATTGCAGATACCAAAGAAAGGGAAAGCATTTCACATCTTACTCTTTTTGCACATCACACTCCTAACTCTTAAGTCTTGTAAGAAAACACACTCCCCATTCAGCCTACTCCACAATCTCAAACCAAAAGCATCGTCCTGGAAGGCAGGTTTTTGAGTCTACTCAGGCTTCAGGCAGTGAATCCAATCTCCCATTTCCTGATTGTGTTCTCAGAATAGCTAGGCCAGAAAACCACAAACAGGCATCATAAAAAAATAATCAGAAAATCATTGACTAAAAACCCCCAGCTTTTCCACAGCTGAAGCTTCTCTACAAGCTAAAAACAAGCTTAGAAACCGTGTGCAATGAGGTGCTCAGACTACATTTTAAAAAGCCTACAGATGGCTTCATGGATCTCTTATACACTTCTCTTTTAAGGGTTCTCCTTCAAATATGATTTTTTTTAAGCGAGAGTGCATAAAAGAATTTTGGGGAAACATTTAATGCATTTAACTGTGAAAATGTGTAAAAATAACTTTGCAATGCAAGACATCTTGCTCCAAATATTACTCATTTTATTACATGACAAATCAATACAGAGTCTCAAAACAGGTTAAAAATACAGGGACAAAACCAAGGCTAAAAAGCAATCAAAAATCATGACACAAAATGAGGTAAATTAGGATGATATATCACTTAAGAATATAGATGGTTTTTATTATGATATACAACATAGAGAAGTAGCTTTTCAATGAGTTATGTATTCAAAAGAAGGCTGTTCAGAACCAAGAAACAAGATGTTGGAAGCTATTAGAAAATTTAGTATACATGAAAACATACATGCATGATGAAAAGCAATTAAATGAGCAAAATTTTCCTCTCAACAGAAGAAGATATGAAAATGTCTCTTTTTTTCCCCCATCTCATTTAAATCAGAAGCCCCTCCATCAGAAAACAAAATCATTGCCCCTCTATATTCCATAAATAAAGATTCAAGTCTGCCAGCTTTTTACACTGTAGTTATCAAAACGTATCAACTTACAGAGGACAGCCACAGCTCCAGATTCAAACATAAGACATTCTTCTCTGTTTCTGGTTTCCACTATCACACTGAATGGAACTGGATCCAGCCTGTGATAGACACGGTATCCTTTACTGAAAGCCATTTTGCCTTTTTCGGAGGCAGTCCTGTCCAACACAAGATTATGTTAGTGAAACCTTCTTATGGCTCCAGGTGCCTTTTGCAAAGCAGGGCTGAGTTGCATCCTTTCCTAGGGCTTTTTCACATGTTTAACAAAAGCAACCAAAAAAAACCCAACCACCCCTAACCACCCCACCCTGGTTCTTTTTACTTCGTGAGACATTGCTTATCTCATGTTCCAAAACAAATATAGGGACTATCTAAAGGTAACTACCCAGAGAAACATCTTTCAAAATACAGGATTTATTTAAAAGCTTCTCAGAGATGAGAATTTCTTCCACAATATTTAATAAAAAGGGCTTCTTAAGAAAAGAAAAATAAACAAAAACCCAAACAACAACAAAACAACAGAAAGAGCATGCAAGTAAGGTTCTCTAGCCAACACAAATATCTACGTGTGGTAACTATTTTAATCATATACATAATAATGAAGAATGCAGAGGACCAGACGCCTGGGCAGGCTTCAGTGTTTAGATCTGGCTTACGGATCCTGACCTTGTACAAAAGGACAGTATATTTTAAACAGAGAGGCTGTTAAGAGCTTTCAAAAGACAATACAAAAACGTCAGTCTATTTTGGTTTTCTTTTTCAGATGAATGCAGCTTTTTGCTTGGCTTCAAACCCTCCCCTGCAGTGGCTCAGGACTGAAATATTGCAGTATTGTACTAGGGAAACTGCCTGTAAGCCACAGAGGTGAGATCTGTTAAAAGAGTAAACAACAATAAGAAGCTATAAACAAACGCGAGAGTGGCCACATTTTATGGGCTTAAGCTCAGGAAACATACAGCGAGGAAGATTCTTCTTGAAAGCCCGGAGCAGGGCTTTCTGCCTTCCCTTAAGCTCAGAGTCCGTAACCTCTAAGGCGGACACGGACTTTATGTCGCCGGTAAGGAACGTGTCGGCCCCCACCCTCCAGCGCACCGACCGGGAACCAGCGGCGCCGGTTCGGCCTTCACCCGATACCCCTCTTTCTTGCCAGGCAGGAGGAAAGGGGTCACCAAACAGCCGCAAGTTTCCCACCGCTCGGCCGAGGGTCAGCCCCGGAGCCGGGACCAAGCGGGCAGATCCCCGCCCCATTACCACCTGCCACCAGAGCTGGTGCGCGCAGCCATCCACCGCAGCCCGGTGCCGCAGGTACCTACGGCGCTGAAACCTCCATTTTGTCTGGCGCCAGCGGCGCCCCCGCGGCCCGAGCCCCGC
Source organism: Picus viridis (assembly GCA_033816785.1). Lineage (NCBI taxonomy): Eukaryota > Metazoa > Chordata > Aves > Piciformes > Picidae > Picus > Picus viridis. Next base: position 12,693,394 of record CM066570.1, read on the forward strand.
AACGGCGACAGCCAGGCCGGCTCCACCGCGCACTGACAGGCGCCGAGCGCCCCCGGTGTTCCTGCCGCTGCCAACCCCCTCCCCAGCCCTCACAGCTACAGCGGTACCAACGTCTCCCTCACCGGCCGCGCCACCTGCCACCAGCAGCCGCGCCGCACCGCTCCGCTCCCTGCCGCGGGAACCGGCGGAACCTCACTTCCGCTCCAGCCCCGCCGTCCCTTCCGCATTGCGCCTCCCGCCACCGGAAGCCGTTAGAGGGCGTGAGGGGCGGTGGCGTCGGCTGTGGCCTGGGTGTACAGTTGCAGGGGTGGCCTGAGGTGGATGCGAGAGCGGCTGTAAAGCGGTTGCCGGCCGCTGCGGGGGAGAAGGAGGGCAGCTGGTCGATGGGACATAGGGGTGTGCGGGCAGAGGGGTATCGGCCCGCGGGACTAGCGACAGCAGGTGGGGCGGAGGCTGCCCTCAGCCCTGGGTTCCTGTGAGCGGCATTCCTCCTGTAGGCTCACTCAGGGGCGCGTTGAACCCGAGTGCTGAGCGTCGTCGGGGAGACCCGCTGTCAGACTGGAGTTCAGCCTGAGGAAACTTGGCTCCTTAACGAAAAGTAAGGGAACAGAGCTCTGAGCAGAAGTTCTCATTTCGACTTGTCTTGTAGAAGTGTCGAGTTGCAGCCTTTGAAGATGAAAAATGTACTATGGATGTATGGTGAAGCTGTGATAAACAATCCCATAGAATCATTGGGTTGGAAGGGACCTTTAAAGGTCATCTAGAGTGACCCCTTTGCAATGCACAGGGACGTCTTTAAACAGATCAGATTGCTCAGAGCCCCATCCAACCTGACCTGGAGTGTTCCCAATGATAGGACATCTACCACCTCTCTGGGCAACCTGTGACAGTATTTCTCCACCCTTATTGTAAAAAATGTCTGCCTTCTACCTGACTTAAATCGACCCACCTTTAGTTTAAAACCATTACTCCTTGTCCTGTCACAAGTGGCCCTGCTAAATAAACTGACCCCATCAATCCCAGTCCTGGTTGTGTATTCATTAGAAGTGCACCAGATAGAAAAGTTTAGGCATGGTATCAGGAATAGCAGTGCAAAATAAAACACCTTGCTGTGCAAAATGCCATGGGCAGGAAGCTGTCAGTGCAAATGCTCTCCAAGTGCCTTGAGTCAGGTGGGAGCACTGAATCACAGCTAAAGCCTGGCGTTTTCTGATGGGCTTCAGAAGTTTTAGAGACAGACTGAGCATCTCTTTGGAAATTTCCATTCAGCCTATGCAGGCTGTTAAGTGGAGGAGGAGTACTGCTTCACAGGAGCTTTACTGTATTGTGTTAGTGATATATTGCAAGATGCTCAGCAGATTATAGAAGGCAGGTTTGAGAGCTGCATGCTAAAATCAAGAGAGAAGTGGGCTTTGCCACATCAGATAAGGCTGGGGCCAAGATGGCAGTTTGGTTGGAGAGCTGAAGATAAAATCTGAAGAGGTGTGGAGAAACTCTCTTCACTGAGACTATAATTTGAGCTAAAGAATATGCATAAGGGCAAATGTGAGAAGTATTGCTACCTCCTGAGATAAAAGCTGGGCAGTCTTTGATTTTATATTGGAGCATTTCTTTGTGCTAGCTTCTTGCCCACCATCAATTCCCATTGTGAAGGGTAAAAGTTCAAACCTGAAAGACCTTTCCTGCTTCTTAGAAACTTTATATTGAAACACAAAAAGTCATGTTTGATATATATTCATTAAATAGCTTCAATCTTTTCTAGGGAAATAATAGATTGTATACATAACCTTTTGATATTCAAATATGGTCTTACCCTACATACCTACCACAGGGTAAGTACCAGTTGAGTGGAGTACACTGGTGGGAAAGAATGCAGAGCAAATATTTGTGATGTAAAACACAGTATAAGTATCAGTAATCTTTGTGCATTTTTATCTGGCCAGCTTCCTACATGTGTTGTGATGACCCTGGTGAAAACGTTCTAGAAATGTTTTATTTCTCTAGAAAAATAAAAATACAGTATTTTAAAAGACTTATTTAAGTTTCATGGGACTTGCAGTTACTAGGATGCATAATTGCTAACAGCTTATGCTATTTCTCACTTGCTAATAGTTGACATATTCAGTTGGAATATTCTAGCATAGCATCCAAAAGAAACTTATGAAACATTTTTACTATTGAGAATGTAAGAAAAAAAAACCACAGTGGGGCTGCTATAGAAGCAAGCAAGAATGTCATGGCTTTATCCATGCATAAAGATCACTAACACAACAGTGCTTTGAAGTTTGGCTTGCCAGATGCACCCAAGGCTAAATTGGTAGATACATGTAGCATAAAACAATTGATGTATCAACTTCATTCACATTTTTTCAATGATCGAGTAGGTTCAGATGGCATGCATGGTTTTTTATGTAAGGTAGTTTTCTTGCCAACACATTTTGCCTCAGGACAATACTTTTTTTTTCCTTATGATAGCTAATTGTTATTATGCAATTGAAAATGGACTAGTCCACTACTTGCTTGCTAACTTTCCAATACACTGGAGAAGTGCATCAGTTGAAAATAAAATCATAGACTCATTGAATCACAGAATGGTTTGGATTGAAGCGGATCTTCAGAGGTCTTCTAGTTTCAACTCCCTGTTACAGGCAGGGGCATCTTTTGCTAGACCAGGTTGCTCAAGGCTCTGTCCAACCTCGTCTTGAACATTCAGTGACAGGACATCTCTAACTTCTCTGAGCAACCTGTTCCAACATCTCAGTACCCTCACTGTAAATAAGATATTCCTTATGTCAAATCTAAATCTATCTTCTGTTGCCTCTTGTCCTGTCACTACAATCCATGATAATGAGTCCCTCCCCAGCTTTCCTGTAGACCCCCTTTAAGTACTGGAATACTGCTATAAGGTTTCCCCAGAGCCTTCTTCAGGCTAAACAACTTCAGTTTTCTCTGCCTGTCCTCATAGGGAGGAGCTCCTGCCCTCTGATAATCTTTGTGGCCCTCCTCTGGATCTGCTCAATCAAGTCCATGTCTTTCTTACACTGGGGGCCCCAGAGATGAACACAGTACTCCAGGTGGGGTCTCACCACAACAGAGCAGAAGGGGAGAATCATTTCCCTTTTCATGCTGGCCACACTTCTTGTTTTCAGGGATAGAACTAGCTTTCAGGGCTGCAAATGCACATTGCTGGCTTATGTCCAGTTTTCCAGTATCAGCTGAGAATGACAGAAATGTATTGCTGTCCAATTGTGGGAGCTTTGATAAAGCTATTACCAACCTGCAAAAATACAGCTGTTTATAAGCGAATGGAAAATGAGAATGAATGTTTGATTCTAACTAACTGCCAATGTAATATAGTGCATAATATAGGAAAGCATATTACAAGCAATGTTTAATTCTTCAGTTTTGTGCAATAAAAAGTTTTGGTAATTTTTGTCCCCCTGCCAGCTGAATTTCAGAATCACACCGACCTGAAATAATGGAAAGATTGAGACACACTTCTGTAACTGGGGCTCATGGAGCAAGGAGGAGGCAGAGGAGGCAGAAATGAAGAGGTGCGTTTGAGCCTGGGATAATGGTTGTGGGGGGAAAGTGTTGTGTTGTCTTTATTTCTTGGTATCCAAATCTATTTTAATTGGCAATAAGTTATTTCCCCTAGCTAAGTCTGTTTGCCCCACTGGTGATTCTTAAGTGATCTCCCCATCTTTATTATGACCCATGAGCTTTTCATCCAATTTTCTCACCCTGCCTTGTTGTGGAGGAGAGTGAAAAAACATCTGGCTGGGCACCTGGCTGCATTCCAAGATCAATCCATCACAGCTTCACTGGCCTTCAGAGCAATGCTTTCCTTTGCTGTCCAAAAGCAGAGTTGGCTCAAGGCTTCTCAGAGACCTCAGCAACATTTAACTTTGGCATCAAAAAGGTGAGGAAGCCCAGTGCCATGCTGTGCCTGTCACAGGGAAGACAGGTATAAAGGCAGAATTAGGATGCCTGAAGGGGGAAAACTGTGGGCCTGCAGATCCTGCTGCAAAACTAGGAGGAGTGCAAAAGTGAGTAGAGAGGTAGCCTCAGCCTCAGCAGTGTCAGCAGCTTCACACAGCCACCTGTCCCCTTGGCAGCGGCAGCAGCAGCCCCGGCTGCCAGGTTCTGGCATGTGCACTGCTGGCAGCAGGGCCATTCCACTAAACGCTCACATTTTCTCAGGGACATCTGTGGTGCTGTGCATTGCTGAATTGGCACACAAAATGCAAATAAATGAAAGTTTTGAAACTATATTTAGTTAGTGTATCCTTCCTAGCACTTATTATAGGCCTTACTCCTCTAAACCCCTACCAGTCATTAAATCTTTAAAGCTGAGTTTGGACAAAAAATCCTATGTTATTTCATAGTGCAGACAAACTAATTCAACTAAGAAGTGTAAGGCTACTAAAGTTTTATTTTTGGAGTACCACAGGCAGGGCAAAACCGCTCAATTCTGATCCATCCTGTTGGTTGCATATGACTTCCTCAAAGAACCACAATCATCTTTCTTGCAGCAACCATTTTTGAAGCCTCCTCAGAGTTCTCTTTTCTGTACTGCATTACTAACTACTGCAGGAATGTTTTGCTTGTGACTTCACAGGTGAAACCTAATGGTCAGATCACAGGTATTGTTATTAATCACAGAACATTTAATTTTCACTGGCCAACTAATAAACCTAAGATGACAAGGATACTGCTTTTAAGCACCACTGTACATGCCCAGACTGTTAAATGAAACCTCTCCAAGTCATTCTATCTATGTCATACAGTACATCAAAACTGCAGGTGCATACCCCCTCCTGGGTATTTGTATATGTTCAGGGTTCCTTCTAGAAATGTCTTTTATAGAGTAACTAAGGGAGAACTGAAAGCAGATTAGTAAACTTTTGCAGAAAATGAGATATACGTGAAAGGAAGAGAGAGGAATCACGTGGCTCTCTGCATCAGCACAATTTTTCTCCAGTTTTACTGCAGTTTTTTTCCTTACACGTTCTACATTTCCTTTCCCTAAACAGCACTAACTACTTAAGAGGTCATTAGACTTTCTCAAGACTCCCTCTAGAGTTCTGAGACTAGGATTGCCATATCACTTAATGTGTTAGTACCTTCTCACATGGGGCTTCACCATCATCTAGGCCATCAGTCTCTTAATGTGTTTTAATTGTTCATTTTGATAGCGAACAGTGAGATACATGTAGTAAACTGGGAGAATAACATCAATGCAGTTGGCCTTGGATTATACCTCAGCCAAGCAGCAGTTGTCTACTAACCTTTAATTTGCATCAATAAATGACATAAAGTGGTAGAAGTGAAAGTGGTTATTTTGTTTATAAATAAAATTGGACAACATTACTGATGTAAAGTAAGTGCCTGTGCAACTCTAACCATTTATAAATAGGAAAGTGCTGCACTGCCTAAAATGAGATGTTAGATTGCTTGTCACCCAGAAGTGCTCTTTGCTGCAAGTTTCTTCATGTTACTATGTGTGTTGTTTGCTGGACAAAGGTAATTCAAGTAACACTGTACAGGTGCACTGTAGAGTAACACTGCAAAATCTGAGGGGGAAAAAAGTACTTCTGTTTCCTAATAGAACAGAATTAACCAGATTGGAAAAGACCTTCAGGATCATCATGTCCAACCTATCACCCAACACCATCTAATCAACTAAACCATGGCACCAAGTACCTCAACCAGTCCCCTCTTAAAACACCTCCAGTGATGGTGACTCCACTTCCCTGGGCAGATACAAACCCACATTTAAGTTTTGTAGCAGCTGTTCTGAATATGGACAGTAGTGTTGTTGTGCTATAAAAGCTTGTGTTAAAGACATGATCCTTAAGCCACAAAGTTAACCTTCACTGAGCTTTATACTGCAGTGGCTAGACTAGGAAGTATAGCCAAACTAGACTGTGCAAAGGGTGTCTGAACTATGGAGATAAGGTAAAGGCACCTAAGATGCAGAGAAGTCTCTGTGCAGTATTGTTCAAAAAGACCCCAACCAAACTCAACAACACTCAAACCAGCAAAACCAACTCGTTTTGTATATTTTTGATTACTCCTTTCCCTTCTCCCTCCCTCAACCAAACATTCCAAAACTCTGAATCTCTCTGATTATTAAGTCACTCGAGTATAAATACTCTCAGAAATGTTGGCAGCACGGATTGTGTCCTCTTCAGTCTAACAAAATATTAGTGAAATTTTAAGCACAGCAAATGTAAAATCTGTCACTATTAAATCATGTACCTACCAGCATGATAATTCAAAATACTTTAAATAACTCTATATGAATTTCCATATTTGTCCTATTGCTTTTTACAGTAAAGACACTTCTGCTCACTCCAAAAATCCACCTTCTAAGGATGACGACTTCTTTCTGTGAAGTAGTCAGCCAGCATGTGTATCATTTCATTACTGCCTTCGTAAAGCAATAAAGCTCAGTAAGTTGCACTGCAGCAGCTCCTTGATAGACAAGTTTATTGAAACAATTTCTAAAAGCAGGTATTTCTGAATGTACTCCATCAATCCCAACAGTTCAGAAAAACAGTTGTTCAGTAAAACAGTTGTTCAGTGTCCAAACAAAGTGTGCATGTTACAAATTGTACACTTTTCATATACTTATTTATACCACATGACATGAGCATAAAATACAATGATTTCTTCTGTAATTCCATATGCCAATTTATTGCTACAGTTCCCCCCAAAAGTAGGGCACACCTAGGAATAGCTCTCAATCCAAGGCTATTACAGCTGTTCTCATGCCTTGAGCTTCAAGATCAAGGGACCAGTGTTCTGATACAAATCACCAGGGTTTTGTAAAGTGTTTTCTTTTAGATTTACATTTAAATCGAATGCTTTTCTTGCAAGACTATTCTTAGATGTTATTTAGTGGGAACATTTGAATATTTACTATAATATAAATACTTCAAATTATAGGATATAAAATTTTCTTCACCTTCATTTTGCTTGACATACCAATCAGAAGAAACAGGTTCCATGTACAAAGTATAAAAAAAAAAAAAAAAAACCAAACCAAAAAACCAGAAAAAAAAAAGAAAAGACACAAGTACAGAACTTAATCAACTTGCACAAGGAAAGAAGGCTCAGAGTTCATGGGCAAACTCTAACTCCTACAAAATGAAAGGTGTTTGGGACGTTGGAAGTGCTGTCATGTATACTTGTGCAATAATCACAAGTTCTCACTGTATATCTGTATTAAAAAACCCCAAACAACTCATTAAGCACTGATTGTAGTTTTCCTATGTGTTCTAAGAACAGTCTTAAGAGTTCCATCTTCCGAATGAAAATAATTGTTTTAGCTATCCTAATTTGAGTGCAGCACAGCAACTTTGTAAAGGCCAGGTTGCATTTGAAGAGGTCTACTCTAGCTCAAATGACTTTGAGATATTTAAATGTTTTGCCAGCCCTTTTGACCAATAATCTGATTGTTTTGTTGTCAAAATAAGTACTTTTTAGCAAATGAAAACCTTATTCCAACAGTACAAAGTCTCTATATCCAGTGTGAAAGCAACATGGTGGTATAAATATATGCATACATTGCATTACACATAATATATCATAACACATTCCAGTTAGCCATGGAACAATTAACAGGAGTAGATGTCTTACTTATCATGGGTACAAAGTATTTTTGTAAACAAGATTTTGAGAAACTTGAAAGGAAAACTCTGATTTCTGAAAAGATGACAATCTTGGGATTCCATTTTTGTTTTTTTTTTTTCCAAAGGTTTTTTCTTTTTTCGTCTTTTTTTTTTTTTTTTTTTAAGGATGTGGTATATAAGAATGCACTTTGTATTAAAACAAAGATCAATACTTTACAGTTTAAGAAACTTTACATATGTACATAAATTACACATCAGGAATGGTTTTAAAGCTCAAAATGAGTTGTCAGAAAAGTCTATTTTCCTTCTATTAAAATCTTTATCTCTTTTACGTTGTGATCGTTCGCAACTGTCACAGCGTGATCTAGCGCTCGGACACTTGCCAGCAGCTTTATGATCTGCTTTATGTGCTCCCTGAAAATGAGGAAGGTAAAGTCAAGACAGGAAAGGAACAATCATGTACAAGAATTAATATTTCAACAGAAGACTACCTTATGAATCCATAGAGCAGATGAGTTTCCAATAACTTCACCTAATTTCCTTCTCTACTTCCTTAGTGTGATGAAGTTGGCTATCAGCATTGTATTGAAACCGAAACATTTATTTTGGGAGTAAGAATTAATCATACAATATGGTTTAACACTAGGTGCAGTATGAGCTCAAAAAAAAAGTCTTAGATTACTAGTAGTGCTGTGCAATGAATCACAGTTCTCTTGGGAACAATAAAAAAAATAATCAAGGAAAGCAGCAAGTATGCTTTAATGTATGCCTTAAAAACGATGAAGCTTGGACCAATAAACTGCATTATAATTCAGGTCACTCCAGGTAGCTTAGAGAGTGAACAAACTGCTAGGGGGACTGTACTTCTTCAGCTGCCAACAATAATTTTGGTAGCCTGATAGGAGGATGGACATGAAATTTAGACCAGTATCATTAAAAAAATATTAGAAGTTCAAAATTCATCTTACAAATGAGCCTAGCTCATCTGTGAAAAAGCATCCAACATTTGGAAAATGAGCACCAACAGGCACAGGTAAAGATCCACTTCCCTCTCAGGAGAAATTACTGCACTTTAATTTCAAAGAACTGTAATAGGGTTTTATATGAAAAGATGTAACATTCTTCAGTTATAAAAAAGTAGTATTTCTACTGCAGATTTATCTGCTTAAAGGAGGCAATGACAACAGATGTGTTAAATCTAGGGAAAAGCAGCAGGGCTGAAGATAGAAATTATATTACAACTCAGTATGAAAACAAGGATTAACTGGATGTTTCTCTTTATTTTCTCAATACACAGTTTTACCATGTTATCATTTCAGCTGGTAAAGAAAGTTCTTTCCATTTAGAAACAGGCTACCAAAAGAGAGAAAGTTTAATCTTTGCTGGATTCTCTCTCCATGCCTTCATTTCAATGTCGGCATCATGCTAGGCTAGGCATTTTGGTTTCAGAAAAGGAGGAGTAACAAGTCTATTTAAATCTGAATCATGAGGAAATTTAAATTGGTATGAGACACTACTATTCTACTTTGGACACAGAGTTCTGCAGAAAAACCTAAGAGCGGATAAAAAGTTGTTTGAACACAACCCAGCCTGGCACAAAGCTCAGTGTTCTCTGAAAATGAGATGATTCATATGGCACAGCCAAAGGTGACCCTACAGACAGAAAAATGTCTAATAACCAACATGGTAACTGGAAAAAAATTATACCAGAAAAAAATCCCTTATCTCTTAACCAAGCCTCTTCTGCTACAATTTAAAGGAAACATCTATCCCTATGTTTTGGTGCTATGCCTAAGATCAAAATGGAAGAAGGATCTAACCCACCATAGAGCCAATAATTGAAGAGTAACTCTAACAATGGCTCAAGCAAGTTCAGCTATCAAGAATGACTAATGCAGGCAGCAAGCGGGTTCATCTTTCCAACTTTCAGGTTCAGAACTATTGACCTTGAAACCTCTCCTCGTGCAACAGCACAGAAAAAAATCACAGAATATATTTGGTTGGAAAAGACTTTCAAGCTCATCTAAATATTCCAATCTTGTTAATATTCCTGTTTATCAGTGCAACAGTTTTATGTCCATTGTTGCTTAAAATGATACGCCCATAGCATTTCACATGACTTGGCCAGCAGCAACGTTTGTGCATCTAATCCAAACTTCTAATTTTGTTGGTTATCAGATACAAATAAAATGACTCTTCAATATAGAGAAAAACATGTTCACCTAATTGTGTGTAAATCAAGTCAGAACTTTGGTACTATACCCAAAGCACAGTTTGCAATTTAAAAGCCATGATGCAGGAATTGGCAACAGGCTCACAAGGTGGAAAGTCCAAAAATCAGTAGCTGTAAAATTTGCCAGAATCAGTGACAGTAAGCAGTAGTGCAAAAGATACTATGAATGTTTAAAGAGTTCCAGCAGGTGGTGTTTTCAGACACCATAAAAATCTCCCTATCCATACCATACTGTTTCTTAAGTTTGAATGCAGCAATACAAAGACTGTTGATGCATAACAACAGGGGTAACTAAGTAATATAAATCATAAGATCTGCAACTCGAATTACCTTGCATTTCTTTTCTCCACATCAGAGCAACCAATGCTGTTTCTATAAATTGTATCAGCCAGATGAACAAGGTATCTACAGAAGTTTTCTAGCTGAGGAATAGTCTTGTCTCCTTTTAGATTAGCAAACCACTGTTTAGGAAAGCAAGCAATTACCTAGACATAACAGGAAAAAGAAAATTAAAACACAATGTAACCAAATTTTAGAAGTTACCTAACATGACTTGAGTAGTCTGTTTAGAAGACTGGAGCAATGAAGCCCAACTGAGTGACACAGTGAGAAAACCACCAAACCAACTCTCACAAATATTCAAACTTCAACCAGTAACTCTGAAATCTACACTCTTTAGTTTGTGTATTTTTAAAAAATACATCTATTTTTCACAGACATCACAACTTTGAGATCTCAAAGCCAAAATTTTATAGGTAGCCTCAAGTTTTAACTACATTTTTCTTTCAGATGAAATTTGTGAATTACAAATTATTTTAAACACTATGAGATTTTACTTACACTTTGAGCTTTCTTAATGCTGTCCTCTCCATACTCAGAGTTTTGAAAAGCCATAAGAATGTATCTGTTTAACAGACCATCTATTGACAGTTCCTGGAGAGTTTTGTTTGAAAGGATTCCATGCCACTGGAGAAAATTTCCTAATAACTGAAAATACAACACATGGGGGGAAAAAAGTGTTAATAAATGGACTGAAACCAGGAAGTTGATCAAACACTCTAGAGCCTCTTCAAATGCAAGAGCAGGACCAAAGTAAGCAGTGTAAATATGCCTTCTGTTAGCTTCAAAACTTTTCAGCACCCATAAAGTATCAACCCAGAGTGCTACGAATTATTGTACAACCACCACCACAACTTTGTTCATATTTTTCACAAGAAATCAGAACAAAAAAAGAAGTGTTAAGCCACCTTGTTCTCAGAACTTAATGTCAAAGCCAAGCCACATGAGGCCTAGCATACACCATACAGGGGCAAATTCACAATCCCAGACAATGAAATCTCCAGCTACTCTGTCACCATACCCTTATTTCCAAGGCATGGTGAGACAAGAGATGCAGAAAGCGTCACAGGGGAGCGCTGACTAAGCCATCCGTCTAGCTGCAACTCTCCATGGGGGTATGGCTTGTAGAGAATTGCTGCCAGCCTCACACAAGTGAAGACACGCAGTGGTTCACTGTTGAGGCAGATCAGGAGGAAATGGTACAAGTGCTTGCCTCCTAGCTTCTATTTCTGCTCGTCTGTGATGCTATAACTGACTTGCTAGCGCAAGAGAGATGCATTTTTAATGCTTGCCTAAAATAAAGCAGTGCTAACAGTGTGCATACTTCTAAAGTTCCCAGGCTCTGAGAGATACTGCCAGAAGCACACAATTTCACTCTTAAAAGAGACACAAGCCCTAAGTAAGTGAACTGTTTCACTTTTAAGAACAGCATTTTAATAAATGAGCTTTGTGCATTTTTCCTCTAGACAGCATTTAAAAAGTTGACTTTTATTTCTTTCACAGTGAAAGATACCAGTGCCAAACACTTTAAATAAATGAAGTGACTGCAAATCCATTTAGAATACAGTCTCCCTCACTGCTGCAATTTAAATAGAAAATTCCAGACAAGACTTCTGTTTGAAGGATCACGGAAATCAGCAGTTCAATCAGCACGGGTCTCATACTTTCCTGTTTAGTTGTGAGTTTATTTTCTTCACAGCCTTTTATGGGAAATAAACTACAACAGTCATAGCTGTTGTGTGTTTTACACACACAGAGACTTTCTTTCACACTCTTCATTTCCATTAAACTAAGACTACAACTGCCCTTATACTCCAAATACAGCAGTGAGCTTTTCAAAAGGGACCAAGTCATTTTCATGAAGATTCTAACACCATCAACCAAAAAAAAAAACCCAACCATACCAACCAAGCTCTCTCATTCCCACATGAATTAAATAAAAGCAGCATATTTTATTCTGACAAGCACAATGACATTAAAAAAAACCTGACTTGAGTATGCTATGTAAACCCACAATGCAAAAGTTAAAATGATGGTGCTTTCACATGGCAATCTTTTTGAAGAGTGAACAGTGCATTATCAAACACTAAGAATCCTTAGAATTCCTTTAAATGAATTTAAAGCAATTTCCACCTACCATTTTCCACAAATGGGATGAGGATTTTATTGCTACACTGTCTAGACCAAAAGGTTTACCAGATGTATTTACTGACTTACCTTAACAGAGGACCAAAACTGACGTTGGAAAAACAAATATGGACCAGAGTTCTTGTTTTCTAAGATGCTGGAAAGTAAGAGATTTCTTTAATGAGCAACCAAGACCACCTCTGTCTGGAGTTTGCTGGCTTTCTCCTTCCCACACACACTTCAATTCTATAAATACTCCCTTCCATCCTGCTTGTCTTTGCTAAATCCTCACAGCATAACAATGAAAGATCTCCTGCATCCAGTCAGTGAACCATATTGGGAAGAAAACCCCTGTTAACTATGGACAGAAGACATTGTCCATAGTTAATAAAGGCCTAACACCATAGTTGAAAGCAAACTTACTTTTTTGGATATAAGGGCATGAATACATCATCATCTAGTGTTCTCCTCATTCTTAGCAACAATGCCTTTAAAAGCATCTGAAACAGACAAATTGTTTTTTTAAGTGTCCAAAGCACTGCTTAGTAGTTAACCACTCAGAGGCTGATTCTCAAAGCAGCAAAGAACATTGTGACCCTAATCGTAAAAGACATACATACTGAAGCACACATATAAATGAAGTTTTAGAGATGTCTATAATCATTAACAAAGAAGAAATTTGACAGTTTCCATTGCTTTCAAGTTTTACTGAGTTGTTTTAAGGTTAAGCTTTGCTACACAAGTAGCTTCTGTGAAGTAAGAATATATAGAATAGAATTAATCAGATTGGAAGACACCTTTGAGATCATGGAGTCCAACCCATTATCCAACACTATCTAATCAACTAAACCATGGCACCAAGCACCCCATCCAGTCTCCTTTTGTCCTTTTTAACCTCCTGCTAACTTTCCCACAGACCTGCACCTTAGCCTATCACCTGTTACTACAGCAGCTACAGCACCTGATCTCATGACATTTAGCCTCGTATTCATAAGACACTAAGGAAAGGGATCACATTTCAAGGCAATACATTTTAAAAGGTTACAAAGGTCTAAAAAAAGAAAAACTTGACTATTTGTAGCTGACTCCTAAAACAGAACTACAGACCAACGAGTCTTACAGATTTCTTTCTAGCATCTACTTCAGGGAGTCTTCATCAAGTTCCTCCTCCTAATTTATCACTGTATGTGACTCTTCGTAGCCAGCTGTAGGGCATTTTATAATTATGCAAACAAGCATAAAATAAATATCAATAATATAATGACAGTAACTATAATATTAAATAATTGCAAAATTCTCTTTCCTGCTCCTCACTAAGCATGATGTCTTCTCCAATATTGTGTATTAAAAAAACATGCTTAAGTTAAGGAATTTGAATGCAAGATATTTAAGAAAAAACAACAACTTACTTGTGTATTTTTGTTTTCTGCATTCACCACTGTGGGATATCCATCTACTAGTTTCTGTACAATTGCTACCATTCTAGATGTCTGTGTTGTAGAAAAAGGATCCCATATATTTTCAGAAATTACTGTAAGAAATGAAAGAATTACTCCACCTTGCAAAGTCTTAAATAAAGGTACCCAGACAGGCAACAATTTCCAAAACATTACAATCTGAAAGCACAGACAAGCATTAGCTTCCACACATCCACCTTTTCCTCCCATTTTCTATGACTCTACCTGTTAATTTAGGAAGAATAACTCTCTCTACAATGGTAGGCAATAGTGAAATATCAGCATCATCTTTCACTTGCTCCTGTTCTTCACAGCCATAAAACAGCAATGATTCAAACCACAACATAGTCTCAAAATCTCGACACTTGCCCTAAAAAACAAAAAGACTTGAGGTTAAATTCCTAGACAGAGATCTGAAGTCAACATATTAAAAAACTCCCAGTATTATATATTCAAGTTTGACATTCTCAAAACACAACAAAACTACTTTGGAACAGCCTACCAACTGTGCTAAGCAGGCAGGGCAAGCAGCGACTGAGCACAATAACAACTTGAAAAATCTTTTGTCTATGTGTCAGATGCTGATCTCCACTGGAAATAAAAAAAAAAAAAAACATTAGAAAAAAAAATAGTGCCTGAAAACCACAGTCCCTTAATCTGGCACAAGGATGGGCAAATCACTTAACCTGCTTTGGCCCCCCTACATCTGAAGCAGTGATACTACTTCTTTCAGAAACACAGGCTAGCCTGATTTGTGAGAAGTGAAGACTGTGCTCTGCCTCTTCGCCGTCATAAGTCAGATTAATGTACGTGGACAACCCAGCCCTACCAAAACCAGAGAGGATGAGGAGCAAAGTCAATTTTCCATAAATCAGCCAAATGAACCAATTCACTCTACAACAAAAAAATTGTTAGATTCAATGAAAGTGAAAATGGGTGGAAATAAGACTGTTGGGTTTTTTTTTTTGGTAGTAGTTGCCCTGCAGATTTAAACTTCCAATTACACCTGAGCCAAACAAAAGCCCACAGATTAGGCAGAAGTGACAACTATAGTTCATTGGTGCTGCATTATGAAGTTATGCTTTCTGCATTAAGCACCTCTTTTTTTGAATGCCTTGTAATTTTTCTAACTGAAAAAACATGCTTAACAGCGCCAGCAACACAGAGTACTGGAAACACTTAGATTTGAGAATTCTGTGCCAGTCTCCAGTTAACCCGAGGTTTGTTTTGCCAGCCTGGGAACTCAAACAGAAATAGCCTGGGGGAAAGGCTAAAGTACAAAAACAGTTTTAAATTTAATGAGGACATCTTCCACAGATGTTTACACCCCCCTTCCTTTATTCAAATTAAATACTATGAATGCTCTCTAAAGAGGACTCATGCTTCCCTTCTTCTGCCATCAGAGCAGAGGTGATGGAAGATTCCCTTCTACAAATAGTCCCTTAGTAGTTTGGAATAGAAAAAAAACATAAAATCCTTCTGAATAAGGACATTCAGTCATTTGTGAGACTGTACTGTAGGTGAGCTAAGTTTTGAAAGGGAAGAAGACAATCTGCCTTATTAGCCTAGTTTCCTAAATACACCCCAAGCTTATGCAACTGCATTCACTCTGTGCCTTGACCCACTCCCATTCTCTAGTAAAAGCCAAAGTAACAGAAAAAGCAAGTGCCCACCAGTACTGTGAAACACCTGACCACAGCAGAAATATCTGACAAGAGCTTTCACTGGTAGGAAGAGCAGAGTTAGAGTCAAAAGCTACCCAAACTGTCCTGATAAATTCTCATGTCAGCACACATATGCAAGCTGGACAATGAACCTGTGCCAAGGATACTGGGCTGCAACAATGCTGTCCTGCTTTTCCCATGTTCCTTACCTAGTAACTGGCCAATGAGTACTATAAGGAATACTTGGAAGTTGCTAGCCAGAGTTCTACGTGGTATGAAGTTGTGAGAGAAAGAAATGTGTAACAGAGACTTAGGTTGTAGGTCAACATAAAAACAGGCATGTTTGTTCCTATTCTGAAGAAACATCTCTAGAATCATAATTTTCCCTTAAATATTTTAAAACCTAGATATATTATTTAAGAAACTGTTTGGCTTTTTGGTCTACACAATTCAGTGAGAAGGTATTGGCACATGCTGAACTACACTCTCACCTGCTAAGAACACAACAATACAGAAACTCCCCATAAAAGCTTATAGAATCATAGAATCACTAAGATTGAAAAAGACCTCAGAGATCATCCAGTCCAACCAATCACCCAACACCTCATGACTAACTAAACAATGGCTTCAGTGCCACGTCCAATCCTCTTCTGAGCACCTCCAGGGATGGTGACTCCACCACCTTCCTAGGCAGCCCATTCCAATGGCCAATAACTCTTTCTGTGAAGAACTTTCTCCTCACCTCAAGCCTAAACCTCCCCTGGCACAGCTTGAGACTGTGTCCTCTTGTTCTGGTGCTGGTTGCCTGGGAGAAGTGACCAACCCCCACCTGCCTAAAACCTCCCTTCAGGTAGTTGTAGAGAGCAATAAGGTCTCCCCTGAGCCCCCTCTTCTCCAGGCTAAACAACCCCAGCTCCCTCAGCCTTTCCTCATAAGTCTTGTGCTCGAGACCTCTCCCCAGCTTTGTTGCCCTTCTCTGGACATGTTCAAGTGTCTCAATGTCCTTCTTAAATTGAGGGGCACAGAACTGGAAACAGTACTCAAAGTGTGGCATAACCAGTGCTGAGTACAAGGACAGAATGACTTCCCTACTCCTGCTGCACACACTATTTCTGATGCTGGCCAGGATGCCATTGGCCTTCTTGGCCACCTGGGCGCATTGCTGGTTCATGTTCAGCCAGCTGTCAACCAGTATGGCCCAGGTCCCTTTCCGCCTGGCTGCTCTCCAGCTACTCCAACCCCAGCTTCACCCATTTATGAGAAGCACACATCAAAAGTGTAATTTAGTCTGCTCTGCAGAGGTGTGAAAAAACCACTTATCAGAAGTTTACATAGAAGTTGCTTGCAGAGGACCTTACCTCCAAAGGAGTCCAGATAAGCAGCTGAAGTCTGATTAAAGGGTTAAACAGCTTCGGTAAACAGAGGCCAATATAAGCGTCCTTGTAGGAAGCAAAGTATTTTGAGCGCCAAGCTTCAAACTGTGACTTAATGCAATCAATTGAGTAAAAGCTTTCCAGAACATCTTCGAAAACTTTGCTGGATTCTTTCAATATACGATCTGGTGGGGGAGAAATACAGTATTAAGTTCATCATCTATTCCACATAACACCTCTTTCAAGACAGACTTAGATGCTCACTGTCAGCACCTAACTCCTATAAATAAAACCAAAAAAGCCACCTCCTTTAAAAGTATGAGCATATGAATACTCAACAATACACCTTTTTACCACAGGGCTTGCTTTAAACATTTCATGCAAGGATTTTCAGTTACCAGATATTAGACCGGCAATACATTGAGCTGTATCTATTGTGGATCTAACTTCAAAGCTGGCCACCTTCTGCAGAGAAGTTTGAAACAGCTGATTTCCAAGTCCCTTCCAGCCCAAATTAATCTACAACTTTGCTCATGAAAGTGTACAGGAAGGCATCTCACAGAAGCCAGCTGTATCAGCACTTCAGACAGAGCAGGTCCTGATGAACCACGCCGAACGGCTGAACATACCATGGCTGTTAGCACCTGGCAACCAGTACAATCCCATAGCAGCTTGCTGAGAATTTGTTATATTTACAGCACTAGTAGTCTATGCAGGCCAATACATTTCATCTAGGTACTATTTCACTTCATCTTTTCTCCTTCTTAGGCTTAGTTTTATTTTAATCAGTCTTTTTTTTTTTTGCAGCCAATGTTTTAAATGTTCCCTTACAGTAGTAGCCTGTACATACCTAATATAACTAGTACACACAGCAGGTAGAGACAGGGCTGAGGGAACATGAGATTATATCCTATAAACACACTTCCCACACTGGGATTAAAAAAAAGATGCTACAAATAAAGTTAGCAGCTCCAAAACACACCCCTCTGTTGCATATAGCTCACTGCTGATTCTGGACTAACATGAGAGCTACAAATGACAAAAAAGCTTTAGAAATACTATGCTTACTCAAAGTGATGAAATTCCTACAAAAGGCTTTTATACACATGAAAGTAGCACATTATAAAGAGCAACTGGGCCACACTGAATTTTAATCCAGGTAATTTAACTTCAGCAAAGTTAATAACAGCACCTAACAATCTTAAACAGGCTGCTTTATTTATCAAAGAGTTTTCTGCATCCACAATTTTGGTAAAGCAGTCAGCAACTAAAGGCAGGGCAACTGTTTGCACTTCTGAAGGATCCAAATGCTAGACAGTTGACTGCTTTTTAAATCTGTCCATGCTTTGGGGCTCCACAACCACCTATAGCAATGACTTTGGCATTTTTATTACACTCTCTCAGGGAAGTGACTTGTTTGCTTTAAATCTGTTCTACTACTTCCTTTCATGCCCCTTAGGCTCTCACAGTGTGAAAAGTCAACATCGTTCTCCTAGCTGAAGAGTCTAAAGCTCATATACACCATAAGTAAGTCCACATACATGACCCTTGCTGCTCTTATTCTCCACATTTCTTCTAAACTGATTAAATTCTCTTTGGTCAGAGAGAATGATGAATTTACTCAGGTTCAAAACGAGATAGGATTCCCACAGCGATGCTCTACTTTCTTTGCTGCTGTTTTCAGAGTAACCACTGGAATAGTCTTTTAACTGCCACTGTAAAACATGACTGTTCCATCAAACCATCCATACTTCCCCAAACCTCAGGTTTCTATTGGTTCTCCCAGCGCATAATAATGGTTATGCAAAACTGCATAATATTCCATATCCATCATAAAACTGCAGATAAGATTCAAGTCAAGTCAGCACCACAAGTCTTTCTGCAATGCTTACTACATTGAACATGTTTTCTATCATCTGCAAAACGTGCCAGGCTGTAGCAAGAGACTACACAACTTTTGTCACTATATTTCTAGATGCTTATGCAAAACTCCAGAAAATGCCTCCTGTGAAGCAAAGAAAGGTTTCTACAGCACTGATGTCCTCAGACTTTCACAAGTAAAACCAACAGGTATTTGAAGAATGATAAACTACATTACAAATTAGAAGGAATACTTAGTGTCTGCTGAAGGTATAAAAATGTACTGCTTGCTAGCAAAAGGATGTTTGAATTAAATAAAGAATCTCACTGAGGATGGGGTATTCAGTTAGCAAAAAGCTGCACTTTTTGGTTGGAATAAGAGACTGTTTTGGTCATACTGGTGATCCAACAAGGAGCAGTGCCTAAACATTCTCCAAAAAATGGTGAAATACGTGGATAGGGCTGCATTTGGATCCTTTTTTCCTTCCCTGCCAAATTTTCTGTGTTTATCTAAAGCTTCAGTAGCTTTTCTAACCTCGCTCCATGTTGAAGTTGGTAATATCTGTTGATGTTTCCTCATCATCGCTGGAAAGGCCTTCCAGGTGATCTGCCATCTTCCCAGTTTGCTCTCTTGCTTGTCTACGACGAGTTCTGAAAGGGATCACCAGTATAAATCAGCTTATTTCATCCCACCTATACAATGAACAGACCCATCTAAGTTCATTATAATATGTAATGCAAGGAAATCCACATTGAACAGAAATTGCAACTATATCACCACCTCAAATATTCCCCATTGTTGCTGTCTCAAACAATGGATGGAAGAGAAACCAGCAGAGATCATATAGGTATGGAATGGGTTTACTATGCTTTACTTCAGTGATTTAAAATCAGTATCATGTCACGGTGCCTTGTTTTGTACACTTGCCTGGTAAGTTGGGACTTAAGAATCCCCCTGTGGGGCATACCAACTTAAGCGTTTCATTCCCTTTGCAGGAAATGAACAAAGAGCAAACACTGCTAATTACATCAGTCTGTCACACAGGACAACTGCATTCTGCGAGCAGGCAAAGATTCCTAAAGGACAAGAGATTTTAGTACTCTACCTTCTAGCCTCTCTTTCTGCAGTCCGGCGCTTTACTTGTTCTTGATAGATAACTCTGTCTCGTCCAAAAGACTCAAGATTTGGTGCCATCAGTGCTTTATCTGTAAAATTACATTGATGAAAATTAAAATGCTTATCTAGGATTATATAAATATGTTGTAGGCAGTTTCACAAGAGCCTTTTACCAACTTTAAACTAAGTGTAATTTGAAGTAGAAAGGCAAAGTTTTCAAAAAGATGTACTCAGAAGCCTGAATTTGCAAGAGGTTAAAAGAGGAAGTAGTGATTAGAAAAATCTCCACTGAAACGTTAAATAGTTTTCACCATACTTCACTCTTGTCCCTCTCACAACAGTGCCCAACTATATGAAAGTGGATATTTTTTTAATTAAAACCTGCTTAAACTGAATATTCCAAGACAAAAGTGGTCCTCACAGAAACACGTTCACCATCTATCTTTTGAAAAGAAAATGAACAAAAAGAAAGGTAGAGAAGAGTCACTGGAGCAGGAATATATATAATTTCAGAGTTCTAGTCATAGTGGTTTCTAAGTTTATATGGTTTAGATCACCTAAAGCTTAAAACACATGAAAATCTACAGGAAAATAAATCATCTTCCCTCCTCTTTTTAAGCTTCAGTTTATTATAGATGTTCCTGATTATAGGAAATGTAGCTAACTAGTGAAGCTGATCAGCAACCAGCATGCAGACCCAGAAGTGTTTCCAGTTCATACTTTTCAGGTATCAGCAGACTTTTACATGTTAGCTACTGCTCAAGTGCACCCTAAAATATAAACATCTAAGTCTAAACAAAAGCCTACCCAAATTTCAGGAGTAAATCTGCATGTCCTAAATAAATCTATTTACAAATAAGTAATTTATAACATTAATGATTAATCTATGTCAGTGTTCCAATTCTATACCACAACTATTAAGAAGAGTCTTTACACACAGATGAATCTATCATCTGCCCCATTTTTTAAAATGTTATTCAAAGCTAAGCTACATGTCTTTGCACAGCAGTAAAACAAAAATTGGAAGACTTAAATTCACTTCTATCTCTTTAGTGTTCTGTCACAGTATGAAGAAAAGCAGATCCGTCTCCAACACACATCAAATTGAAGGGTGACATCAATCCCTAGTCACTGTGATAATGTGAGGGACACAACAGAACTATTTGTAGATGCAGTGAAATTCATTCTCAAGATTCCCAGATTCTAAGTAAGATCTCTCTTTAAAAATCACTCTTGACAACTCCATTTTAAGCTTTCTTTAGGAAATCTGTTTCTAGTACACTAGGTTTCTAGTTCTCACAACAGCATTTCACGGTAAAATGGTAACACCTACATATGAGGCTCAGGGCTCCAAATACTGAGGGAGCTGGGGTTGCTCAGCCTGCAGAAGAGGAGGTTCAGGGGAGACCTTATTGCTCTCTACAACTACCTGAAGGGAGGTTGTAGACAGGCCAGGGCTGGTCTCCTCTGCCAGGCAACCAGTATCAGAACAAGAGGACACAGTCTCAAGCTGCACCAGGGGAGGTTCAGACTGGATATTAGGAAGAGATTCTTCACAGAGAGAGTGATTGCCCATTGGAGTGTGCTGCCCGGGGAGGTGGCATGGTTTAGTTGTTTAGGTGGTGTTGGATGATGGGTTGGACGCAATGATCTTGAAGGTCTCTTCCAACCTGGTTTATTCTATTCTATTCTGTCCTAAAGGGAATATTTGTGCTAATCCCTCCATAAAGGGATGACCAACTATGATGGTCTCATGTGTTATCACCCTCAGTGAGTTCTATCTAGTGGTGTAAACAAAATTCAATCTCTGTGAAAAAGTCCTCATTGCAACAGAATAGGAAATAGCTTTTATTATAGGATTTTAGGTCAGTGAAAGGCAGATAAGAAATTAATTTTTTCAAAATGAAACTCTTTGCAAATCCGAAAGACAATTGCTACTAATCTGGTATTTCACTCATTGTTTGACATGCTAAAGGGAACCTCCTTCAAGGAGCAAGTGTTTTCACCCAAGTTAAAAATTCTACAGAAGTATAAATGTTATGTACTGGAAGAGTAATCACCACAAGAAAATTCCTCAATGGGAATCCCCCATCCCCACACTCATCGTAGTAGGCAGGTATTTTAACTTGCTAATTTTAAGGTGAATCTAATTCAGGGTTACTTTTTATTAGTGTGATTTTTTTTTTAACAATGGCACCAGTGTCTTCCAGTTTTCAGCTGTACCAGGTAAGTGTCCGAAATGAAATACTTATGCTGCCTACCCAAATAGAGCATTAGAAAGAGGTTAGTTCTACCCCAGTGCTTCACAGATTTTTACAGGTAACTGTAGATGTTACGGGAAAATTTATAGATTCAAGGAGGTTAAGGGAAAAAAAGAAAAGTCTTGACGTAAGAGGAAAATCACGAATCGCATGCTACCACTGCCACCATGCATAGTTTCAGTGCTAGGAAAGAAAAAATACAGTTAGGAGCAACAGAAAGGAGAGATGAAGTCAGAGTTAGAGAGGCTTTGAGTTTAAAACAAAACAGATTAAAGAACTTTATCTAAGCTTCCTTCCGCCTATCTTGAGTCAGGATAAACTTCAAGACAGGCACACTTCAAACATTTACATTTAAATTAAGCCATACTAAAGTAAACAAGGTTGTTTAATGAATAATAAAAACCTTCAAGATGGACTGACTTGAATGGCTTGAAAACTCCGAAGATTCATCTTTAATATCATCTTGTCGTCTTTGGACAAGGCGGGAAGCTCGCTGTTTGTACAGCTGGTGCATTGCGGATTCAAGTTCATTAATCAGAGGCACCTGTAAAAATACAACACACTACGTAATGCCACGGTCTTTAGGTGCTTAGTTTCTGGGGTACCATACTATTCCGAAGCACAGTGCTCTCACTTGTACTTCTGGCAGCACAAACGGTTTCCTTTTACCCGCAGGTATCGTTTGGGCCAGTGAATTTTTCTTAATGTGAAGAAAATGCATGCATTTAACAATGCTGACAGCTTTCAACCACAGTAACAGCCTTCTGAAAACAACTGCTGTTCACTGAATGAGCCTACACAGTAGGACAATCACTTTAGAGAGTGTGAGATATTATTTCCAGTAATCTTGTTTACTTTTCCAAGTGAGTTACACATTGTATTGCAGTGCTTACAATTCTCAGACCTCATTCTTTCCTCTCTATCTTTAAGCAAGAATGTAGTAGTACTTTACACTCACTCTTAATGAGAAAATAATCTGTCTGTATAAAGTGAAAAAACAAAGCACAAAGCTAACTTCCTGAAGCCAGCAGATACTGGTTTTGCTATAACTCTTGGTAGCATATGCTGAAATGTTATTAGTGAAATTCAATAAAACACTGCATAAGCAGGTTGTGCCAATAGGTAGTTCAAGTCAGTAAAATGTTACTCTAACCCATCATTAAATTTAAAGTTGTACAATTCATGTGTGTTATGCATTGAGTATAATGTTCGAACAATACAGACTTCAGTCAGATCAGACCTGCTACTTTCTTTTTTTTCTTTTGCTTCAAGTGGACTAAATTTCAATAGCAACTATAACAAAAATAGATGATGTTATAACAGCTAAGAATTTCCTGACGTTAAACAGCAGGTTCACTACTCACTTTTGCAAAAATGCAGTTCCTGAGACAAGTTAAAATTAGATTAGAAATATTAAAATAGAAAACAGAGCTTTTCACAATCTCTTAATTTGGACAGGCAAGCCCTTTAATATGAACACTGAAGCCACATCCTCCTTACCTCCACAACATACGCTTAGTCCAGAGTCTTCCAGCCTTTTAGCTCAGATATTTCACTCTTGCCTAATATCCAGGATTACTTTTTTTTTTTTTCAAAACAAAGATAAAATCAGAATGTCTTTCCTGATGTAATTTAGAATGTGACTCAGCAGCTACTAAAGAACCTCCTCCAGTAAAATATAGGATCATGAAATTATAGCTACAGGACCATTGTAGCTGTCTGAGAATGACACACACGTCAGAGGTAATATCAGACAGAAAGCAGTTTTAGTTCTTTGTGATATAAACTGTTCTACAGGCATTAAAATGAAAATAATTCTGTACCAACTCAAAATAAATACAACTTTCTTTTGGAGAAAACAATACAGAGAAATAGGAGGAGGGAATATCTCAGAGCTGGAAATGTATATTCAGAATTGAAGACTATTTTGGAAAAAAGAATAGAAATGTTTAAAAACTGCTAGCTTTATGTCAGTTTACCATAGAAAATATAGCATCTTCAGCACGTAAAGGGAATTCTACAATTTAGAAGTTATAGAATCATGGAATTGTTTTGGTTGGAAAAGAACTCTAAGATTGAGCCCAGCCATCAATCTGACACTACCAAGGCCATTAAACCATGTCCCAAAGTGCCATGTCTGCACATTTTTTTAACACCTCCAGGGAGGGTGACACCATCCCCTCCCTCAGCAGCCTATTCCAATGCCTGACCAAAAGTTAAATGAAAAATTTTCAGAACATCCCCAGAGGTCCTTTCTATAATTGCCTCAGGATTAAAAAACACAAACCCAAACCAGCCAAAACAAACAAAAACCCCTGCCACAGATATGTATTCAGATATATGAATCTACTCAAAATATTTGCCCCTTAAAACACTGCCGTCTTACAAGCTGCTACTCTTCTGCAATCAATACTATGGTTGATTAGTGACTGACAATTTCACTAGCCTCTATAAAGCTACAGCTCTCATTGTGGGTTTCTTATTCAACACTTCAAATTCTGGTTGGGGTTGTGGTTGGGTTTTTTCACTTTCACTGTAAACAGTGCAAGAGAAAAAGTTTAACACTCACTGAACATACAGATTGCAAGGATAATTGTAACCTACAGTACAAGGCTCTGACAAACACAAGAGTGATTTGAGAATTTGCTTTTGCAGGTAAAATAGTGGCTCACCTAACTGTGCTGTCAAAGACATGCCCAGAACAATTTAATCTTTCTGTATCCCTTACATATTCCTACATTCAAAATGTAATGACATTGCTACCATTTTCTAGCCTTCTCAGAAAGTGAAGTTTTGGCAGTAATTGCTTGTGGAGAAAAGTCATACAAGCAGCTCACACTCCATTGATTTTATCATTGATGGGAACAACAATAACAGAAAAAATAAACAAGGGATCTGACATTTCCATCGTTTGTTGCTCAAATATGTATAATAGCTACCTCTCCTCTGCACCTTACCAACGAAGAAAGTGTTTCTAACATCCAGAATCTCTTCAAAACAGAACGCAAACAAAATGGTTTTGCTTGGTTGGGGATCACAAAGGTTTGAGCATGGTGAATGAAATGGCAGAGGGGAGAAAGCCTAATTTATGATGATGTTTTTTGCTCTCCAAAACTAAGTCAATAGAGACACAGGAAAATTGGAACGAACTCTTCAAGTGGACAAGGATATTGT
This sequence comes from Picus viridis, assembly GCA_033816785.1. NCBI lineage: Eukaryota > Metazoa > Chordata > Aves > Piciformes > Picidae > Picus > Picus viridis. Next base: position 12,718,639 of record CM066570.1, read on the forward strand.
GAACCCATTAGCACTTCTGCAGCAAACCACATTCTCATTCTGATCAGTACCAGGGTGAATTTGATTAACAACCACGGCTAGTTCTAGTAAAATAATGCATCAGAGAACCGTATCTGGAAGGATAGGGGAGGGATCTAGCTTTTTACATGTGTTCATGTATGTATATGTAAATATACACATACATAGAACCACAGGCAATACTGTTATTACACACATGTATACACATTTTATATGCTTATGTACAACAACTACATACATTATATGTTATAAACACACACATTTTGAATATGATGGAGTCGGGGCCACAGGTCTTACAAAAGAGCTGAAGGTAATTTATCTCTACACTCAACAGACAAGATGAATTTGCTGTCCTGCTGCATTTTGTTATTTCATTTAAATAAAAACTGACACTGATTTTATTACTGTATTTTTCCCCTCCTCCCCTCCACCTCCCCTTTAGAAAACATTAGAGTGTCCTGCAGAGTCTGTTTTTGAGTTTGATAGTACTCTCATCACACTGAAAGCACCTAATTCCAAAACAGATTGTCTGGCCAAAAAAGGGAGCAATATATAGGGTCTCATTATAGTAAGTGAAACGTTGCTGTTAAACGGACCATGTCACCTCCTAATTTTGCAACTCAGTTGCACACACAGATACTGCACCAGCCTCCAACTGAAAACAGCAAAACTCTGTGAACATCCCTAAGGAGCATGAGATGGTAAAAAAAATCACATCTTACAAATTCAATGGACTAGCATGACAGGTGGGTTACGGGGACAGTGAAAAGGGGGGAGAAAGGTATCCAGGTGTAAAACCCTTAACAGGCCAACTACCAGGAAAGCAAAGGTATGTTTTAAGAAAACAACTTTAACAAACCATTTTTTTTTTTTTTTTAATTACTGTGTTACAGCTGGGTTCATTTACTAGCACAGCCAGATAGGTCAAGAGCCTTCCCACAGACTGAACTGAAATGGTTACACTCTTACTTGTCAGTAAGTTCTCCTGGTTTATACAAAATCTGGGAGACTAAAAAGCTTTATCCTTCAAATAGTGCATTCTGAAACAATTTGTTGCAAAAAAATATTTGAACAAGACAGCATGGGCCATAGAAGGGAACCTCCAGACACTGCCTATAGCCATCACAAAAGAAATTTAACATGAAGTCTTTAGAAAGAAGATACTGAATAAAGATACAGGTATTTAAGTTCTCTTCTGAAATACAGAAGAGATATTCTGAATTATCTCTTTTACCACAGAGACAAAAATGTAAGAAGTTATCTTTAGCAGGAATTTAGGCATCTGGGTAACAAGCTCTAACAATGCAGCAAAAGAAGGCACCTTTACCACCCTGAAACAGCTACTGCAAACAGACACAGGAATCCTGAGCTCCTTCAATGCGCAGACTCTATTGTAATTAATCAACTAGCTGGGTGAATTAGCTGGTGAATTAGCTGGATTTATTCATGACATAGCTATTCTTCAGCCTACAGGAGTGAAGATGGGATTCTCCCAATACCACGAACCCTGAACAACTAATGCCTAACTGATTAGCAACCAGAATGCTTTTATACTTCTCTCCCACGCTTAGCAAGCTAGGTAGGCAGCAGCTGCAACCTCACAAGTAGTTATGACAGCTAATGTATTAAGATACTACGTTATTGTATTCAAGTCAGAAGACAATAAAGAAATAGCCTATGTATCACTAACTGAATTTTACTTCTCCTCTGTTTGTATAAATATATATATACACATTTATATGCATGTGTATGCATATATATGTACACACACGTATTCAGGAGCTCCCTATTATATTTACAGTAAAGTAATTGAAGCATAATGAGCAAGAAAAGAAAGACTAGGTTTTCCTATACATATACAAAGGTATCACAACTACAAGAAAGGAGCATATTTCTAAGTTTGAATGTCCTCAGACTGCTACACTAGTTTTGTAACTTTTCTCCTTCATACACTAAAGCAATACCTAGTATGTGAAAATGCCTGGGAGGAGGAACTTGACAGTAACACACAAAATACAAGTCTTCTTAAAGTGTTCATAAAGCATTCCAGAAACTAGCAAACTTGTAATTCAGACCTTACTTTTGTTGACCCTGATAGCCAACACAAGTGAAAAGCAGCCTCTAAGGAAAGTTGAAATGCCAGGGTATCTACTAAAATCCTAAAGACATAATCCAAAAGAGTTTTTAGGTAGTCTAAAGTCAGTGATTTCTCACACTGTGAAACAGAGGTTCCTGATAACCATCTTAGCATGATGAACAGTTATTTCTTCAACCTTTGAATAACCAAACCTTTAGAAGAACATGTTCTCAAGGAAATTTTTGTTTGCAAACACAGGGAGATGTGGTGGTTGCCATGTACTACGAGTCCCCCTTTTTTTGGGTTGGGTTTTTTTTTTTTTTGTTTTGTTTTTTTTTTTTTTTTAATTAAAAAAAAAAAAAAAAAGAATGGTTTTGCATCCTTACCTTTTCACTGAAACACTCAAGCAAGTCTTGGACATACCCTCGCATTTCTTGCAAAAACTTATACTGTTCACCAATACCCCCAGAAGACCCTTCTAATCTTTCAATTGCCTTGGTAGAGTCCTCTCGGCTTTGCTGATGTTTCTCATATTGCTGCCGATTAGCTTTGTGCAATTCTTTCATAGAGTCCAACCTGAAGGGCAACGGATAAATAGCAAATTTACATCCAAAAGTCTGTATATTTCAGACCATTGAGATATTAAACAGACAGTGCAAGTACCAAGCCTATATATAGGATACACTACAAAGACATATCCTCTGACTTTCATTTCTCACTTTCTCTCCTCTCTACATAAACAGCAAGGCTAATGGCTCAAATTAATTTGCCAGACTACACTGAGTGCATTGCACTGCCCAGTCAACAAGTTTTTACAGGAGCTGATAGCACTTAGAATAGCGCAAGGCTGGCCCCTAAACCAAATCAGAGAGGAAAGGGGACAGGAAAGAACTTTACAATATGCAAAGCAGCCTTATTGCTCTACTAAACTTGATTTGCTGTCAAAAGCTGTAACACTACAAGGGGCATACAAACCAATTTTGAAGATGTGCAAAGTGCAAGTTGTTCACTAGAAATGATTTCTCACTGCAATTGGGTTGATCATTCAGTAGAATCTTTGCGTAACTGACAAGCAGATTACAGCATCTGAACTAAAAAAACCTGAAACCTGTATACACTTTATCTACTGAAGAGCAAAAACCTGATTCACGCTTTAGAAGAACATAACTTGACAAGCTAAACACCTCACTGGGCTTTCAATTCTTGACTATAAGACTGTGCAGCGTCCAGAAGATGAAACTCAGACCTGTCTTCAACAAGATCAATGGTCTCATTTTTAAAGCTTCACTTCCATAGAAGCAATCCAAGGAGATTTTCGAACAAAGTGTCAATGCCATCTTCACTTTGAGCTTTTTTTGTTTGCCTTTTTATTTTTATTTTTTAATGGATGTGGCAGTCAGTATTTTTCCAGCGATGAAACTCAGTTTGCTCACCGAGACTAACAGACGCCTGAGGAACAGAAAGCTAGGGGACAGGTCTTTAAGTCTAAAAAGACGGTCTGTCCTACCTGTCTTTAAGCTGTTTCTTTACCAAATCAATAGTAACAGGAGTCATCTCATTACTGGGAGTTTTGAAAGGAACTGTGTTATCTGTTTTTTGAGACTTGGTTTCTGATGATCCATATGCAGCATAACTGTATGGAATGCCGTATGATGAACCATAAGACAGTGTCTGGTAAGTGTTCTGGTAGTACAGATTATTCACTTCAGCAGGCTGACTTGGTTGAACCTAATGGAAAAGGAAATGCAATCGTACCACATTAGACTATAAAGAAAGGACAATTTACGTTTCTTCACATCTCAAATGCCTACATTCTTCACTTTGTAACAAGTACATTTACAAAATGCAATTATCAAGTGGGTTTAAGTGTACAACTTCCAAGATGAAAGCTAGAAGAAACAAATTCCCTCAGAAACACCTTCTGAAGTGGACACACTCCTAGTATCACTGGAATTTTAAATACTGATACATACAGCCAGTTATTAAATGACAATTTTAACCAGCCCCTAACTCCTACAACAGCCAAGACCTTGGTCTTACCAAAATTTAGTATAATACCATTTGAAGGATGACACAGATTCTTAAGAGTCAGTGTATGTGGTTGTGATTTTGCGGAAATTTAATTTGAAAAAACCCCAAACACCCACAACTCTCCTCTTTGGCTGACCAGCGACTTCACAATGAATGCACAGGTACAGCCTGCTATGAATTCCAACTCCATGCTGCACCCTTGTTTCTGCTGCACAGAAACGACGACAAAACACGCACTGTTTACACAGACTCTACCAGACCAATTACACACAAGAACAGAGGCCTGTTCAAAGCAGCATTATTCTACCTCCAAATTAAGGCTAAACATAAATGCTGGTAACAGCATGACAAACAACTAGTATCTACCCAGAACAAATATGGATGAAATGGATACTACTGGATACTTAAAAATCTTACATCTCATTTCACTTTAAGGAACATTAGAAGCTACACACTGAACTCAGGTGAAACAGCCTTCTGTAAACTATTCAAATTTGTAACAGATTTAACCAACACACGCAGAAACAAACCAAAAAGAGTTCACAACTAAATACATGCCTGAGGTATGTTGATTCCTTTCCGTATCTGCTCTTGCTCCCATCTACTGAGTTCTTCATCTTGTTCCCCTGCCACCAGTGCTTCATCATCGCTTCCCTCAATACCTTAAGATGAGTAAAAGAGGTAACAAAAAGAAAATTGAAATATACTCATAGTAAAGTGCCAAGAGGTCAAAAACCTGAGAGACCATGCTTTGGTGGGAACACCTGAATTCACCCTCCTTCCCTCTTCACAAGGTGTTAAAGGAGAATTACTATCACAGAAGTTCTATATAGAAACATCCAATAAGCAAATTTGCAATTAACTGCTGGTAAAGCTCTCTAATGTTACAAGTTCTACGTCTTGCTAATTCTCCTTTTCCAAATTTAAGCTGCTGGTCAGCAAGGAGAATGCAATACCAAAAACATTATGTTTTTCTTTTCACAACTACTTCCTGAAAAACAAAGTACAGAAACAATACTGACAAAGGCTTAGTGTAGCTTGCTACCCGATTCAGTAGCATTGTGTGCTTCTAAGCACAGGAACACAGTTTGCACTCAAAATTTTACAGGCAGATTCCATTACACAGCAGTTTTTCCTTCAAAACAGAACACAAGTACAGATTCATCCCTCTCTGAAAAACGTATTGTTTGAAAACGTTGAATGGGAGCGCTTGCAGTGAAAACAATGTGAACGTTTGTCAGCCGCCCCTCTTAAAAAAAGGTTTTACCTATTTCCTCAGCAATCTTTTGCCTTTGGGATTTTTCCTTCACTGTAAAAACTATCCTCCTCTTCTCGTCATCATCTTCATCATCACTGGCATCGTTTTCATCCTCTCGAACGAGGCGGCCTTTACCTGGTTCACTGTCAACGGGGTAAAGTCTCCAAGCTCACGAGCCATTTGACGCTTTTTCCTAGCGGCATGAATAAAAGCAGCATCTGGAATTTCTCCTAGAGGTAGATGTTAGCACCGTTAAACAACCACTGCAACAAACCAAGTATTACAAATTCCTATTACTCATCACTGCCACCCTAACAAATCATCTCTGCAAAAAGGGGGGAAAAAAAAACAACAAAAAGAGAGAAAAAAATCCCAAGCTCGCAGAAACATTTGCTAGCAACTTAGGAGCTGCACATGCAAACTTGCTGAAAAGAAACCCTTGAAACTGGGATCTTTCCCAAATTTGGCTCTGCTTACAGCAGCTCACGTACCGTAAGAGCAAGAGCCTGATGTTCCTAGAGGAAATATTCCTAAACAAGAGGAAGGCCTTAACAGGAGCTAATTATTGCAAAGGGAGGAATAAAGCAAGGTTCTTGACTGTGTCACTTCCTGTCCTGATATTGCTCCCAACTCTTCTTATTTGGGGGTAGCAAAAACCATTGGCTGTTTCAACAGATGATGACAGCTCAGAGATTACAAAAACCACAAACTGGACAAAGCTCATATGAGAAGACCGTGCAATGAAAGGGAAACAAGAAAAGCAGACCCAATGAGAAAAAATCTAAAATCCCTAGCACAAAATTGATGCAGATCACCCAAGTCATAAAAACAACGGTGCTCCAACCCAAAATTTCTGAAACAGGAATAATTTTTACCACTACTTTGATTAGCTATGCACAAAAGGTTAAATTTCAGATTTTCTTTATAGGTGGCACGAGATCCTCTACTGAAGCCAGCACATATCGCACCACTTTGCAATTAGCATTATTGCCCTAAAAGGGACAATGTTTTGGGAGTCAACTAGGAAATTCTTTCTCCCTTGAAATATGGCCAAGTCTGTGGAACCAGGACATCCATCTTATATTTGGGGAGCAGGCTACCATGAGTTAGCTAACAACAAGTAAACTAGTTACAAAAATACTTTCTCAGACTTGATTTCTTTGTCCTCAGTGTCTGACCAGAACCTTATTAGACAAAATGAGATAAGAAAACATTTAAGATACATTGCAGATCAGTAGCTGAGACATTCACGGTGAAGAGAGCATTTTAACTGAAAGCAGTGAAAATTCATGTGAAGTAACCTATTCCAGACCTAGATATTCTTACAGTTTGTCATCACTCAGAGACAAATTATTCTGCAGTAGAACATTTTCTTTCAGACTGTTTGTAATATTGAACAGCTTTGCAAAATAACAGTTTCCTGAATTCTCAGATGCTGGATGCACTGCTGGGAAAAGTTTCCTAATCTCTCAAATACATTAATCTGCTGTAAATGCTGGAAAAAGCATTTGTTAACACATCAAGCGTCTTACAATAACCAACCTGGGCGGAGAACATTCAGTGATGACAGTGCACTTGAAAAAGCCCCACCAGCTTTTGGTTTTTCCTCTTCCTTCTCACTTTCAACTTCCATTTCTTCTTCACCGTGCTCACTGTTTGCAGCTCCATCTTCTTGACCTATATCCTTAATCTGTCCTGTCTTTTCTAGCGGTGATTCGACTGGTAAGACAACAAAGCTCAGGTTTTAGTCGTTTTATGAGGATCACTTGGAAGAAGTTTTAAGGTCTAACAACCGAGAGTAAAAATATAATGCAAATGTTAAATGATCATATTATTGTGAGAGATGCCTTCTTACTTGTGAAGTTACTGACATCCTCACACAATAAAACCTGACAAAGCAGACCTCTCAATAACCACTGATTATTTTATATATTGCCATGTATTTAAAAAGTGAGGGATCATATGTGTAACCCTCAAACAGCTTCTTCCATAAGTAATTAGAAAGCATTGCCTGTACCACACCAAATCTTTCCAGAAAAAAAAACTCATTTCAAAATATCCTTTTGGTTTTCCTCTTGGGATGGGTGCAATATTACCCTACATTGTGTGGGTAACACAAACAAACAAGCAACGGGTGTAAATATGATGTTAAAAATGCATGTTAGATCCAACTATCCAAACCAAGCTGCACATATCTGAGTTTTCAGACATTAGCATTTCTTTAGAAAATCCAGACTAACAACTCTGTAGTAGTGAGAGGTCTTTGCACCAGAACCAAGTAAACTACAGAAATTGCAAAGCGGACAAACAGAAAATAAGCACTCGCTCGCCATGTGCAAAATTCAGTTTTTAAAGGATCTTTGTGACAGAAGCAAGGATTGCTGGGTTTGCTCATGCCCCATATCCACTACACAGGCACCTTAAAAGATCTGACTAAGAATCTGTGGGGTTTTTAATGCAGAAAAGGCCTCTTTAAAAGATTTTTAAAAGACTAATTTAATTAACTGTAACAAGGGCAATTTTCTGCATAGGAAAATGTTCAACTCACACACATTACAGCTACACCATTGCAATCTCCGTATCATAGGTCTCTCAGCTTGTGCTCATAGCACTGGAGGTTACTACTCCACACCAAATCCTAACTAGAAAAGAGATCATTACACTTTAACAATGAGCTTCCCAAACCCCAACAGCAGAAGCGCAATTCTCAGGCTCTCTTTCAAGACCTGGAGAACTAAACATTGTTACAAGATCCTTCTGCTCCAAAACCTTCCTCCTGTCACCTTAATCATCAAGTCTACTCTAAGGCTGAGGTCCTGAAACAGTTTTTTAATAATCTATTTAATAAGCAAGAACCCTACTCTGCCCATTCCACATTCTTCCTCTTTGGTATGTCACAAGGACGCACCCTGTCTGATAAGCACCAGTCACATTTCTAAACCAATTTAATTACTTCCTGATTTAATAGGAAGAAACTTGTCTCAGTTCAGCTCATAAACAGAGCAGAAATACAGAAACTACTGACCTCTACTGACAACTGTATACATAGCTGAGAAGTTTCATCCTTCTGTATCTTTTCCACATGAGAAAGGATCAAAACACTCTCTGCCAGCTTCTGAACAGCATTTGTAAGGTTCAAACAAACACATATAATCATGCTTCAGTTCTAATTGCTAAACCCTCTAAAGAGACTAATAATTCATCCTGAATATAAGCAATTTGTATTTAAAATACTTAATCTTTTCCATCACAAAAGTAAGTTAGTTTTGCAGTTACCATCTGTTGGAGAATTGACCTCTGTTCTAACTTTGGATTTTTCAAGGTCTTCTTTGTATTCTTTCTTCAATTGTTTTACAATCTTTTTGCTGTAACTTGATTTCTTCACTTTAAAAACTTCTTCAGTTTCTTTAAAAGAGAAGGTGGAAAACATTACATTAGACCTGGCAAGAAGTACACTTACCTATCAAATCTCCCAATTCTGTACGTAGAACTTAATGAAAGCCATTAACAACACAATGTAATCCAACATCTGCATTGTTGCAACAAAGCCAGTCCCATATCCCTTCACATGGACCCATGTCTACATCATTTTCTTGCAGTCATTTTCAAGTGTATTCATCCCACTCACAGCACCATCATGTGTACACACATGGCCTGCTTTTATCTGATTGCAGTATTAAAAAACAAACAAAAACCCACAACCAACCAAACCAAACAAAAAACACCTGATCCTTCACTGTGACCAGGAATTTGGAAGAAAACCAGAAGCCCAGTTTTCTCACAGCCAAACGTATATACAACTAGTGAACAACTAGTGAGTAAGGGAATGGCTGGTTTTGGTTGTACTACCAGTTGAAATGCCTGCAACCTACCAAAAGGTACACAGCAAGTTAAAGAACTAAAGAAAAGCAAAATTGTGTAGGAAATCCACAAATGTTTGGGGTTTAAGTCTCGAGTGTAATTCCACATTTCCAGTATTTCTATCAAGATCTCAAGTGACTAGCCTTAGAATGCAAGTTCCAGTAATTACAAGAAAATTCCTCCTAAGAAAATTCAAAATGCACACTAACTCTCTTGCTGAAAAAAGGTGTCACAAAAATAAGCTCATTTTACTCAACCTGAACTTTTGGGAGTCTGAGGAGGGGGTTTTGATATTTTAAAACAATGTTTAATATGTAGTAACTATCATCCATAAACAGATTATTTAAGTGTGAATGGACCAATTTGTGACTGCAGTAGCTGCTGTGATCCTGATGAAGTATTATCTGAAGTCCTGTGCAAGCACAGCTGTCGAATTTTTCTAAAAACTGAGGTCCAGAAACTGCTCAACCATTTTTTCCACTATTTGTGGAGCTTAATCTAACAAACCTTGTGGACAGCTAGATGAACTTACTCTCCGACAAAATACCAGTGCCTTCACATACTTTGCGAGGACAACAGGCTGTCCAACGTGGCCTGTTAACACCAGCCACATAAGATGAAAACAAGCCTCACAAAGCCGCAGGAAAGATGCCCCTCAACCATTACTCATGGTTGAGGCGAGACATGGGGAGCTACACAAGTGCTGGGCTTACTACCTGCTACCAAACAAACCCACATCAGACTAAATCCTATGCTCTGACCAGCAATTCACCCGGCTGGAGTGTGCACAACAGTCAGGCACCTGCAACACAAAAGCAGAGACGATCTACCTCGCTAAACTGGAATTAAACCCGCGAGTCTTCACCCCCGGTGCTAGAAGCACGCTGGTCGGGGATGGGAGCGGGGCCAAAGGCGGCTGCCGATGAGGCTCTCTCTCCCGTGCATCCTTGACCCCCCGCCACCGCTCCCCCAAGGGCTCTACCCCCTCTTCTGCGACCTCACATCACCCCCATGTCACACGGGGCACCCCGACTGCCTTAAAAAATAAATCAAACAAGGATGTTGTTTCTCTTGAGGACGGAGAGGTGTGCAGACGACGGGAGAAGGCCCAATGCAGCGTGCCCAGCTCCGGGTTCCTTCCACTCCTGCAAAGGCCGCGCTGCCCCAGTGCCCGCGGATGAGCAACTCCCCGCCTCACCCTCCTCTTCGTCCTGGAAACTCAGCAGACTGGCCCGCGGCACCTCTTTGTTCTCCCGTGACCGCTTCTTCTCCTTGGGGCGCCCGGCTCCCGGGAGCCCGTTGCCTTGCTGCTGCGGCGGCGGTGGCGGCGGTGGCGGCAGGAGCACGGGCGCCGGCAGAGCCCCCAGGCTTGCCCTGTCGCCTCCTACTAAACCCAGCCCCAAGCCGAGAGCCGCACCGTAGCTTGCGGCGCAGGCGAAGGCCGCCGGACTGCCGGGCAGGGCGAGGGGCACGCAGCCGGCGGGCAGCGGCAGGAGCCCGGGGCCCCCCGGCAGCGCCATGGAGGCCTCGCCGGGCCCTTCCCCCACCGCCCCGGCCGCCGCCGGAGGCTCCTGAGGTGGCTCTTCATCGCGCTCCTCATCCTCCTCCTCCGAGTCGTTCCGCTTCCGCACATTCACCCTCCGCGCCTTGCGGAACATGCCGCCGGGCACCTACGCGCCGCTCCGGCAACCGCCCGCTCCCGCCACCCCACGCCGCGTCCTAGGCCCGGCTCCCCGAGCATGATAGCCGCCGCGCCGGCGGCCACAGCGCCCCCTGCCGCCCGCCTCCCGCTGCCTCCCGCCCGCCAACGGCGCTCGGCCTCCCGATCATAGAGACTCGTGACGGGAGAAGAATAGAGTGTTCTCAGCGGGGAGCGTAGAGAGACGAAGCTAGAGCAGCCGTCTCGCCGCCTAGCCACTCCACTCCCCCCTTTCCCAGCGGCTGCCGCCATCTTGTGTCGAGAAAGTAGCGGGAGACTGTTCTGGGCGTTACTGGGCTAGCGAGGCAGGAAGGCAGGAAGGAAGGAAGGAAGGAAGGAAGAAGAGTCGTGCAGCGGCAGGGGAAGTGTGCTGTTGCAGCGTGTGTCGTGGCTGTTGTCCCCTCGGGACCAGGGTGATGCCGAACCTTGGCCTTCCTATCCCCGCCCCCGCTGGTTTTTCAGTCAACCTGGGGACGGGGGCAGCGCTCATCCGGAGACGGCGCAAGTACCACGGAGTGCTTAGTCGCCGTCATTTCTTGCTACCCGTCTGTGTCCGACTTCTGCCAGAAAATTCCCGCCCTCCTTGAGAAAATCCTCGCTTCTGGCTTGAAGGGCGGAAATGCTGTGGTAATCCTTTTCGCCAGTGCTAAATACTAGTGCCTGTGTGTGCAGGACCCTTTAGGTTTCGGCTTCATTTAGGCTGAGGGTATCCGGTCGAGCCGCTCAGTTGACGGGAACTGAAAATGCGAGTTTGGTGGCAGAGTGAGAGATCACTGGCCTTTAAAGACAGACTTGCCAAGTGCAAGTGTCGGGAGCTGGAGGGACCCCCTTCTCCGCCTTCGTTCATACCAGGAAGGCCAGACTGCCCTGCAGCTGTCCTTGCCAGCTGCCTCGGGGGAGTGTGCGCAGGAGGAGCTGCAGGGGGTCTCGCTGGCCTCTTGCAGCCTTTCTCTGTGCCTGCACAGTGAGATACCTCATAAAAACATGACAGCACTTCAGTGCTGTTCTCAACCTGTGTTGACTTCCCAAAGTCATGCCAGTATTACCAGTAGGTAAGAGACCTAAATTTACGTCTCTCATCTCATTTTTTTTTCTGATTGAAAAAAGGGGCTCCGATTCTGTTGATTGGCATATCCAATAACCATGCATCGATGTTAAAGACTGGAAAATACATTTAGGTTGGACCTGACACACTGAGATTAAACCATTTTGTACATAAATATTAATTGCTATAAATGTCTAGGGTGTTGAGTGTGTTTCAAGTGTCTCTTACACTGGCAGTTCAGCTCACAAAATCACAATTACTTCTGCAAGATGGTGCTTAATGTACCACTGTGCATAGGTTATATGCAACCAACCAGCAAAAGTAATAAAACTCACAACATGCGTGAGATATGCTTTGTATACATTGTTCCAAAGAAACTGCAAGCTTCTGATGCAGGCCTTTTCATATGGCAAAGCCTTATAAAATTGAAATGGGGAGAAGCGGGTTGTTTGCTGGATAAGAGCAGGGGAGCTGGAAAGATCACTGCAACACTGACGCTGTGGATTTCTGCTGCACATGAAATTGGGAGCATTTTTTCCCCTTTATACCAGGCGAGAGTCTGCAGTGCTTACTTGCACACAGGAAGAGGGAACTGGACATGGCACTTGGTGCCATGGTTTAGTAGTCATGAGGTCTTGGGTGACAGGTTGGACTTGATGATCTTTGAGGTCTTTTCCAACCTTATTGATTCTATGATTCTATGAATAAGAGGTCTTTAATGTCAACCTTTTTCAGAACACTACAGTGGCAAGTGACTGAAACTGTAAATTGCAGTGTTGGAAACCTGCCCATGGATTAATCTCTTGGTTTTTTTTTCCCATCAAGACCAGAATATGTGCATTCTCACTTACTGCTGCACGTGTGAATTTTGAAAAGTAACAGCAGCCAACTACTGATGTCGTAGCACTAAGTACTGCGTTATTCAGCACTTCTTTTACTAGAGGGCAGCAGAGCCTCAGTGAATTTGCTGAAGATCATTTGAGTTGGGTTGTTTCAGATTTTAAAGAGAGAGTTGGAAACAGAAATCAGTATATTTCTGTGTGCCAGGTTGTGGGGGGGTTGTTTGTTGTGCTTTGTTTTCCTTACTATGCTGTGCCACTATATTGTGGAGGATTAATGACTAGCTAGTACATGAAGGCAATGTTAGTACCCTTCCACAGGCAGTTGGAGCATGGGCTTCCTGGGCATTCAATATGAATTATTTCCCCATGTCTGTGACACGTTCAAGGCTCAGAATACACACACACACACACCCCTCCACTGCTAATCCTTCTCAGCCCAGCCCCATCTCCTAACCATTTTGTAACCCGTAAAACAATTGTGTGAGGTTTCACTAGAAATATTTGTGATTTGGAGAGAAGGTTTACAGCTTGTTGCCAAGGTGCTGACAAAGGAAAGAACATCTTTACAACAACTGATTTAATAGTTCTCTGGTTGAGTTAATTTGAATTCATGTCCCAGCCTTCAAACACCCTTGTGCTTAAATATGTTAATTTTCAATTGCAGATCGATCCCATTGATTAAATAGTTACTGCATTGCTGATTTCAGTGGAAAAGCTCACAGCAGTAGAAAGTGTGATGAAAAACACCTTTTCGGTATTCTAAAAATTAAGTTTTTCTTCCTAGCAAAACTGTTCTGTCATTGATTGCAATTTATAGAAGAAGTCTTTCTTTAAAGTCTTGAAGCAATTTCATTGCTTTCTCAGAATCTTGATAGCCATTCCCCTCAGTACACATATTTTATCCCAGTTTCATGTAATCCCTTGCTGGCAGTACGAATCTGTTAGAACTTGCTATTCCAAAACGCTTATTGGGCTATATGGGTGGATCATGACCTTGATAGAATGTAAATCCAGCAAACATGGGCAGGGAGCAGACTTTGGGCCATGTAAAATAATCTTGCTCCTGCAATGCATTTGAAAATTTTCTGCTACATGTTTGCCAGAAGCCTTGTCTCTCTTATCAAATGAGTTGTTGAATTGGGGTCTTTCTCCTTTCTCATAGGGGAGAACATGAGCAGAACTTGGCGGTATCGCAAGAGATGAAGTCAGGTTACCTGCATTTGGGGAAATTATGAGTGTCAGCACACCAATGTAGAACAGACAGCCCTTTCCCTGGGAAAAACACCTTTGTGAGCATGGTGTCTCACCTGTCAGGTGGCCTTTTGCCTAGTGCTTTCCAAAGATGTATGCCATGGCTTGGCAGAGAACACAGTTTCGTGGTCATATCCTAAACACATCCTCAGTTGTGCACTGAGGTTGGAAGCTGCCTGCATATCCTGTCCCTGCTTTGTAAGAGACTGTGTCACCCAGCCCAACCATAGGGTTCCCAGCTCTGAGCAAGTACCAGAGGGCAAGGACAACTCAGCACTCACAGTTTGGGTAATCTGTAACCATCTTGGCACACCTTGAACCTGACAGTAGTGGGCTGTATCAACAGAGATATGTACAGCAGATGGAGGGAAGGAATTATTCCCCTGTCCCAGCTTTTACTAGGCTGCATACGGAGTACTGCATGCAGTTTTGCCCCTCCTGGTGCAAGAAGGATATGGACCAACTGAAGTGATCCAGTGGAGAGCCACCAAGATGGTCAGAGGCTGACAGATGTGGCTGAGAAAAATGTGAGGGATCTGTGCTTGCTTAGCTTTGAGAAGGGAAGGCTAGGGTTAATATGTGGGGGAAAAAAGTTTCCCCATGAGAGCTGGCAGGTAGTGGAGCAGGTTGCCTTTTGAGGTTGTACAGGCTATTGGGTGCTTTTTGGACCCAACTGCAGAAAACCTTGAGCTATCTGGTCTGATCCCAGAGGTGGCCACATTTGGAGCAGGGGTTGAGCTACCATATTACCCAAGTGATTATCCAGAAGGCTCAGGTTCTAATACAACAGGAGGTACCTGGTTATATCTTTATCTTTCTGAGGCACAACAACATTTTTTGCAGATTTCAATTCTTAGCTTACAATATCTAAAAAGAATATGTACTGATGCTTTTTAAAACAGTAATTTCACACTGTCTTTGTTCTTTAAGAAAGTGTTTACTGATGTAGTCTGATGAGTCTCTCTTACTTTAAAAATTGCCTTGTAAAGTGTTACCACAGTCAGAAGTGTCTGTCCTGTAACAGTTTCTCTTGTCCAAACCAGACAGAATTGAAAGAAATCCCATCTCTTTCTGAGTATTTTGACATGCCTCTGACTACTGAGTATGTTAAATAACTCAGTAAATGAATGTTACAACATAGCTCTCATTATCTGAGGTTGAGGAAACATCAGAGTACATCAGGCTTGGGAAATGCTCTGTGATACTGGAGATGTTCTCCACGCTGTACGACTTCAGCAAAGAATATCCATTGAAAAGCGAGGTATCCAGAAAAGAAAGATACACAAGCATTTGTCTGTCTTTCTTGTCCACTGCAAGTGAGTTGTATTTTTCACTTTTGCTGCTGCTGTAGATGGTGACACTTTGCTCTGGAAAATGTCCCTTGACCTTCTTTACTCGGAGCTTTCGAAGTCCCCAAATGGCCAAGTATTCAGTAGGGAGAGGAGTAGTGCCACAGAAGGACAGTTTCAAATCCCACACCCTTGTGAAGTTCAGGAGCATCTCTAGCACAGAGGTGTCTGTGAACCAAATGGTCAGGTGGCTGTTGTAGGTAGTTTTTACCATGGTAGAAGGCAGCACTGTTTTGCAATTGCACATCAAGTTTGCCAGGCAGTAATCGCAATCGTGAATGTCCGTCGAGCAGGTGCAGTTGCGAATTGTGTTTTCCTTGGTGAAAATTAGCGTATGGTTCTTCTGACTTCTCACAAAACTGCCAGTGATTTGTATGCCAAATAAACCAGCCAAAAGGAGAGCCAGCCAAAAGGAGAAAGCAGAGAAGGCTTTTGGCTTCATTAGTACTGGTGCCAAGCTGCCAAATGTCTCCTTTTTTTACTCAGTGAATTATATCATTTGGTTTTACCTACTGAGGAAAAACAATGTCTTTATTATACTGAAGACCACTCAGCAGTTAATATTGCTTTGCTTTTCCCACTCATTATCTCTCTCACCTATTCAGAAGCATACTGCAGTTTTGCAGGTTGCCCTGTATTAGAAGAGAAACACAGATACACTGATTCGGAAAAATTAATCTTGACTCATGTTTGTGATTTTTCTGTCACTCCTCTTTTGCTCTTAATGGTTTAATTTGCTTTTGGGACAGCTTGGATACCCTCTTCCTTGTCCAGGCAACATCTCAGCCTGCCAATGTGAAGGTAAGGGCAGGACTCCTGATGCTCATTTCTCCTTTTTGCTTTGTCTGCTTCCCAACAGATAGGGGTGACAAATGACTCAGTTCTCCAATTCACTTGTGAGGCAGTCTGAGAAGGGCTAAAGACAAGTATTGTGTTCTACACCTGAATTTCCAAGTAAGAGTTGCAATAACCTTCCATTTAAAGTGAGTGTGAGATATACCAGGCAAAGGGAAAGGAAGAAGGAGTTATTAAGGGGAGAAGCACTGCTGGATGCAGCACATATCTTTCAGACTTATGTGGTATTCTAATACAACCTAGTTTTGAGCCATGTGAAGCTATGTCTGCTCCAGCCTTAGCCTGTAAGTTTTGGAGACCAAGATGTAATAGGAAAATAATTGGGGGAAAAAAAGGAAACTGTGCTGTTG
This sequence comes from Picus viridis, assembly GCA_033816785.1. Lineage (NCBI taxonomy): Eukaryota > Metazoa > Chordata > Aves > Piciformes > Picidae > Picus > Picus viridis. The sequence continues at coordinate 12,735,275 of CM066570.1, forward strand.
AATTACAGGCATAAATCGTTTGCTGACACGTACCTCTTATGTGCAGTTTGGATTCCACCATTTCAATAAGGATACCATAGGACTGGAGTTCAGAGAAGAGCAGCAAGGGTGATGAGCTGTGGAAGGATTTCCCTTTAAGTACAGTGGAATTAGGTAAGGTAAGACTCTAAGTGGGAAAAGAGGTGGTTGAGGCAGAATATGGTGGTGACCTATAACAGCACAAATAATGTGAAGATAGTTGGAAAAGATCAGTTTTTCACTGCTTTTTCCAGGAACAAGAGCAAGACATCTGAAATAAAAAGACTAGGGTTGCAGCTGATGTGTTGACATTTAGCAAAGAAGTTGGAGATGTGAAAAGTTTTCAGAAATTCAGGCAGGACTGGGTAAGTTCAGTGAGAAGTCCACTTCAGTGATCATGTACACAGGCACCACACCTGACTGTAGAAGGCCCTGTGATGGAAAAAATTAAAGACAATGAAAGTTACAGCAGTGAGTATCACATGTTCTTGTAGTGTTTGAATTTTCTCCTATGCACCTTCTTATGGCTGCATATGGAGATGGCTATTTAACTAGATGGATATTTTGAGCTGACAGATTATGGCCTATATAGTGTAAATGTATGCAAACTGACTCAAAAATCATTTAATTCTATATATACTCCCTGAATTTAGTGTGTTGCTTTCTTAAATGAAGGATACAGACATATTAATATTTAAATATTTAATCAGTGTTGCACATACCAGAAATACCAGTCCAACTGTTAGCTAATGTTTAACTTCAAAGGTCAGACTCATCTAAGATGGAGCTGTTCTGGTATCATTACTGCTAGATTAACTTGGTCTACAGTATGAAAGCATCTAATCACACATCACAGTGAAAATCCTATTGCAAAACCTCCACCTGGGCCCTTAACCAGGGGCTTGTAGCTAACAGTTGTGATAAATGCGAAAGCTGTAATATTGCCACTGTTTCACAATTCAGTGAAATTGAGAACTGAGATTTTAAAGTATCCTGAAGACATTACTCATCAAGAAAGCTATAGTGATTGGTATGATTTTCTTGATTTTCATCTGGTAAATAGGCTTCCTGAATTCAAAAGCTACCATCCAGTTTTCCTCACAGACTCCTTTAGAGAATTCACTGAGGTGAAGCTCTTGCATCACCACAAATTGTAGGACTTTTTGTTATATACAGATCTGTTTAGCTGAACAGGGAAGAATGGCCAGCTCTAAGCAGCAAGAGCAGCTCCATAACAGCTACCTAAGTCTGTAGTAAAGCCTGTTGAGGAGTATCTGGACAAAGTACCTGAATCCCAGAGTACAGACTCGGCATACACAGGGGGACGAGGAGGAAACCACAGGAGCCTGGTATGGTGAAACAAGAAGGGTGAAGGAGGGAGCTATAGAGAGAAGAAGGAGGAAAAGTAGTGGTAAAGGGCCATGTGGAGCAGAAGCAAATTCAACCCAGGGATAGAGGAATGAAGAAGGAAGGAAGAAATCCTTCCTCAAGAAATGGGAAAGCTCTTTAATAGGGCAGAACATACAGAAAGAGTACAAAACTGAGGTCCTAGGGACTCTTGCTAACTTTTCAAACATGCCTTCCAGACAGTAAAGAACAGGAATGACGTTTCTCTAGAAGACCTACCGATTCTGCTGCTGTTTTGGCTCCTGGTTTCTGTGGTTTATATCCAATCCAATATTTCTTGTTCAGTAATGAGTTGTTCCTTCCATGCAGAAACTGGAGAAAAAGCAGATCCCAGCAGCTGCCTCCCAGTCCCTTCAGCCTGCAGTGCGTAGTGGAAAAGCATCCACTGCTTTGGAGCTTGGGTCTCTGTGTTAAGGAATGGAAAAGAGAAGTGAATTCTCTGCTTAGCAGCAAACAAAAATCCTGATTATTTGAGGGAAATTTTACTTGCTTCCAGTAGCAATTACCTGCTTCTGAAAAAAAAAAAAAAAAAAAGAAGTTATTTTTGATCATCTAAATCTAGTTAATAATTTGTTAATTTTTGTCCTGAGATGTGGGCCTTCCAAGTGAAAATCAGACTATACATAGATACCATCAGAAAATGATTGCAGTTTAATTGCTTCAGCCATGCACATTTTTAGATAGGAGCTCTACCCGGCATTGAAACTTCTGCTTTATCACTTTATCAAGTTTTCTAGTGCAAGTTTGCAACCCCACTCCTTTTTCTTCACATGTTTTGATAGCTAAAGGAGATTTTCAATGCTTATTCAATAAAAATGTCAGGTATCTGAATTTACCTCGATAATTAGATTTTTTTCCCTTTTTGTAATTACAGATCTGTGTATTAGGAAAACTGAAAAAAAAAAAAAGAAGGCAATAAAAAGCCTTTGACTGTTGTGTGAGAATGCTACTGTCTCAAAGAAAGTTAATCCTATTCAATGGAAGTCCCAAGTCTATACAATTAATTTCTTCACAGGGTGCTTTCTTCCATTCTGTATTCAGAAAAAAAACACTAATTAAACCCCCTCATTGATTACTTGTGTTAACATGTGCCTATGTGAAAGTGTTGTATTAAGCAAAGAGGAGCTTAAAGCCACATAATCTTGTGCAGCTTGAGTAATGTACACAGAATGAATACCTAAACCACCCAATTTAGATCAAAATAGCATGAAGGGCTGGGCAACAAAAAAAGCATTTAGAGGAACTATGAACACTGCCTCTTTCTTTTCCTGCTTGTATGCAGGTATGGGAGGGATGTGTGAAAAAATACGTTGCATTTCAGGGAGAAGGTGACAGCAAGGAGATAGGTAGAGCAGCTTAACTGGGCTGATCTCACTGGGGCCTATCAATGCATTGCTCTCCTGCCACACAAAAACCTCAAAAAGGAGGCAGGGGAAGTAGGAGCTTGGACAAGCTCCCATTACTCTAAGGAGCAAAGCACACCTCAGGTTTTGTCTTATCTATGTACTCCTTTGGTGATGGTTAATAGTTGTCTAACTGGTAAAATGTGTGTTGAAAAAAGCTTTTTTAAGGCTACACAAGGCAATTATTGGGTGGCTGTGATGTGTTCGCATCATAACTACCTGGAATTTTGCTTGGGAGCCTATCAGAGCTGAAAAAAAACCCCAACAAACCCTTCTAGTGTTAAAAGCTAACAACAAAAATACCTCTGGTTTGCACATGAAAAAGACTGAGGTTAGTTTTTAACATCTACTGAACTAAGCAGGTGTTATAGCACAAGATTACAAGAATGTGTAAAGAGTTATGTAAAACACAAAGAGTCAGTCCCTTCATAAGTCTAGTCTTAGTCTTCACTACAGAGCATTATCTGACCAGAAAGCCCAGGGAGGCTCAGGCCTTGAGATAAACAAAATGCTGGATCTGACCTTTCTACATTGTGGGAGTTTCGGGAGTTCCCCAAGAGGGCTGATTGCAGAGAGAGAGGTATTTTGCTTTCCGACTTTGTTTAAACAATAACCATATTTATTTAGTTACTCCAGAGATAAATGTAGGAGAATAACTTTATGATGAAAGCTGATGTTCTACAGGCTTCCAGGCTGCAGCATGATCCATACTTACTTGCAGTAACTTCAAAACTGTCTTTGCATTTGTATCGTGCAGCAGAAGCCTGGGCTGCTGTTACTAAACTGAGCAACCAGTGCTGTAGCAGTGGTGCTGTCAAGTGTAGCAGAACAAATTCCTTCCCACCAGTGATAAAAGTACAAGATAAAATAGGCAATTATGTTGCACTGAATTTGAACAGCCGTTTAAAAATGTTCTCTATAAGTATTTTGGTATTCAGATGCACACAAACTCCGGGACACACAATTCATCTAAAAACACTTCGGCAAAATCATCAAGCCTGTCCGTCCCATGCAAAAATCCTGTTCACACTGGAGGCAAACATTACAGGTGGGAAGGCTGCAAGGGAGGCAGTTTAATAGGAGAAAATTTAAGGGAAAGGAGGGAGGCTCGTCTTCCCAAAGAACTGCCTTTTTCTCTTGATGAAGGTCACCCTTTTCAGGTACAGCCTGATTATTCCCAGAGAGCAGAAATGTGTGCATGTGTGTAAAGCCTTCATTTTCATGCTTTGCTTCAAGTGTGAAGTCCACACTTTTCATAGCAGAGATGGGGGCCGAAATGAATGGCAGGACTTGCTTTGCCAGGACAGACCTGGAGCTAGTCCGTCTTAGAGGGGTGCACAGTACATGCTGTCCGGAACAGGTGACACACACTGATCTGGGTATTCACCTTTGAATTGCACCACAGTAAGCATTTACATAAATGAAATGTGAAGAGAAAGTGGTAGGAAGCTTAGAAGGAGACCACTGTTCTGTGCAGCTTTATAAAGCATCAGCAGATCAAATTTACCTTGCCCACTTGAGCACCACAGGCAGGATTTGTCATTACACCTATGTAACTGGATTGAAATCTGGTTTTTCCTTTTTTTTTTGGTCCCTACTGTGTCACCGTCTTGATTTATAAATTAAATAGTGGAATAAAACACAGGTCCCAGCAGCTTTCTCCAATCCTCCTTTTCCAGTGTTATTCTCAAGGCAGTTTTAACTGTCAGCTGGAATAATTCCCACCAAGACTTGTCACCTCCAAAGATTTGCCTAAATAAGTATTCACAAAATGGAGCAAAATCATTCCCCCATTCTCTGTGGTTATTATTCATAGAGTTATTAATTATTACCAAGGGATACAGATAAAGTGTATAAACAATTGCAACATATGAAAGACAAACTTTCCAGAATCTGTTATTTCACCATGATTACAAAACAACTAAACTGGGGGCGAAACCAAACAAAAAAAAACCTGCCGGGAAGAGAGTTACTGGCAAGGAAATAATTGTGCTCTAAGAGAAACAGCTTAATTCAAAGAAATACAGGCTATTAAACATTCTGCTCTTATGTACCCCCTGCTTCTCGAGCTGAAACAAAGACAGGGACTTACTTTTTCTTCAGATGCTGGCGGATAGATTGTTCACCACCCGGCTTCCCGCCTGGCTGAGCTTGCGGAGGCAGGGATGCTCGGCTGGGGCTGCGAGCGGGATGAGCCTGCGGGGCAGCCGGCTGTGCCTTCTCTCCCACTCGCTGCTGCTCTTTTATGTTTTCACGGGGCCGGCAACCCATGCCGTTCCCCTGACGACCGGGGAGAGGCCCAAGGTCTGCCCCTATCGTTAATGCCACCGCGGCAGGATCCCTGCCTTTGTTACCTCGGCTCCCACAGGCTCAGGTGTGCCGTCGGACACTAAGGGCCTTCCTGGAAATGCTTGGAGGTGACAGAAGGCCTCCCTGCTTGCTCTAGCAGGGGAGCTGGGGTGTAGCCGAGCTGTGGGTGCTGGCGACTCCTGTGTGCAAGGGGATGACCAGCGTGGTGTGCCGGGAGGGAGAAGGGACCTCAGGCATGCTGTGCTCCCCCACCCCCAGTACTGTGCAGGTCCTCCACTTGAGGAGCCCTATGACTGTCCCCATGGGACACATTCTGCTCTGCCCACTTTTGGGGGGCTTTGTGTGTAGGCTTAAAATATAAACCTCTCAGGTCCAGTTTGAAATCCTGATAACCCAACTGGCAGGAGTAACTGGAAATTTTAAGCCACAGCTTAGGAGAAGCACAAAGTGACTGTCAACCACATCTTTAAATAGTGTGGCTGTTTCTGCATGATCCACGGAGAATGTCTTTGCGTCATGTTTTACAACACTGTTATTGTAGGAGGCTACCTACTGAAAAGTAGAATCTCTACAGCTAGGCTGGCACTAACTGGCTTGAAAAAAACAGCTGGATTCTTTGTAAGGACAGGGCAGTCATAAGCAGTCATAAGGAAATGAAGTAGAAGCAACCTAAAAAAAACCACTGAGGCAATGTGCTGCAGGGTAAAGGCGCTCTGGAGCAAGGCCCCTGTAGGAAATACAGAGTAAAAACTGCGGGGATTCAAATTACAAGGTATTTGCTGGTTTATAAAAAGCAATGCCTGACCTTTGCATGCCTGAGAGCCCTCTGAAACTGCTGATGCTTTTACCTCAGTAAGGGCATTTGGCTAAAGCCAGGATTTAAAGTGCCATTTAAGCACAATTCAGAGAAGTATTTGGGCATTTTATCATCCCTGGTACCAGTGGAAGTTAGACACTAAAATGATGCTGTGGTTCAAACCCTAATTACTTATTTACCAGATGTATTACTGTCATTTACAAAGTCCTATTACCATGTACCAGTACATAAAAGGTGGCCACCAGGAGGATGGAGGATAAGACTCCCTTTTTACAAGGAGCCATTTGGAAAAAGCAGGGGGTAATGGGCACAAGTTAATCCTGGGCAGATTCTGATTGGAGTCCAGAAGAAATTTTTTCACAATGAGAACAGTTAGACATTGGAATAATCTCCCAAAGGAAGTAGTGGATTCCCCTGCATTGAACAGTTTTAAGACTCGGCTTGAGAGAGTGCTGGGTGTCTCATTTAAACTCTACTATTACCTAAAAAGGTTGGACCAGATCATCTTTAGGGTCCCTTCTGACCTGGCACTCTGTGATTCTGTATTGCATACGCAAATGTAAAGGGGAAAAATACTAATCCAACTGATTATACTATAGATGTTTCAGACAAGTTGTCTGATTTGTGAATTTGGGATTTGTGACTGCATGTTTTCTTCCTGGAAGAGCTAGTGCATGGGGCACAGCAGTCACCTCTCATCCTTATTCACAATTGCAGGAGCAGTTATTTAGGTCTCTGCCTATAAGGAGTCTGTTCAGATGCCTGAATTCCTGCCCACTCAGTTCCTGAAAATAAGAGAGGTGCTCTGGGTAACTGTGTCGTAATAAACAAGTGAGCTGTGCATCAGGCAAATGCCAGGAGCGCACGGGATCTACTCACTAGAATACTTCTCTGTTGTCAATGCTACACACTAAGAGACAATTTGCCTTATATCATGTGTAAGATAGTGGCTAATTTGACTCTATGTACGCTTATCAGAAAGTCCATTTTGGCCTTTTGGGTGCATCTAGTAGGGGAAGACCTTCATTCACTCTTTCCTCCAAACCATCCTTATCTTTGTATTTTACTTTAGAGATGTCATGTGTTGAGTTGAATCTAGCAATGATAATACCATGCTGATGTCATACCGGCTTTGAGATGAAAGCACTGGCTGGAGCAAAGTATCATGGGGCTTGAAGTTCAGATTATAACATGAGAGGCTTCCTGTTCTGGTTGCTGACACTAGTTCCCCTTTTTGGGGTGTTGTCTTTTCTGCTGGGCAGGCTGCAGGTCCAGGGGTAGAGGGAGGTTGCTGGCTTCTGCTGCTGCTTCTGCATTTTGCTGTGCTTTTCTGCAAACAGGCTATGGTAATTGTGCATTGTATTATCTCAGTGCCAGTAAAACTCTTTATCTCAATCCAGAGGGTTATCACAATCCAGTGTGTGTGTGTAACTTTCCCTCCCACCTATGTGGGGAAGGAGTGTGTGTGAGAGTGGTCTGTGTTAACCCAGGACAAGAGCTTACATAAAATTTCTGGTAATTTCAATCTTCCTTTGTGTCCATTGGGTGTTGTCAAATACTTTAAGAAAGAGTTTTGCTGGTAGCCACTTAATAGCCCAGCTGTGGAAACTGGGTGAACCTGGTTCTGACACCTGTATGCACCTCCATTTTGAGGACCTGTTGCCCACATGTTTGGAGCCACTCTGAATGAACGTCTTCAAAAAAAGAGCATTATTTGCTTTTCTCATTCAACAACACAAAACATGGGAAAAGAGTAAACCAATAAAGAATCTTCCCTTAAGAAGACCGTAATATTTTCTTGCAAAATATTATCTCTGTCACAAGGAATACAGAAGAAAACTTTAAGTTGTTAGGGCTGGCTCATCCTTTGTGCAGTGCAGTGCTCCCCCTAGGCCCAATGGAGAGAGAGTTTGAAGTTCTGTTACTGCCGAGATTCTTGCTCTTCCACCTTGATGCACTACATTGCTTGCTTATGTTGCTACTACCATGTTGTGACACAAGGAAAGAAAGGTCCTTCATTTGATGTGCCTCACTGTGAAAACAGAAGATGCTATCAATTGTAAAAACACAGTTTATTAAAGGTTATTAGATTCTTCTCATGCTTTGTTTGTATGTTGCTTTCATATACACTACAAAATGTGCATGCCATACATGCTAAATGTGAAATACAGTTGTTGTTTTCTGCTCTAGTGATTTGTAAAGAAGTTTTATATCGCAGTGTCCAAGAGGTTGACATTCAACAAAAACAGGATGAGGCCTACAGTCTTCCAAATTATTTGATCTTGCTGCTGAGGATTTGTGGATAATGTGTTTATTAGACATGACTTGCATAAAGGTTGATGTTGCAACTTCACATTATAGGTGGGAGCATTGGGAAACTCATTTATCTCTCACAGACTTGTGTCTGCAGGCTTGACTATTGACATTTTGAAAAAGCTTGCTCATCTTCATCAGACCATGCTCCTCAGGGCTTTCTCCAGTTAGGTCTTAAAAACCTCCAAGGCTGGACTCTGCACAACCCTTCTGAGGGAGCCTGCTCCAGTGTTTGGTTAGGATTTTGTTTGTTTCTTTGTTTTGTTCATTCCCCCCCTCCCCCTTTAATATCATGTTGGATCCTACTGTACTTCCTGCTGTCTCTTGTTCTCCCATTCTGCACCTCAATTACAAGCCTATCTCTATCTTTTTGATGACTTCCTGGTAGATAACAGGACATGGCAATTAGGTCCCTGCACAGCCTTTTTTCTCAAGGCTGAACAAGCCCCATTCCCTCTGCCTCTCCTCCCAAGATTAGTGCTCCAGCTTTGACCATACTTGTGGCCCTTCTCTGACCTTGCTCTGGTTTACTGATGTCTTGTACAGCAAATGCCAAAACAATAAGGATTATTCCAGATACAGCAAAACAAGTGCCAAGTAAATGGGAAAAATCCCTTCCCTTGACCTGCTGGCTGTGCTCTTATTCAGACAGCCTAGGGTACTGATGTCCCTCTCTGCTGCTGAGGCAAGGTGCTAGCCAATGTCCAGCTTGCTGTCAGCCCAGACTCCCAGGGCCTTTTCAGCACAGCTGTGCCCAACCAGACAGTTCCCAGACCTTTACCATTGCAAGAGGCTATTTCTTCCCACCTGCAGGATTTGGTAATTGTCCTTGTTGAACTTTCTGAGGTTCTTGTCAGGCAGGTCCACCTCTTTCCAGGCTGGGAACTACCAGGTCTACCCAGCTTCAGGCCCAGAAATGGCTGTCAGAGTTAGGGTTGTTCAGTTTGGAGAGAAGGCGGCTCTGAGGAGACCTTACTGTGGCCTTCCAGTATCTGAAGGGAGCCTACAGGAAAGCTGGTGAGGGACTTTTTAGGGTGTCAGGAAATAGTAGGACTAAGGGGAATGGATCCAAGCTAGAGGAGGGTAGATTTAGATTAGACATTAGGAAGAAGTTCTTCACCATAAGGGTGGTGAGACATTGGAGCAGGTTGCTCAGGGATGTGATGAAAGCCTCATCCCTGGATGTTTTTAAGGCCAGGCTGGATGTGGCTCTGAGCAGCCTGATGTAGTAGTGTGAGGTGTCCCTGCCCATGGCAGGGGGGTTGGAACTGGATGATCCTTGAGGTCCCTTCCAACCCTGACCATTCTGTGATTCTGTGCCTCCAGGCCGGGGAGCGGCTGTCAGGTCCAACCTGCTCGGACCGTTTGACACGGGTCAAGGGGCAGGCGTGTTGTCCTCGCCATTCCTCGGAGCTGTCCAAGGGGTCTCTGTTTTTCTCTGCCTCCAGTTACGTCAACATAAAACTCGGCGTGATTGGCGCGCTCCGACGGTGGGCAGAGACATTGCTCTTGGGTCAAGGGCAGGGTACGTCCTTACCTGTCCGTGCTATGGGAGCAACCTCGACTCATCTCCGGAGCAGGGCTAGGGAGCGGGTGCAAGTGCCGCGTCTCAGCCAGCCAAGCAGGGGGCCGGGCGGCATCACGGTATTTTCCCTCAGGTTAGAGCCGGAGCCCGCGGGGCAGGGCAACAGACCAGTGGGCGGCGGCGGTCGCTGGCTCCTGAACACACATACAGCCGTGGGAAAGAAGGCGAAGCCGCGGCGACGGCCTTCCGCGTTGACTTCCCCAGCCCTGTGGTTGGGTCGATGACGGCAGCTTGCTGTGGGCAGGTGGCCCGAGGGGTGCTGGTCCTGCCGTAGCTTCCCTGGCCTCCCCAAGGTAGTGGCACAGCTTTCTGAGGCTGTGCTTACCTAGCAGAGGGGAGGGAGCCGGAGATAGCAGCTGCGGGTTGGCTGGGTACTAGGTGCACGGCTGCCATCCTGTGGCATGCAGCCTGCTTATGGGCCGCTGCAGGGCACAAGCCAGGTCTCTAACAGCTGTTAGTGCCACTTACTAATACCTGAATTGGCGTAACGTCTTCTGATACACATACATACAAATATAAAAAGCATTCTACTGCTATTTATAGAAGCTGCTGTACAAACCCAGGGGAGGCCCCAGCACTGAAATGACCAGAAAGAAACAAGAGACCCAGGAGCATAGTTCCTGAAGCTGTGCAGTGGAACAGAGAGGAAACTGGGGGCTCTGCCATTTAAATGGCAGCATCTTTTCCTTCACGTCTGCCTGGAGTAGATTCCTTATTTATCAGGTCTTTCCTGCCCCATGTGAAAAAAAAAAGTCTCACTATTCCAACTAAGAAAAAAAAATTTCCAACTACGTGAAATGGCCACATTGAAATTAATCACAGAAACCCAGAGCTCAAAAAGTTCTGAAAACTTTGTATACTCCATTCCTTAGGCCTTAAAGCAGTTTCAGGTCATCTTTTTGAAATCTTCACTTACAGGGATTCAGGGTTGCTGCTTACGTCTGGTATGTCTCAATATGTCATCACGGGGAGCGGGAGCGTGTTCCCCTCTGTGTGCAAAGTGGACTGCCTGCCACTAAAGCGCTTGCATAAGATGAGTGATACTTTTTGTCATCTGTCTTTGAAAGAAAATAAATACACCTGTTGTCTGGTCTGTGTTTGTGCGTGTGCCTGACTTCTTGAATCAGGAAATTATACCGAGTTTCAGTGTTCCTCCAGGGAGAATGCAAAGACTTGTGACTGGAGTGCTTCTTCCCTACGTCCTGTGTGTTCTTCTGTGAATGTAATGAGAAGCCCTACAATGCATGGGAAATGCTGCAGCCTTGGGTTAAAAATAAGCATCAATTCTGTAAGAGGCTAAGTAGCAGAAAGGTTTTATAGAACAAAGCATACATCTTACAGTAGGTAATAGTAAAATATCCCAGATGCTAGCATGTATGTTGCATATGTTACATCAGCATTAAAACCATGTTAAATGAATGATGACTGGTCATGATAGATCAGTGCTTGCTTCTGAGCTGAGTAGGGTTAACCATCAGGGTTGTTAGTCACTGTTTAGTATCATCCAGAAAGCGAACTGGATGTTTTGTTCCATTGCCAATGGATAAACATTTCTAAATAAACACCAAAACACAGAATCACAGAATTGTCAGGGTTGGAAGAGACCCCAAGAATCATCTAGTTCCAACCCCCCTGCCATGGGCAGGGACACCCTCCACTAGATCCACACTTGTCAGCAACCAGTGCTCATCTGAACCCACAGACTGAGGGCTGTATATATAAGAGCAATCATCTCTCTAGTGAAGGCTTGCAAAACCTGATGAAACCCAAGGAAATAAGCTAGCTCTACTGATAACCAGTTTGTTTCAAAGGAGTTAGCTTTGGTTTCTTTGCAGAAGGAAGTCAGAATAGTGTGTCTAGCCCAAAAATGTGGAGCCCACTGACTTTTTCAAGCATAGCTGCTCTTGCAGCTCTACATACAGGACAAGCAACTTTACAGAACAAAAAGGTCTCAACAAAAATAAATCTACTCCTATTAAAAACAGTTGCTTTGAGGCCTTACAGTAACTTTTTCAAACCTAACAGGCGATTTTGAGGAATATAAATCTGCAAAGCACTTTCTCATTGCATGCAGCAGAAAAAAAAATAATGTAGTTTGAAAAAGATGAGCAACATGGGTCTCACCTGTGACAAACAGACATTATTCTGCTGCACTAATATGGAGTATCTGGGTTTGAGATTACATTACAGAGAGACTGCAGTATTACTTGTTTCAGGAGCTATATGTCATGGGTTTCTTGTTGGCTTGGGGTTGGTCACATCCAACAATCCCCAGAGGAACTCTGTCATCACTTATGGCTGTAGTTTTTTTGTTGTGGGGACAGTCATCTGCTAAACAGCTGGACTGAAACCTCTGGCTGGTGTTACATATGACACCATGCAGGTGCTTGGTGGTTATGTCTAGATTTTGGCTGATGTGGCTGATCTTTACTTTGTGAATATCATTGCAGCTGAGCAGCCAGGTACAGAATCCCAATAAAGCTGGGAATTGTTAACTTGGACTGCTAATGTTCAGTGACATGCCAGGCCAACTTTGCCATTTCTCCATGCCCTTTTACAGCAAGAAGGCACATTTTGCCAGCTGGAGCCACTGACCTCTGAGACAAGCAGAGGGACTGGGGCCCTGTGCTTCTCAGAGAAATGCAACCTGTAGCAGGTCCATGAAATGAAGCCAGTGTGCAGTTGGGGTATATATAGGCTGAATTTCCCATCTTATCAACCTTTCATTTCCCCCACTTCTTTTAGTGCACCAGCTACCCCCTCAGGCAGTCCCTGAGTCAGTTCTACAAAGATAAAAACAGCTAATAACAAAACATGTCCAGAAATCAACAACCTGTTTGATCTTTAGAGAAGCAGATTGCCAGCTTATCTTGGCAGTCCAAAAGCACCAGAAGGGCAGGAAAAGCTTTTAGCTGTTGCATGCACATCTCTGTAATCCTTCTTGGGCAACAGAGAGGTTGCCTTGCCACCGTGCCAAGCTATATTAGGGGGCATGATGTGGAAGGGAGAAGGACAGAAGATAGAAAGCATAATGCTAAATTTGAATTTGCAACTGTCTTGAGTAGCTGCCCAAGGGTGAGGGCAGCAGGAGCTGTACCTGCCTGCAAAAGGCTGGGTAGATATACCTGTGGTTTAGAAAACCTGCCCAGTTGGTGTGGCAGACATTGCCGAGATCTAAGCAACAAATTAAGAAATTAGCAACAACAGACAGATTTCCAGTGCTGTAGGAAAGATTTATCTTTTATGTAAACAAGACACAGATGGGAGAGCAAAGCTGGGATGGGAAGTGATCAAAAATTAACAGTTTGCCAAAAGTCATCCCTGACCAAGCTGCTGTTTTCAGGCTGCATGACTGCGTTGAAGGCTAACAGCAACGAAGAGCATTTAAGAGCGACAGAGCTGGTGAAGGGCCTTGCATGCATGTCTTATGAGAAGCAGCTGAGTGACCTGGGGTTGTTAAGCCTTCTGAAAAGGAGGCTGAATGGAGACCTCATTGTCCTCTACAGCTATCTCAAACGAGCTGAAGCGAGGTGGGGGTTGGTCTCTTCTCACACGCAACAAGTGACAGGACAAGAGGACACGGCCTTAAGTTGTGCCAGGAGGTTCAGCTTGGGTATTAGGAAAAATTTCTTCACAGAAAAGGTTATCAGGTATTGGAACAGGCTGCCCAAGAAAGTGGTGGAGTCACCATTCTTGGAGGCATTTAAAATATGCGTAAATGTGGTACAGAGGGTCAAATATACCTGTTGCATGCATGAATGTCTGTGTGTGTGGGTGTGTCTGCGCGTCTGTGTGTGTGGAGCTCTCCGTGTGCCTCTATGTGTGTGCCTGCGAGTGATACGGACAGTGAAGCAGCGATCGCCAGCCACCGGGGGGCGGTGTTGCTTTTCTTCCTGCTGGCGGCGGCACCGGCCCCCTGTCAGCCCCACAGTCCCCGCCCGCTCCGATAGGCGGCGTCCGTAGCTTTGGCAGCTGCCCGGCCGCGGCAGAAACAAGCGAGTAGAAGCGCGCTGAGGACGGCCCGATGTCTCCTCTGTGGAGGGCGAGCGCCGCCTGGCGGGGGGAAGGACCAGGGCAGGAGCAGGGTCCTCTGTGTGCCCGCTCCGGGCGCTGTAGCAAAAGTGGGTCCGGCGTGGCGTTGCGATAATGACCTGAATTCCCTTTCACTCCTTCCCCTCCAAGTGACCCTCCTACCTGATACACAAAATGTTTCAGCATGGAAGGAGCCTTTAAAGGTCATCTAGATCAACGCCTTTGCAATGCAACATTTAGTGAAGTGCCGTCTCTGGCAAGTTTCATCTTCTCTGATCTCTGTCTGCTTCTATGATATATCCAGCAGCAAACACTGGAGGTAAAGGTTTGAAGCTTGTTCTTAGTTTAAGTGTAATTTTTTTTTTCCAGGATGTGACAATTTTTTGCACACTTAGAGTAATAGACTCAGGTCTATTGCTGTTTACTGGATCCCAAATATGCATCTGGCATTAACAGCCAACTAAATAACAAATCTGTTCAGCAGGCTCCTTTTCTGCTTGGCACTCCCAACAAACCTCCTGCCTACCTAAGAATCTACCTAGGACAAAAAAGATGAGGTGCCCAAATACAAACTGAGAATGTGAACACTAAAATGTTTCATGAAGAAGGAGTATCTTCAGAGAGCAGAACCTTCCTAGCTAAAAGAATACATCTGGAATACAGAATTAACCAGGTTGGAAAAGGCCTTCAAGATCATCATGTCCAACCTATCACCTAACACCATCTAGTCATCTAAACCATGGCACCAAGTGCCTCATCCAGTCTGTGTTAAATACTTCCAGTGATGGTGACTCCACCACCTCCCCGGACAGACATTGGCCAATGGCCAATCTCTTTCTGGGAAGAATTTCATCCTAACATCTAGCCTAAACCTGCCCTGGCACTGCTTGAGAATGTGTTCTCTTGTTCTGTTGCTGGTTGCCTGTGACCGGTTTAGGCTGTGCCTTTAAGAGAAGGACACTTTCTGAACACTCTGGCTGAATATTTTGGTATATAAATGAAAACAAGAGATATGTTAATCCAATTTCATTGGTGGAACCCGGCTGTAGGTTCTGGCTTGGTCTTTCAGTCGGGGGGGGCAGTCAGTCTTCTTCTTCCCCCTGTACTGTGAGCTGGCCTGCTTTTCTCTCTGAAGCAACAGCTTGCTACGCAGGAACGATTCTTGCTAACCAGATAAGAGGAAACTAACTTTTTGCATTCGCTTTGAGCTTTAACAAAGTTTTCCCCTTTTAATTACCTTCCTTTCTCTCTCTCTCTGACCCTTTTGGGAAAAAGGGGAGGTAGGGAAGGAGAAGGGAGGGAAAGGCCGAACCCTCCTGGCCGCAGGGGGTTGGGGAAAGGTTTCCTGTATATTTCTGTATATATTGTAAATATTGTATGTTTTTGTACATATTCATTGCATTCCATATCTGCTTGTAAAATACAGCTTTCATCTGCTTCTCCGGCTGAGTTAGCTGTGGAATTCTTTTGTCTGTGTGGGGGAACCTTCCTACTCCACCACATTGCCTGGGGATGAGATCGATCCCCACCTAGCTACATCCACCTTTCAGGTAGTTGTAGACTAACGTTGAAGGAAGGAAGGAAGTAGAGATATTCCAACAAGACAAGATGAAAGGACAGCTTTGCTTAATATCAGCCACATATGCTTTATAGTATCACCAGAAAATACCTGTGAGTGTTGACATTCAGGATCCACTGACAGCAAGAGGTACCTTTAGGGTGATGTTCTTTACTCATGGAAGTGAGAGGGCAGCAGCAGACCAGTTCTGGAGAACAATTAAGTC
Source organism: Picus viridis (assembly GCA_033816785.1). Taxonomy (NCBI): domain Eukaryota; kingdom Metazoa; phylum Chordata; class Aves; order Piciformes; family Picidae; genus Picus; species Picus viridis. Next base: position 12,750,944 of record CM066570.1, read on the forward strand.
TGCAGAATTAAGAAACCACAGTAAATGAATACTAACACTTTACAAATATGAGATTTTTATTCACACAGTTTGTTAGGAATAAAATCACTAAAAAGCTCTGAAAAAAAAATCTTATGACCAAACACTGTACTGACTTTATAACAATTACAGCTCTCAAATATGGAGGCTTCTAATGCTGTGGCTGCTCTAATATCCTGTCAATTCTTTGTACTTCTTCATCAGCTCAGTTATTAATATGGCAACAACTTTTCCATTTCATTCATATATCATGGGGTTTTGTAGACTTTTTTCCTTTATAAGGTGAAATCTCCTATTTTCCCTATTTACTTGGCAGAGTTAGATCCCAAGACAATAATGGAGATTGTCTCAAAAACAGTGAATCATGAGGATTTGAGAAGAAATGTGAGAATTTTTAGTTAGGATGGTGTTCAAATCTGTTAATTCTTTTGAATTATTTCCTAAGGAATATATCTACAACTGTATTAATATAAATCTGGTTAGGATGGTTTATACTATCTTAGATTGCCATCTTGCAGGAGGCAACAGGCCCTTACATTTTTACTTGTCAATCTGTCTGTTTCATCTTCTCTAGCTAAAGTCTACTGTCCTGACAGTTATTTTGCTGTGAGGTGGTATACTGGCCCTAAGCACAACTGAATTTAATTTCTCTGAAATAATGAGAAATCTGTTTAACTGCATATTGTGATGCCCACAGACTTCTGAGCCATAAGGGTTTAGACCATCGTTGCCCACATATTTTCATTGTCAGCATTTTCTAGTTGAATCTTCCTAAGTGTCTGCCATGACTAAACTCCCTTGGGGGTTCTTCACTTTCATTTCCCCTCACCAGCACTTCGGGCCTCTCCAGCAAAACAGCTCCTGGGCAACGGGGCAGCAACAGGGACATTTCACAGGAATGTCAAGGACATTGTGGAGTAGGAGAACTTAGGTTATGGGGTCTATCATCACAATTAAAACAGTTGCTTTCCTCTTAGGATGAAGTATATCGTGTGGTCTAGTCTTAAGGCAAGTAAGGAAGCTTAGGCACTGCAGCGGCTACAGGACAGCAAAAGAAAAAGAGAAAAGGGAGACAAATAAGTATTTGAAAGGCCTGCAGGCAATATTTGACCCTCTGCAGATATCAGACACTGTGAAAAGAACCCTTTTGGAAACCATGGCACTGTCTGCCTGGCAGGACAGGAGTTGAACTGAAGGAGTCTATGTGGTCGAGTTGCCTTATATTGACAACACTGAAGGAAGGAGAGCAGGAATAGAGTGGTCCAGGGTTTACGTGATACAATGAAGTTGGCCAACATGCAAGTATCAGACCAGCCTCTTTTTATATGGTATGGGACTGATCAAATCAAGTACATGAAGGTTGTGTTTCAGTCATACCTTTTCAGCACATTGCTGGGTGACTTGGGCAGGCTGGTTGTGTTGAGTCATATCCCGTTCCCAATCTAAACCTCTTTCAGCACATGGGAAGTCTGGTACCTAGCTAAGCAATGGGGATTTTATGTCAGGACCAAGATGTATAAGGGTTAGGTGTTGCATTAATGGATGTCATAGCTCTGAAGAATGTGGCCTCTGGCCCCTAGATTGGTGATGCTTCTGCTGGAAATAGTTACTAGATAAACACTGGTTAGCTTAAGAACTGAAATCACAAGCCGTACTCATGTGGCTGGAAGGACATACCATACAATATACACCGCTGGAATAAGGCTTAATAATTCTTAATGATGTATACCAATTGATGTCTTTTAATATTACCACTTTCAAGAGATTTTTTTTTACCACTGGATAGTCTTGCAGGTGATAAAGTCACAGGATGAAAACCTGCTTTACATAAGTTGATGAGGACTGAAACCACAAAGAGATTTAAAGTCAGTCCAATAATAGACCATAAGGTGTATCAGAACACAGGAGAGTGTGATAATGCTTCCAGTGAGCCATATAATTGATAGTTAGCATCAGGCTCAACAATTATCTAAAATGCTACCCTGAAAAACGAACATTTGGAGAGGTGCCAGATTGTGAACTCCTATGTTTATGATCAGACAACGCAGGCAATGCTTTCTTTTAGAAAGTGGGTACAATGAGAAACAAATGACAAAAGCATTTGATTTTATGTGTGTGGTCTTCATCAAATTAGCAAAAAATCCTTGGAGGGCAGGATGAGAATTTGCAGGCATCATTAAAGAAATTTATTTGTAAAGAGGCCTTAAAAGAAGGCTGCATGAATAGTTGGGGGGAAGTGTGTTTGGATGGTATACAGATAAATTAGAGAAGTTATTACTTATCTTTATTTTTGTCTTTGGTAGCCAGTCCTAAGACTTGTGATTTCCTGGAAAGACCTATTACTGTCAAAACAGATCTGTTTAAGAGAGTCTTAAGTACACCATCCAAAAGCACAGTCCCCACACACTGCTAGGTACACATGGAAATTTGGGGCAGTACTAGGCCAGTGTCTTTGTAGTGGTTTGTTTGTTTGTCTGTTTGTTTGCTTTTCTTTTATTGGAAAAGTAGATTGGATTAGTGCACACTATAATTCAAACTTCCTAAGGTAGGAGCAATCTGACACTGAGACTGCACATTGATTGTTAGTCCTTAAAGGGGTTTTGGGTTTGTTTTTTTTTTTTTTTTGCATGTGAAGAAGATAAATGCAAGTGGAGAAAAAAAAAGAAAAAAGAAAAAGATGCTAACAGGTGTTCTCTGTACAATGTGCTGTTCAATGTTTTATGCTTAGCCAACTATACACATGCTAGGATTTTTCTTCTTCAAAACTAAGCTTAATTAGTCTACTTACTCTACATGCAGCAGGCATTTGAGGAAATATCTAATGAACGTGTACAAATGAAAGGTCACAAGCAGAACAGCTTTTGCTTGTGAGGTCTCCTGCTTTAAAACGTGGCTTCTGGACCGATGGTCACACTGATCTTTTACTCATCCTTTTGGACAGCAGATGCCCAAACCAGCAGCAGCCAGTCAGATTTAGCCACTGTTCAGGTGAAGTGCCAATCCTCTTCCAACTCAAAATAAAAATTAAATTTAAAATATTTATTTCTTCCACTCTCTTCAGCTCAAAGGTCTTTTGGAAGAAAAGCAGCTCTCCAAAACAAAAGAAAAGAGGGAAAAAAAGTAAAAGAAAAGGGGAAAAAAATGGCAGAGGAGAAGGTGATTTTTCCAGTTTCAAAGTATATGGAAAATCGCAATGTTACTTCCTTTTGTCATCTAATTATGAGAAATAAAGGCTTCCCTCTTTTCCAGTTTTGCATTTGCATTTATAATAGCATGTTGCCATGGCAAAATCTTATAATCCTTGACTTCTTTGATGGAAACAGATCCTTATAGGAATACAGGCAAAGAAACCCAACAATCAAAACCAACAGCATCCAAGTTTGTTTGTTTGTTTGTTTGTTTGTGTGTTTTTTCATCTGCTAAGCAGAGACCTCCCTTGCCAGTAGGCAGCTTTGCGGGCAGTGGTGGAACTGGCAGCACGGGGCTGGAAACAGGGGCTAGCTGGGGCTCTTTCCTCTTGTGACACACAGGGAGGGTGTCCTGTGCGGAGCACGCGGAGGTGGCGTGTCCTCACCAAGGGGACAAAAGAGGGCTGGATATGTCAAATGGAATCAAGTCACCAAAAGCTGGTGAAGCTGCCTATTGTCCCCAGCTCGTGCTATTAAATGTGGGATTAAAGAGGAAACAGCCCCCGGCTCATTGGGCCCATTCAAGAGAAGCTTGTTCCAAAATTTTTTAACAGGAGCAGCTTCTATTCAGAGCCCCAGCTGATATCATCAGCTGCACAAAGGGCCTTTAGGGGGTTAATTAAAACCAGGTAATGGAAAGAATCAAGTACTGACACTTCACAAATGCCACCGTGGATCCAAAGCAAGAGAAAAGACATATGGTAGGAAGAGCAACCTCCCTGCTGCCACCAGCTCTCTTACATTCATCTGGTGATTGACACTTGCTTATTTTTTGGGGGTGAAACTGAACATTAGCAGTTAGTTCCCATTCTTCTGCTGTGAAATATGATCAGGATTGGTTCACAGCCAGCATTGCAGGAATCAGCAGCCCTTACCAACCTTGGAGAATCCCAGATGGTTCCTTCAAATACTCCCATACAAATCTTGCTGCTCTTCCCTTGCACTCATCTTCAGGTTACAAAATACTACAGTCAGTGTTTCTCCCATTGTCAGTCCTGCGTGAAACTATGCATAATATTAGCCATAATACTAATGATCTGCTGGTTTCTGAACATTGTGCTTGAAGCATACCTGGGACCCTGAGCTGTTTGCCCCAGGCAAGGGGATGGAGCAGAGCAGTGATTCTGCAAGTTGCTTATAAATGTGACAAATTATCATCTGGTTCTAGAACTTCTCAAAATAGAGTGAATCAAAAGGAAAAAAAAGGCACACTTAGGACATCCACTAAATGTCATAAGCTTATGCCAGGCTCAGCTGTGAATTCTCTGGAAAAAAAGAGTTAGAAACATTTATCATTTATGATGAGAGATCGTGGATGTGTATTACTTAGGCATTTCTTTCATTACATTTATTTCTGTTTTATTTTCTAAACCCAAAGTACCTAAAACCAGAACGAAACACTTCTATCTAGACCAAAGCAAAAGGTTTGGCTTTGAAGTTTTGTTTCTTCTTCTTTTTTAATTTTTTTTTTTGTCCTACCAATTTTTGTTTAATTATTTTTGTGGAAATCCCCCTTTTTTTGATCCTCTCCAGGGAACCGAGCTCAGAGCTAGCACTAAATCAGCAGTCCCAAACTTTTCTGATAATGCCACTTTACAGAGCAAGTGCTTTTTCTGATTTAACTGCTGAACAGCATTGTATTTCAAGTGTGGTCTCTGCTCCTAAATTCAGAAGTGCTTCACTAACTAGACATGAATATTACAGCCTGGAGAGAGGGGTCTATTCTAGAGATATTGACAGATGGACAATTTGCTGTAAATCAACCTGATCCACTAACATGCAGTACAACAGCTACTTCACGGCAATTTGTTTGCAAGTGGGCTATTACTCAGCGGTAAATGCGAAACAAATTTCCCTTTTCTGAGGGAGCAGAGAGCTTTCTTCTTTCTCCCATCGTTTAGCAAGGTAAAAGCATGCCTGCAAGCAGTTAATGAAAAAATCGGGAGATATAAACCCTCTGGCCTCCAGTCCACAGGCAGGGTGAAGATGACTTTAGTGGGTTGCAGTGCACAAAGCACACCCCACACATCGAGGATGTTGTGTAGGAAATCTAATGCTTGCACATCTCGCTCTCTTCCCTGCCCTTCAGAAAGGGTTTGACAACATTTCCCTATTTCACAGGTACTTGTAAGGATCAATCAGTTCATGCCTGGAAATCATTTAAATATTAGAGCTGGGGGGATGCTGAAGGGGAGAGATGGGGCATGTTATTCCCAAAGACAGGTAACTGTCTTTCCACAAAAAAAAAAAACATTTTATGTGCTTAATTTATTAATATTAGGGAAATATTAATTGAATCTTAAATTCAAACTGTAACAAATATCTACCTGCCCTTTGTAAACTGTTAGGGAGCAAACATTGCACAGTCCCACAGGCAGAAACCTGTCATGAAAGCTTGCTCTGTTGCAGGATTTCTTATTTTTCTTATCAGTTGGACAAGTATGTATCAAGGTCTTACCAGCCACTCTTTGGGGCTGGAGTTTCACTGGTAGAATATACATTTTCCCAGGGGGAAGTATACTATGTGCTGCTGTAGTCTGTGAGTTTTTCTGGTGTGAGGAGAGGCTGTATGACAGTGAGGTTTGTAGTGAAAACTGTTGCCAGGCTGAGAGAAATTGAGTTTGAACATCATACCGAAAAGCAGATATCCAGAACTGATGTCGCTTTGGCCCAGCACATGTAACTGCTGTAACATGGGTGTCTTTCAAGAGCTGAGCATGGTTTCATGTGAGGGGCTCTAATCCTCAGCTTTTATAAAACCACAGAATTCAGTCCCAGCACAGGGACATTTTTCAATCTCTCAGTACATAAATGTGTATAAATTGGCACTTCTGTGGGATGCACGTATTACTGTACATCATGTCCTGGAATCAGTGCTGTGGGGGCTGCTGACAGGGAAGAGAAAGGCTTGCAGGGTTTGACCTGCTGCCTTTGCCCTCCAACCTCCCCATCGCCCTCCCCCTGCTCCCTCCCAGATGGGATGGTGAGAGGTCAGCTTCAGTAGCTCAGACTCAGACAGCCTGGGTGTTTGCCTGCTGGCGAGTAGTGTCTTGTGGAGAGGGGTTGAAACCCAAGTGCTGGCTCAGAGCACTGGATCAGAAGCTTACTGATAACACCATTTCTTGCAGCTTTTGCCAGCAGGCAACTGGGGGCAAAGAGGCAGTTGCAGTATGCTTGCAAGGGGTATCTAATCAAAGACTTTGAAGTTGTTGAACTAAAGAGGATTAGTCGTGGTCCAGCAGAGACAGGGTAAAGACTAACTAAAAGCAACACAGTTCATACTGTTTTATGGGTCTGTTAACAGAAACATTGCCTTCTGGTAAAATAGGCATTTTGTGCATTGTTTCTCTCTGCATTAGTCCTTTCCAGCCCTTGGACTTTTTTTTTCTCTAAGAGATATTGTTCCTTCTTATCCTGGTAGCACTTCCAAGGTAGGAAGACCTACTGCCCTGAAGTGCAAAAGGCCATCTCACTTCCAAAAAGCCCCTGTTACAGATGTGGCCTCGGTGGATGGGCAGGGGCACAGGGGCAGTGTGAGACACTGATACTAAATCTGCTCAAGGCAGAGAAGCTGGAAGGGAGAGAAGTTGGTGAGAGGATCATAGTGAGTCAGTGAGCCTTGAAGGGTGGTATTTACTGAGTAAAAAAGCTGGGGGAATGTGATGAGGAGTTTAGGGACTGGTGTGCTCTCAGAGAAGAAAATTGAACTGTATAAATTGCTGCATAAAATAATACCCAAAGAACATGTCCATTTTCCTACTGTCTGGAGTTTTGTGTGTTGATATTATTCAGACTAGTTTTGCATTATTTTCATGGCTTGGCAGCAGTAATGTTTGGTTTAATATGTGTCCATTCATACTACAGTGAAGCCTGAGATAATTTGATGGCGTGACACAACTGGAAAAATAAAATAAAATGAAATATTCAAGTGCAGTTTCTACTAACATTCATTATTGCAGCAAGTTGAGGAAATATGTGCTTTGAACATAAAATGAAAGATGATGTGCTCTAAGGAATGTGGCACAAGTGGTTCAAATCAGTACCCCACTTTGCAAAATAACTTCACACAGTGCAAGTCTTGGACCAGAAAGGCTAATTAGCTGAGACTCCTTGGCAGCCCTGATGCCACCAGAGCTGACCGTGTGGTATTAATTCAGGTGTCTCTCCATGGTGCTCCCCTCCACCTCCCTGCAGGAATTCAATACCAATATCCAAGATGTCTGAAAAGTAGTAATCCCTGTTGGACCCTGATTAATTCAGCATTAGCAGTAGCTCAGGTGTCTCTGTATCTGTGATGTAGTTTATCCCCAAACTAGGAGTAAATCCATTATTATACCAGAGGCATTTTGCATCATCACTCAAAATATTTAGAAACTATGTTTCTTGACTTGGCCTAATTTTCTAAACTGCTGCCATTGGATTTCAAAAGTAGTCAAGCAAACAATGCATTATATTCTTTACAAGTACAATCTGCAAGTTGAATGTTTTACCAGAAGCACTGACTTTATGTGTAAGCTCCAGAGTGATATTTGTCATAAGCTAAAAGCCTTGATTTTTGATATTGCAAACCTTTCATTCAAGTGTAGCCAGTATAACCTTTGAAGTTTGTCATGAATTCAATGAACATAACAGTTGTTCAATAGACTAAGTCTACACAAAACCCAATTACCTCACTTGAAAGCAAATTTCAGTAGCTGGCATATACATCCCAAATTGTGATGAGTTTCTGTTAGTTTCACGAGGGCACAAGCCCTGTGAGGCACACCTGAGGGAGCTGGGGTTGTTTAGCCTGGAGCAGAGGAGGCTCAGGGGCGACCTTTTTGCTCTCTACAACTATCTGAAAAGAGGTTGTAGCCAGGTGAGGGTTGGTCTCTTCTTCCAGGCAACCAGCACCGAAACAAGAGGACACAGTCTCAAGCTGCACCAGGGGAGGTTTAGGCTGGAGGCTAGGAAGAAATTCTTCACAGAAAGGGCAATTGGCCATTGGAATGAGCTGCCCAGGGAGGTGGTGTAGTCACCATCACTGGAGGTGTTTAAAAGGAGACTGGATGAGGCACTCGGTGCCATGGTTTAGTTGATTAGATGGTATTGGGTGATAAGTTGGACTTGATGATCTCAAAGGTCTTTTTCACCCTGGTTAATTCTGTATTCTGTACTTGTCCTTGGGTTGCTGTTGGATGACTGCAGCCCTGGAGCAGCCTGGCAATGAGCACCAAATCCTCAAAACAAAAAGGGAAAACAAAGTGAAATCCTTCTGTTTTCTTCTGCTGGGTACAAGCAAATAAGAAATCAAATATCTGTCCTAAAACCTGACAGTCAGAATTACTCTCCTCCCTTGTTTATATTGTTCCTTAGGAAGAATAACAGGTTATAATCTTACTGAAACTAGCAAACTTTTGCAAAAAGAAGGAAAATAGTATTTTTAAATTGAAAACCACCTCTAACTCTAATAATCTGAGATTAGAAAGCTGGGTAGGAGCTTTCCATCCCCTGCCTCCTCTTTCAGCCAAGAAGCCATTGCAGGTGACAGGTCCACACAACCTCTCCTATCACCCAGAAAATCATCTGGCTGCATCCCTTTGCAGCTCGCTGGCCCCCTATAGCCACCCTCACCACAGCCAAAAGCCCATTGCTCTCCATGATAGTGTGTAAAGCCTTACTCTGCTTGGATACAGGCTGTGGTTAAATTTGAACTTGTGCCACAGAATAAAAATGAAGAAAAAATAAGGCAAGCTGAGGTTTTTACCTTCAGCCCAGGGGAAAACCTGCCCTTTTTTTCTGGAAAGTGGTATAGGGAGAGAGGAGAAAAAGGATCTTTTGGTGGCACTTTTTTTCCCCCCTTCATCCGAGAGCAAGTCAGCAATTAAAGCTGACTCTGCTTATTCATTAGATCACATTAAAAAAACACCAAACCCCAAACCCAACAGTAAAAGTGGAGGGGGAACTCTCTAAATAAATTTGGTGCACTCTTCCCTCGTTCATCAATAGTTATGACTAGTCAATGTGCTCAATTTGTAAGCTAACTGCTTCTGAAGTAGAACCATATGGTTGCTTTAAAACATCTTTTTCGTGCTTAATTTGAGGCAATGATGCACCCTAATCAGCCGTGTGCGGATGAGACCCCTAATTGATGAATAATGAATCACGTGCTCTGGCTCTGATTGCAGCATCACCAAATTAATCCTTTTAATCACTTGAAGTTGAATTGTTTTGCAGGCTGAGGTTTTTTTTTTTTTAAATGGTCAAATCGCAGTGCTGCAGGTGGAGGGGGATGCCTTGCAAGGCATCATCATCCGCTTGCTCTGTTCCCACTTTTCCAGGGGCGCAGAAGGCACATGGAGGAGGTCAACAGGAAGACCTGCAACATCAGCTTTTAACCGTGAAGAGAGAAAGGGCTTTGTTTTCCCGTGGTGCTACCACGTGGTGGTGGCACTGTGGTCACTGTCCCTGCTTGTTCTATGGCAGTTCACACCTACTTGTTGGCTGGGAGGCAACTGAGCCCATGCCACTATGGTAATGGCGGGGAGGGACATGACACTTGTACAGACAGCAGTGTTGCTTCATGTCTTTTGTTAGCATCGTCCCAGGAGGCTTTTAGGACATGGTTTAGGCTATGAAAGGATGCTCCTGCTGTGACAATAGCTTATCAAGGTGAGTACAAGCAAGTTACCACTGAGTGGGAAATACTAAACCTGGGAGAAGACTGACAGCATTTCCAGTCTACATTTCTTCCTTTATGTAAGATGCTGTAAAGCTCTCTGCCTGGCATGCTGTCCTGGGGCTCAGCCTGGTTACACATGAAGACTTAAGCAGGAAAGAGATGTCACTGTCCATAGCCACGATCTCGCAGCTCCGTGTTTCTTTGCCCCTGAATTTGTGATCATTGATCTCTGCCCAGGGCCACTCCGGGGCTCATTCTGCCTCTGGTGTCATGGATTCATGTGCTTCCAGAGCCAGAGCTTAGAATTAGTTTTGGTGCACTCAGGTCTGGATGCCTACTAACATGAGAAGAGCTCAGATAGTCTCCTTCCCCTCTGCAACAAACCAGGACAGGGCATGGTAGATAACAATTTTCATGATAGTTACCTGTGCAGACAATGAAACTGCAATGAGAAGACTTCACTGCATTTCTAAATGAATGTCTTTGCTTAGATCATGTTTAATCAGAGAAGGTACTTGTGCACTAGCACTTAAAGTAAGTTTAAAGGGAAAAAAATGTCAATAATGATTTGTCTGGTGTTCATTATAACACTGAAACATTTGTGCTGTGTTATTTTTCCATTGCTATCTGTGAGCCTTTCATACAGAGGCTGAATTGATTATCCCCTTCTGTCAGAAGCATCCAGCTCTGGCATTATTGACCTCATACAGTTAATTGCACAATTATCTTTCAACTCTGCAATGAAGTGCCATTTATTCTTATGTTTTGAATTTTAAAAATCTTACTGTTGAACTCCTGTACACAGACCTTTAGCTGCAGCTGAATAAAAATCCTGTTTTACTTTCTTTCTCACACTAATAAACATGACATAGTTGCACTAGCCTGTACTGTCTTTCCAGTGTTAATGGCAACACAGTTCACAACTGTTTTCGTAGTGCAGTGCATAATCAGTATATATGCTGGCAGTGTTGTCTAGTGATCTCAGGAAGCCTAGGAATAAGAAGGCAATTTACATCAAGAGGGTGAGAATGCTTTAAGTTAGAAGATGAAAGGCTCAACAACACCAGCATGGAAAATTGACCTGAAACATTATGGTGACTCCCTGTTACCAGATGCTTTGCTTCCTCATTCCTTCTCATACACAAAATGAACTTGGTCTTCTGTGGCTGATGTGATAATAGGCACACCCCCCCTACACACACACACCCTGCCCTCCCCCAACGATATTTGCCCTTCAGTGCCTCTACAAAATCTGTGACATATAACTTCTACCCTTCACAGTATGTTTGAGGTTGACCAGGTGTCTGAAGGTCGAGCTGTGCTCTTTCAGCTCTCAGGCCTGTGTTTTCTGAATGGCCAACAAGCTGAAGAAGGAAGGGCTTGTTTTCAGGGAGGACAATTTTAGATGCTGTGCTCTGATTCTCAGAACTTCTGCACAATGGCAACTGCCATCGATAATAATAGGGGAGAGAGCTTGTTTACAATACTTTAACAAATTGTGTTACTCTGTTTTTCAATGGATCAATATTGTCAATGACACTGTTGTTTTATTAAAATACTTTAATCCAAAACAGTACTAAAACTCCACTGCATCTATAGTTCCAATATCAGACATCCATGCAGAAGCTGCATTCTGTCCCTCACAAAATGCAAAAGCTCCTTTCCTACCCCACATTGCAAACTCCAGCAATCCCACACACCTCCATTTTTTCACCAATGGACATCAGCAATTTTTTTCCCCCAGTCATAGAGTTATAGAATGCTAGGGATTGGAAAGGACCTCCAGAGACCTAGTTCAACTGCCCTACAAAGCAGGACTGCTTAGGGCAGGTCACACAGGAGTGGGTTTTGAAGATCTCTGGCAAAGGAGACTCCACAACCTCTCTGGGCAGCTGGTTCCAGTGTTCTGTCACCTTCACAGTAAAACAGTTTTTTTTCACACGAGATGGAATTTCCTGTAATGGCATTTACATCCATTGCCCCTTGTCCTATCACTGGGTATGGCTGAAGAGACTGGCTCCATCCCCCTGACAGCCGTCTGACAGATATTTGTAGACAAGGTCCCCTCTCAGCCTTCTCTTCTCCAGATTAAGCAGCCCCAGGTCTTAGTCTTTCTTTGTAAGAGAGATGATCCAGTCCCTTAATCATCCTCATAGCTCTCTATTGCACTCTCTCAAGCTCTTGAACTCCCTCTTGAACTGTGGAGCCCAGAGCTCTAAACAATATTCCAGATGTGGTCTAACTAGGGCTGAATAGAGTGGGGAGGAGAATCTCCCTCGACCTGCTGGACACACTCTTCTTAATGCACCCAAGTATACTATTGGTTTTCTTGGCGCATTGCTGTCCCATGGATAACTTATTGTCAACCAGGACTCCAAGGTCCTTCCCTGCAGAGCTACTCTCCAGCAGGTCAACCTCTAACCTGTACTGGTGCATGGTATTATTCCTGCCCAGGTGCAGGACTCTACACCTATCCTTGTTGAACTTCATTAGGTTCATCTTTGCCTGGACAAGACTGGACCCAGCACTGACTCCTGGGGAACACCACTAGCTACAGGTCTCCAACTGGACTCTGCACCGTTGATCACTACACTCTGGGCTCTGTTGTTTAGCCAGTTGTCAATCCATCTCACTGTCCACTCTTCTAAGCCGCACTTCTTGAGCTTTCACACACAGATGTTACGGGAGACAGTGTCAAAAGCCTTACTAAAGTCAAGGAAGACAACAGCCACTGCTCTCCCTTCATCTACCCATTCAGTCACACCATCATAGAAGGCTGTCAGTCTTTTTTTTTACTGTATTCATTTTGGGGACTCCCATCTCCACCTCCTCTAGCCTGCCATCTTGGTCCCTGTTTCTCACCACACAACTGGTCTGTGTTGGGATGCTTCTACCCTGCAATCACAGCTGTGCAGTGTGGATATGCCCATGTCAGCTTTTGAATAAGCGATGTCTAGTGATGGGCTGGCTCCAAGCTCAGGGATGTGGCCAAGCAGGCAAGAGCCACGAGAGCAGGACTGCAGATACTACCACAGATACAAGCCTGTGTCTTTTTCCCTCATGGTGCAGTGCTGGCTGGGAGCTGGGGAACTATCAGGTGCTTTCTCTATGTCTGAGGATTCAGACACATTCGCAGACACAGGCTCTGCCCTCTGCTCTAGCTGCTGCAGTGGCAGCTAAAACCCAGTCACCTCAGGATATGTCAGGGCATGAGATTTATTTCACAACCCTTCATCCATCTGAGCTAGGTGCCCAGCCTGAAGGCAATCCGCAGGCTCCCTCTATAGTCAGTGAAAAGGGAGATCAGCTTCTCTGGAGGGGAAAGATTTTGCCTTACAACAGAATCCAGAGATGTTCAGTTAGCACCCTGTGGCTAAGCATGGCTTGAGAGATTTGGCTTCAGAGAGAGATTTGAAGACTGTGGCAGGCCCACAGCTTCAAGTTGGTCAAGAGCATCAACAGACCGAGCTGGCAGCTCCCCAGTGGATGCAGTAGGAGACATGTCATGTGACTCTGGACCCAAGCTGAATAGTACCTGCTGTTATCTGCACCAGTATGACAAAAGATTCTGTCAGAACCAGAGGCACACGGGCTTGCAGCGTATGCCAAACATCCCCCTACTGTATCACTCTCCCATAAAAGCAGAGGCTGTTATCTCAGATGAAGAGATCATTCTGCCATCACTGGTGCCCTGCAGGTTGGGGTAGTGGCTGCCCAGCAGGATAAATGGCCCAGTGAGCAGGAGAGGGAGAACTAAGTCCTTCCTGCCCCTATTCCTCATGAAGGAAATCACATCCACCACAAATAAAACCTTTGTCAAAGGGGAAAATCTTCCCAATAGTCCTGAAATCCCACAATAGTATAGATCTCATGACAGGGGGCTAAGCACCACAGCCCCCAGCCTCAGCTATCAGGGTAATGGGGACATGGCAGAAGTTTTGTACTGATGCCTCTGTGTCATTCACAGCAGTTTCTCAGGGCTGTTGGAAAAAAGCTGTCCCTCTTGTCCTACGTAGTCACAGTAACACCCTCCTGATGTGATGTGGGGGGACTGCTTCACACTTGCACGGTCATCCCCAGGGACCTTCCAATGAGGAGCAGCCATGACACTTGCTCACCCACGTGCATTGCCAAGGACGCATGTTTGAGTTCCTCTAAATTTTGAGGGAGAAAGGAGCAGTAGCTGGGAGTCCAAGCATAACCCTCAGCCCTGCCAGTGGACATCTGCAGAGAAGGGAGTTGTTAAACGCGGACCCTTGCAAGTGAAACCCGTGCCAGATGAGGCTAGCACTCATAAGTTATTTCAAACACATCCTGAGATTATCCTTGCTTGTTACTTGAAAACCATATTTGGCTGGCTCTTTGGGGGCTTTGCAGAATGATGGTCATTATCCGATATTGCAGATGGCTATTATTACTGCTCCAGCTTTAATAAACGCCTGGCAGATTTAATAAAACTGATCCAGATTTAAAGTGTCCCTCTGGTGATAAATCACCTGGTAAAAATTTTCCACAGTCTACTCTTGCTCTGGGATTTCTGCTTAGTTCACTTCAGTAGGCAGAATAAGTCCCCCCGCTTCGCGAAAATCAAACTCTTTTCATCTAGTTCACACGTAGCTGCTGAACAAAAGAGTTCATAAATCTAAACACTTAGAGCTAATGCTTAATGCAATTAAAAATGCAAAAAAATATTGCAAGCGGTTTTAAGCAGCAGGTATTGAAAATCATTGAAATGAGTGCTGCAAATCCCCAAGAGTTGAGATTTAATTCGACCAGGCTTTCTTACTGCTTTGGAAAGAAAACGGGGAGAAGCAGCTCAGAGGCTTCTGACAAAAGCAGGTTGCCCAAGCAGGTTGCCCTTTGTCAAATGCGGGAGTAGGAGCTTCTGGCAAAAGCAGGTTGCCCAAGCAGGTTGCCCTTTGTCAAATGCAGGAGTAGGAGCTTCCCTGATTCACCTTCTCTCTCTCTCTCTCTCTTTTTTTTTTTTTTAATGGTGGAGAGGGGAGGAAACAACTCCTAAAACAAACTAATTTTTGGTAATTTTCTTCCCTTTGCAAACAGTTTGAAGACAGAGCAATTTGTCCTTACAAATCTGTGCCATTAAGAAAGCGGGGACCCTAAATCCACATGCACACAAGCAGTAACTGTTTGTATGCCAAGCTGTTTGTAAGCCTGATTTGACAGTGTTGGGCTATTCATTCCTTTGTCAACTGTCCGTCACAAAATGTTAACCTGTATGGGTCTTGGGGTATGGGAGAGCTAAATCTTCCTTCGACAACTGTATAATGACCAGACTGTTTCATTAGGAGGACAATTCACTCCACAAATCCAGCCCAAACAACTTATTTCACAATTTGTGAGTAGAATTAAATTTGGGGGGAGCAGCATGGGGGGAGGCGGGAGGCGGGAGAAGGTGAGTGGCACACAATGTGCTACGGGATCAGCGCATTAGGACAAGTGCTCCAGCCCATTGCAGCGGCAGTCGTGGGCCTGAATCCTGCAAGGCTCACCGCATGCAGATCAGCGGATTAGGGGTCCCCGGCATCAGGTCAAGTGTCTAGAGGGTAGCTGATAAACACCCCAAACCTGACAACAGATTTTTCTTTCTTCCTACTCCACTTGTTAAGTGCCGGAGCAAATCTTCTGAATGGTGGTGGAGTTTACTTAGGGGCCTTTTCTTCCAGAAGACACTCTATCCATTTTCTGAAGCCTATTTCAGGCGGTCTCTAGAATAAATTTGCTACGCATCCTGCACAAAAAAATCCCCCTCTTCCCTCCCCCTTCACAGTTTTAACTATAGCCTTTGTCTCAAGGTGTGTGAACAAGGAGGGGAGAAATCTGCGCTGAGAAAAGCAAAATTGAGTCCCCTGCGGATTAAGTAGAGCACTTTGAAGATTGTCTGAACAACTGACTTTTCATCTTTTAGTTTTATTTTTTTTTCCCCTTGGAGAGATCTCTAATTTTGGATAAACAAATCGGTAGTTTTTTCCAGGGTGTTCACAAAAAGTGCCAGTTGTTAGGTTGAGAATCTAGTGGACGGATTCTCCGAAGGAGAGATTCTCTGACAGAAACTAACTTTATTTGTCATGGTCACCTGGAAATGACAGCTCTTGCGAAGGAGAAATGAAAGGGAGCCCCTCCCAGAGGACATTAAGTATATCTGAAATATTAAAAAACAAAGCTACTTTTATTATGGAAGTGGAATGCCTCCTCAGCCTGACCCTTGGATTCAGAAGCGGCAGTACAGGCAGTGGGCAATCTGCACATTTCATGCTCTGTTAGATACTGGAGGGTCTTAGCACTTCATGAGCACCTCCAGAGCCAGGACTGAAATGCAGCCATATAATGAAGTGGATGACTGTAAAGAGAGTACTGCTGGTTTTATTTACCTTGGGGCCAGGGCCAAAAAGGAAACAGCAGATGATAGCAGCCTTTACCCTGGGTTGCTGCTCCCAATGGGTTTGCCACGTTTCCTCCAGCCTCTCTACTGCTGCCTTTGCCATTCTGATTGCTCAGGCACGGGATCATTCCAGCTTCTGGAAGGGAGCAGCAAATTATTTCAATTTTAGATGTGGACCAGCTTGCAAAGGTGAAACCAGGTTGTCTAGGGGAAAAACTCCTGGCCTAAGAGTCCCAGACCACCCACACGACTTCCACCATCTCCTGCTCTGCTTCTGAAGGCTCTGGCCTGAAGTCCTGAGATTTCCCTTATATTCACCTTCCCTGTTCCTATGTATGACAATTCTCTGTTATGTCAGGAGACTCGCAGAGCCAGTGCTGCCTTACAGGAGCTGTGGATGCTTCCTGCCATGCTTGTCTGCAGCTCCTGCAAAGTCACTGTGCCTCAGGATCACATGCTTGGTCCATTGAACATGTTGCCTGATGTGATTCCATCCATGTTATTTCCATGCTCAGCATCTTCCTTTTAAGATTCTTCCTTTTCTTCTAGAAGAGATGCACTTTGGGTAGAAGAGAGGTAGGACACAGGCTGTGTGTCTGGCAAGTAAACCTCCCATATCAGCTACAATGTCCTGCCATTCTTACATGTGTATTGCTACAAAAAGTGCCATCACCGAAACCACAAGCAAGCAGCTTCCTTTGACTTCTGAAATACTTCTGTTTCAGGCAACAGTCTATGGGAATTTCACCCACTGCCTTTTTCTCAGGGGTAGAGGCTTAAGGGTTGCTTTAGGGCTGGAGGATCAGTAGGGGCAAAAAACAACTGTGCCCAGGGTGCCAGGACAAGGCTAATGCTGCTGCTGTAATGATTCATTCAGTGATCAAAATTAATGGCAATACTGGGACTTGCTGGTCTCTGTTTATCCAGGGACAAAGGGAAGCAGGAGCAGCCAGTGTACAGTCACTGTGTAAGACCTGGTAAGTAACCTACAGCTTTAATGAAAGCAGGGTTTCTCAGGGTTTCTAGAGTGAGATGCAATTTCTTCTCCTCGTATAACTCAACACGATTTGTTTTCCCAATGAGAGGGTTACGAGTAGCTTGATGTAATCTTGCTTCCCCTTTTGGTGTGATAGGAGCACAGACAGCTGAACCCACCAAAATCACTCTGCCAGAAAATCAAGGTATTTGATGCTCCAGATGAAAAGGCAGCAATATACCTAGGGGAGAGCCTGCCTGCTTTCCATACAGGGAAAGGTGGCACCTCCTCTGAACTCACTCCCAGCGAGGGCCAGGAGAATGGATTCTGCATCAGAAGCAGGTTTCATGCAGCTAAGTAGCCTAACTCCGCCAACTGCACTGAATAAAAACTATTAGAAGAAATCAGCTTTTCATGGGATGTGTGAGATGCATACCGGTCACAGCACATAATGAGATAAACTTTAACTTGAAGCTAACTCTTGAGCTTATTATACTATAATAGCTTTGAGAAAATCACCTCGCTCGGACATATTACATTCTCTAAGATAGAGCTTCTACTAACACTAAGCCAAAGAGGTTATTTTCCTCTTTATTTCTAAATGCACCAGCTTTAAAGGCTGCTTTCAAGGATTAGAAAAACGTGTTTTGGTTAAACCATGCGACCCATGCGGAGGTTGCATGTAATTAAATTCTATCACTGAGATTACCAGTTACTAGATTATATATGTTGTGGGTTTTTTAAGCAAGCATGTTTTTGCTTGTGTGACAAGGGGTGGCATGAAGAAAAACAGTAGTATGTGCGAAGAATCATTAAATAACAGATAAATAGGCTTAAGTTATTTAAACCGGCATCACAAGTAGCTTAAGCAGTATGTTTTGTATCATCTAAATTTCTAAATACCTGTAGTATATTTGTAAACATGGCAATCTAACATTTTGCTGAGCAGTACATTCACATTCAAATTAACATAAATGAGGATTTAACAGCTGATTGCACAGTGTGAATGATAGTAACTAATTGTCAGAGAGGGAGAGTTGTAAGATGATGGTCCCAATGCGATCAAGTGAGAAATGAGATGCCTTGTGGGATGCATGTGAGAGTTTTTAAAGACAGATACCTGCCTCTGGGGAGGCAAACTCGACTGGAGGGTGACTTGGGCATAGTGGGCAGTCGGAGAGCTGGTGCGAGGGACAGCGTGAGACCTTGCTCCTGCGGGCCCCCACCTCCTTTATGGCTGCGATCAATGGGCTCCCTGGCTGTTGAATGCTGGTCCTCCTGGAGGAAGCAATTGTTCAGAGGTGTGGCTCATTTCAGGCATTTAATCTCCACTGAATGGGGGCTGTGTTACCCGGTTTGCTTTCGGTCGGGGGATCGCAGGCAGCTGGTCAGTGGGAAGCAACAATGACCGCCAGAGCCGAATGAAGGCAAGTGCTGGGCTGCCGGCGTCTGCATCCCCACCACTGACCCTGGTCGTCCCCCTCCCCAGGGGGCTATGTCGTGCCCAGCAGGAGCTGAGCTTTTCTCTATGCTGCCATTGTAGTCCAGGGAGAGGCTTACCTGAGAGTTTTGTCCTCATCTAATTGCATTTAGACCTCATAGACTAAAGCAACAGGTCCCGGACGTGGGGGCCAACATATACGGCCCCCATCAAAACAGGAAAGCAAACCAGGAAGCAGAACAGGAAAATACCTATTCTCGTTTTCCTCAAGGGCTGGGGCAGCATCTTGACACACGCAGAGCAGGGCCTGGGAGTTTCAGCACTTACTTGCTTGAGCGCACCTGCCCAGCTGCCCCGCAGCAGCCAGGAGAGAGCAGTTGTAAAGGCACTTTCTTGGGGCAGCAAGCAAGTCAGCAGCCACGCAGTGATCTTTCTGGCCAGTACGGTTTCATTTCGGATGGGCTGGACCCACTCATGCTGGTGGAGAGGGTAATCCGGATAAGCAAACATCACAGGGAGCTGTGTGAGGGTGGTGGCTAGGCACTTGGAGCTATGCTGCCCATGCAGTGCAAACTGCTGTTACTTCCCACTCCTTAGATGCTGTTTGCCGTAACCCAGTCTTCTGTCCTCAGGGGCTGAGCCCTTGTTCCCTGAGCTATACTCACCACATCTGGGCACAAGCTTATGTGGGAAGAAGCAAGGTGGTAAAGGCTGTGGCTGTGAGGCAGTACCTATGTCCACCTCCAGCATGAACAGAGGAAGAGGAAGTCTGACAGAAAGCATCTTGGTTACTTCCAACATGCACCCCTTGGGGAATTTTGTTCCCCCAAGGAGCTCAAATAGTTCTGTGAAGGATCCTCCTTCGCTCCATGAGCTGTGCAGTGAGCCAGGGTTAGTTGTCCTGTTTTGAAAAGTGAGAATGTCTCACATGCTGCTGTATTTTAATATCACCTTTTGGTTCAATTTGTTGATGTGTTCACCTTTCAGTCTGAGTTGTGTCAAGAGGCTGGGCTGGCCTCTAAACCCTCTTCCTTTCCCAAAAGAGAAAGAAAGTGAATAAGGCAGAGAGACTTGTGAATTGGAAAATAAAGCTAAACCATCTTTAATTAAGATAATAATAGTAAAATTAAATAAATACAAATATATACATATGGGAAAACTGCCTACCTTACTGTAAGTTAATTTAGGGCACTTTAGGAGTAAGGTCATTTACCACCAAGAGGTGATTATGTTCACTGAAGATCCAGAAAGTTGGTCTGCCAAATGGCTGAAGAAGTTTTGTGAAGATGACCCTGTTTTGGCTAAAATTAATGAAGCAAGGCTAAAATAACATAAACATGAAGCTTCAAAGCAAATTTTGAAGATTAGAGTGCCTGAGTGAAGAGCTTTGCTACTTAACTGCAATCTTAATATTGAAGCTGACACTCTTCAGTATGATGATGAACCAGAGTACATGATAAACATCTCTGACTGTGTTAAATCAACTTTCCACCCAAATCATGCTAAATGTCACCTAGAAGGCAGACACGGCCTGGGTTAGATTATAAAAATCCATGAGACGAACATCTCTCTGGGTAGCAGCAAGCAGCAGCAGGGGCAATGGCAGCAGTTGGGCAGGAAAGGCTGCGGATTTAGCAGAGATGTGGATGTTCAACAAGCTGTGCTCCTTTTCCTCCATCCAAGACAGGGACACCTTCTTGGTAAGAATTATGCAGCCACTATGCAGCTTAACTTTTGCTGCATTTCTAGTATATATTGTTGCTATTGCAGTGTTTTGCAGCTCCAGCAGTGTCAGATGTGACTCTGAACATGTATCAAACCAAGCCCCTGTGGTGGCAGTGACAGAACCACTGATGCTGTGGGCAGGCACTGGAGAAGTCCCAGACTGGACTCAGTGGCAGATGAGAACTGGATTCAGGAAGCAGATTCAGGAACACATGGATTGGGATCAAAGGCAGAACAGATGGAGTCCTTCTGAGATGCCAGCCATTGAAGGAGAGATTGACCCTCATAATCCCTCATCTTTATACTGAACATGATGTATATGGAATGGAATCCCTTGTTGGTCAAGTTTGTGTCACCTGTCCTGCCTGCTTCTCCCCACAGGTGTGGCATTTTACTTGCTGCAGCCCCAACATACCACACAAAATTTATCAGTGGCCTTGATCTCCACAGTAGAAAATACATGCAAGAGCCTTCCTCCATACCAGTGCTTGGTAGTCTTTGTAAACACCAAGCATTATCACTTATAAAAGCAAAAATATGGTGTTAACTTCAGAAAGTGCAGTTACTTAGAACAGACTGAGATGAAAATAGAATTACCTCTAACTCAAACCAGGACAAGGTGCACTCTCTGGTAGAGACTGCAGCCCCTCACCTCCTGCTGTCCCACTCATGCATTGTTTATTCCAGATGTGGATTTTGATGCTCACTTCTGCAGCATCTTACTGGCTTGGCTTTTAAGCTCTTTGAAACAGGGACACTGCAGCTATGTCTGTGCATGGCCTGGTATAATCATGTCCTGACTTAGTGCTACCATGCATTATGAATCATAATTAGGAAGGGAAATTTTGACAACTGACTATTCATCATCACTTTTCTGTTATTTGACTTACTATCCCTAATACCCACGCTGGACTCCAACTTTCCCCACTCCTGCATTTGCCTTGTAATGTTTTTTGTTTGTTTGTTTGTGGTCTTTTTTCTACTGAAGGTAGTATTAAAAGCCATTTTTATTCTACAAGTTGTCTCCCCTGTGATGTGTCAGGATAGTCCTATGAAAAAATCAGACAGCATCCATAAACGTTATCTATCTCTAAGTGCAAAGACCTGCTTGCAGAATGGTAGAAGGAAAGAACTGCCTGAGGGAGATCCTTGCTCAAAAGTGTTGGCCAAAGACTAGCCATAGGGAGGGAAAAGCAGGATCACAAAAGCAGATTGTGAGGATGATAACTCACTCAGATGTGGATCCCAAATGACAGCCGCAGAGAAACTTTCAGATTCACTTTCTGTCCCACCACCCTCACAGAAAACAGGCTAACAATGCTGTCAAGCTGAGCTGGGCTGTGGCCGCAGGCAGTGCGTGAGGTTTCAGCTGCTGTGAACACCTTCTGCACTCCCTCTCCCTTGAGCAGCTCCTAATAACTTGGCAACTCTGCAAAGGATCTGTTGGAGGCAATCACTTGCCTTAACTGAGAAGCCTGGATGGATGGAAATTGGAGAGTTGATTGTCTGTGCTCCCCTTGGCGTCTCTGCCTTTGATGGTTTTATGCTCAGCATCCCAGCGTAAGAGCCACTTGCCAGGCCATCTCAGCAAGGGATGAAATTGCTAAACATATTGGAGGTTTCTTTTTTTATTTCTATCAACAACTCCTTACAACATAACCCTATGATCAGTAGTATTAATCGGTCAGTCCACTGCTAGGGTGAGTTTTATTGGAGGCAATGATTTTGGGAAATCTACTAGACACAAAAAACAAATTAATCACCAGGACCAAAAACTTTAAGGAGATCTCCAGTTTCTAATAAAGGCATTTTACACATCAAAGATTTCAGCAAATGGGCAAAATACTTTCTACAAAATCAAGTGTTTATTCAAAGAAGCATTGGGGGGGGGGGGGGGGGGGAAACACCAAAAAGGAACTTTAAAGCAGCCCTGGCTCCCAGTGTAACCAAACACTGGTAATGACAACCTAGATGTCTAGGTGGGGGGGAAGCACATGGGAATTTGGCTTTTTTTTGGGTCTGGAATCATCAAATTAAAAACATGTACTCAGAGTTTGGTCAGAAGTTAGTTGCATCAGGAAGGGCCAGTCTGGTGCATAGAGAGTATAAAAGCCAGAACTTAGCTCTGCAATCAGATCCATTTTTTTTTTTTTTTTTTGCTGGCAGTGCCCCAACACAGTATGACAGAAATTAATTGTTCTTGCAAATAGCAGGGACTGAATCAGTGGTATTAAAACGAAATTTTCTTCCAAATGGTAGACCTTCAAGAATAACTAGTGTGCACTGCATGTGAGGAGCTATGGATAAATAGATCTGATATGAAACCCACAGTACTGTATCACTGAATTGCTCTTTTTTCCCTGGCTTTTTATTATCTCTGAAAGGATCTGTGAAAATAATTCACAAATCAGACCTGTCAGACCCAACTGAGACATGGGAGAGGAAACAGTAGTAAACCAGGATCCAGGGACATCATGAGCTGGAGCTGCATGAGGATTTAGTCCTACAGTTGCACCTTCTATGCCAATGCAGAGTAAATGAGGTCTTCCTTTTAAGACCTCATTGAAGATACAAGCAAGAATCTTGATCTCTGGTCAAGCTCCATAACACAGGTTGCTTTTCAGCCTCTCTTGCTTGCTCTCCTTGATGCTTTTTTCACCAAGCAATGGCCTGTGGTTGTAGCCTGTATGCTTTCTGGATTTGCTTGGGTGAAGATCCTGAGGAGGCTTCACAAAGCATAGACCTGGGTCTCCAGATAGCATGCAGCCTTAGGGACCCTTGGGAGTCTTATTGCTAACAGAGCAGCGAGGGATCGAGCCTTGAGAGCTGTCGGGCCTTTTGTGTAAAACCTGCAGACACGTTCTCCAAAGAGCTTCTCTCCTCCACAAAGAGTGGGTGGGGATTAAATCAGCTCCATTCTTGAGCTGGACTGAAAAATTTATTCCCTACTGACAGAGGCAGCAGTCAGGCACCAGTTATAGCAGTCCTGGGGGCTGGTGTTCTCAGCAGCTACTGTGAGGCTTGTAAGGACACACTAGGGTATCTCCAAGAGGGTGATCAGAACAGCCATGGACTCACAGAGCAAAGTGTGTCCTGGACAGGTCAACTTACTCATTCCATGTCCCTCTCTCCAACCATCAGTCTCCAGAATCCATCATATGAAAAGGTTTGTATAACCTGTTCTTGAAGCTTCCCAAAGGGAAAGGCTCCACTGTTTCTCCAGGTGACCTGCTTTGGTATGTTATGGTAGGAAATAAGAGGCAGGACTTGACCCCAAACTAGAGGAAGGCAAGACCAAGGAACACAGCTTCTCCAGGCAGCATGGTGAGCAGCCAGAAACAGGCAGTAAGATTGTGTTGTCTGCCTAAAAGTGGAGGGAAAGCATTAATTGGGTTAAGTGGCCACCTCGTAACTCTCCTGGCCCTTTGTTGCTCGCAGGACAGAGCACTGCTTGTTGCCATCTGCAGCCAGCGCAGGCTCCACGTGGAGGGCCAGAGCCACAGGGGTGAGGCTGACACTGCTCTGGTGGCTTTCAATAGCAACAATGTCAAGCACTCAAAAGTGAGGAGGACGGCCTTGACGTATTTAGCACCATAACCCCCTTGAAAATAATGAGAGCTGGCTCCTTTGTGGGTCCCGGGCTGAATGGGTGTAGTAAATCTCGTCGCCTTTAACTTCTTGTGTCTGGGAAGCTTGGTGCTCCTCATTCATTCATTAGACCCTAAGCCATCTCACAGAGGGAAGGGCATGGTGGTACCTTATAACATGTCCATGATAAATCACTTTATGAAGACTGGTTTTTGGTATGCTTATAATCTCCTTCCTGTATGTTTATAGTGGCTTGCCTTATTAAGGGCTTATGGCCTTATCTTAATTTTCCTGCAAACCACATGCATGTAATGATATTAATTTCTATTATTTTCCCAGCTGTACATTCTTTTGCTGGTTAATCTTTGTTTCCATGTAGTTTAACAAGGGCTGTGTGGATGTTCTGATTAACTCCAGAGAAAGAAAAAAAAAAAAAGTCATGTTTTGTCCTTCCAGACTTTTGTAAAAATCCCCACAGCTAGCTGGCCTCTCTGCTGGCTGCAGGCTGCCACTGTGAGAGCCAGGCCAGCCACCAGGACAAACCCACCCCTAGCCAGGGCAAGCTATGGGGACACATTGGTGGAGAGGAGCAGGCTTCAGTTTACACACCACTTGTTATTTGGACAGCAAAGGCAAATGTTTTAAGCACTAAGCAACCTTAACTCCAAGCTTTAGTGATAATGCAGAAAAAAAGAAATGCAGGTGAAAAGGCTCCTGGCAAATGAGATGCAGAATTCTCTGATCTTTGAGGTTTTTATCCTGAGGTTATGTGAGCTTGCAGTGAGGAGGGCCTCAGGAGAGAAACAGATCCTCCGCTCTCCTGGTGCTGCCCAGATTTATTTCAGAAGGGCTGAAGCTCAGTATGGTGTTGAAGCCTGTCCTCATCCTCTTCAGAGATGTCACTGGCTGAAACCTAACAAGTCTGGTTAAGCATATGCAAGCTATTCTTTTCTGAAAGGCTGCGATTTGACCGATGGGGTGTATTTTCACGTTAATGAAAAGGCTAACCAGCTGCTAGGTTTGAGATATACTGCCTCCAAAAAAAGGGAATCTGACAGCTTTTTAGAGAAAAGGCTCACAGATTTTGTTTTTAGGTGGGAGCAAAACACCATGCTCTCTTCTGTCCCCATTTTCAGGAACTGTTCTATTGGAAAAGAAATTGCGAAGGAAAAATAACTCCCAAGGTTTTAATGACCTTTTAAATTTGCAACTGAAAATGAGACTGAAGAAGGAAATACCTTGGGGAGTGTTACTAATTGGAGGTGCTTCCTTTCTCGTCCCCTCTCCAGGTAGAATGAGTAAAAATGGCAGTTTACTGTTCTACCTGATTGGATTTAATACATTTGGGAATTTTTTTTTTTGTCCTCTGTAGGTTTTTGTTATTGTGACCTGTATTTCAGCTCCTGGGTTTCACAGAATGCTGCCACTGCATCCCTTCTTCCAAGTCACACCCAAATATAGTGGAGTTTGTCCATTCCTTCTCCCTAGGTACAGAAATTGGAAGAACAATTATAAGCTTGATAGTTTTAGTTTGTACAAAACAGAGAAATCACAAGCATGTCTGAACAAGTGTCCTCGTTCTTCATGGCATCCAACTGGTGAACAGGACAAGGCACAAGGCCATCTGCCCTAGCTGCTCCTGACATCTGCTATCTTAACTGGCCAGCCTGAGGACCAGAACTAGTTACTATTAATTATTGAAGGCAGCATTTTTAGTACTGGCTTCTTTAGCAGGGGTCAGTGTAATGTCCATTCAGTTGCAGACACACTGAAAACTAAATGCATGACCCCAGTCAAAGTTCATTGTAGAGACACAGATCTAGGCTGTGACCTTCGAAATAGCTCAGCCTGTTTTGCAGGAGCAAGAAGGCATAGAATTACCTATCAGAATAGTTACCATCTTCAAAATGCATGTCCATATACATCAGCAACTATTACTATAAAGATTTCTGAGGATGAGGAGCAGCAGAACCTAACCATACAGATTGGTTTGGGTTTTGTTTTCTTTTGGTTTTTGGATGAGGGACTGAGGAAAATGGTGCTGAGAATATAACTGCCCCTGAGGTGGCACAGACTTTTTATATGTCTTGCTAAAATATTTCTCAGTTCGGTAAGTGGAGGTGAGCAGACTGATGCAGCCTGTACCTGGACATGGAGGTGTCAGAGAAGCACACAGTGTGGACAGCAAAGGAAAGGAGATCCCCATGTGCTCTCTGCCTGTCAGGTGCAATATGCTGTGAATAGAACTAATCACTGAAGCAAACATTGGCTGATTTAAACTGACATTTCCAGATGCTCAGTATGGCATTGTGTTAAAAAAACACCCAAGGGAGCAAGAATCTGGAAATGTCCATTTAAGACTGCAGTTCTCTGGGACAGGTTTTGCCACCCTGCCCTGAGATGTAAGAGAGGATAGTGGCCTGAAAGATTCTCCTTGCCCTGGATGTAGTCTTGACAGTGCAGAAAGGGCCCCAGGTCACACAGCTGTTGCCCCAAAGCACTGCTTATCTTAACTCTGCCTAAAATATGCCACATGACAAAACAGAGCCCCAGGCATCCTGGGAAGAGTATAGAAGTTTTGCCCAGTTGTGTAGGGACAAGGTCAGGAGGGCCAAGGTGCAACTGGAATTGAACTTGGCAAGGGATGTAAAGAAACAAGAAAGGCTTCTATAAGTACATAAACAAACAAAAAAAAAGTTAAAGAAAGCACATACCCCCTGATGAGCAACAGTGGGGGTCTAGTAACAACAGATGAGGAGAAGGCTGAGATTCTCATCAACTTTTTTGTCTCAGTCTTCACTGGCAGCCCCTCTCCTCATGGTTCTCATGTTGATGGCCCACAAGGTGGAGATGGGGAGACAAAATCTCTCCCACTGTAAGCAAACACAAGGTGTGTGATCATCTGAGGAACCTGAAGATATGCAAGTCCATGGGACCTGATGAAATGCATCCTAGAGTCCTGAGGGAATTGTCTGATGTAGTTGTCAAGCCACTCTCCATGGTATTTGAGACGTCCTGGCAGTCAGGTGAAGTCCCTGGTGACTGGAAGGAAGGAAACATCAAGCACATTTTTAAAAAGGGTAGAAAGGAGGACCCTGGGAACTACTGACCTGTCAGCCTCACCTCCATGCCTGGGAAGATCATGGAAGAGGTCCTCCTAGATGCCATGCTGAGGCACATGGACGACAGGGAGGTGATTCAAGACAGCCAGCATGGCTTTACTAGGAGCAGGTCCTGCACCTGGGCTGCAACAATCCTTGCTATCAATACAGCCTGGGGGATGAGATAGAAAGCAGCCTGTGGAAAAGGACTTGGGAGTGCTGATGAACAAGAAGCTGGACATGAGCAGACAGTGTGCACTTGCAGCCCAGAAAACCAATCACATTCTGGGCTGCATCAAAAGATGTATTGCCAGCAGATCAAGTGAGGCGATTTTGGCACTTTACTCTGGTGAGACCTCACCTGGAGTACTGTAGGTCTGGAGCCCTCAATATAGGAAGGACATGGACCTGATGGAGAGGGTCCAGAGGAGGGCCATGAAAATGATCAGGGGGTGGAGCACCTCTGCTACAAAGACAGGCTGAGGGAGCTGGGGTTGTTCAGCCTGGAAGAGAGGAAGCTCCGGGGCCACCTAATGCAGCCTGAAGGAGGGCTACATGAAGGATGGAGAGAGACTGTTTACAAAGGCTTGCAGTGATAGGACGAGGGGCAATGGCTTCAAACAAGAAAAGAGTAAGTTTAGACTGAATGTTAGGAGCAGGTTCTTTCCCACGAAGGTAGTAGAACACCGGAACAGGTTGCTCAGGGAGGTGTTTTGGGCCCCATCCATGGAGATATTCAAAGTGAGGTTTGACAGGGCTCTGGGCAGACTGATCTAATAGAGGATGTTCCTGCTTACTGAAGAGGGGGTTGGACCTTCAGAGGTCCCTTCCAGCCCAGGCCATTCTATGGTTCTATGATTCTATGGTTCTGTGATTCTATGATTAGGCCACTGATTGTCCCCCATAGCAAACTTCTGGCCAAGATGTCAGCTCATGGCTTGGACAGATGCGCTGTGAGCTGGGTTAGGAACTGGCTGGAGGGCCAAGACCAGAGGGTGGTGGTGAATGGTGCCACATCCAGCTGGCAGCCAGTCACTAGTAGTGTCCCTCAGGGATCAGTGCTGGGTCCCATCCTGTTCAATATCTTTATTGATGATCTGGATGAGGGCATTGAGTCCATCACCAGTAAATTTGCAGATGACACCAAGCTGGGGGCACGTGTTGATCTGTTAGAGGGTAGGAGAGCTCCGCAGAGGGACCATGACAGGCTGGACAGATGGGCAGAATCCAATGGCATGAGATTTAACACATCCAAGTGCCAGGTTCTATGCAGTGGCCACAACAACCCCATGCAGTGCTACAGGCTGGGGTCAGAGTGGCTGGAGAGTGGCCAGGCAGAGAGGGACCTGGGGATGCTGGTTGATAGTAGGCTGAACATGAGCCAGCAATGTGCCCAGGAGACCAAGAAAGTCAATGGCATCCTGGCCTGCATCAGGAACAGTGTGGCCAGTAGGAGCAGGGAAGTCATTCTGCCCCTGTACTCAGCACTGGTTAGGCCACACCTTGAGAACTGTGTCTAGTTCTGGACCCCTCAGTTTAGGAAGGATGTTGACTTGCTGGAACATGTCCAGAGAAGGGCAACAAAGCTGGTGAGGGGTTTGGAGTGCAAACTCTATGAGGAGAGGCTGAGGGAGCTGGGGTTGCTTAGCCTGGAAAAGAGGAGACTCAGAGGAGACCATATTGCTCTCTACAACTCCCTGAAGGGAGGCTGTAGCCAGGTGGGTGTTGGTCTCTTCTCCCAGGCAACCTGTGACAGAACAAGAGGACACAGTCTCAGCTGCACCAGGGGAGGTTTAGGCTGGATGTTAAGAAGAAATTATTTACAGAAAGAGTGATTTGCCATTGGAATGGGCTGCCCGGGGAGGTGGTGTAGTCACCATCACTGGAGGTGTTTAGGAAGAGACCGGATGAGGCACTTGGTGCCGTGGTTTAGTTGATTAAATGGTGTTGGGTGATAAGTTGGACTTGATGATCTCAAAGGTCTTTTCCAACCTGGTTAATTCTGTATTCTGTATAATCTCTCTCCCCATCATTGGAGGTGTTTAGGAGGAGACTGCAGGGGGTGCTTGGTTGCATGGTTTAGTTGATTAGGTGGTGTTGGATGATAGGTTGGATGCGATGATCTTGAAGGTCTCTTCCCACCTGGTTAATTCTATTCTATTCTATTCTATTCTATTCTATTCTATTCTATTCTATTCTATTCTATTCTATTCTATTCTACTCTATTCTACTCTATTCTATTCTATTCTATTCTATTCTATTCTATTCTATTCTATTCTATTCTATTCTATCTCTGGAGCTGCTGACAAGCAAAAATGCTGTGCTCTGGTGTCTCATCAGAGGTCTCAGCAACAAAACTCCTCTGGTTTTCCGCTTCTTAGGGTTGAGAAGAGGCTCAGGAAGAATTTCCTTGGACTTTCAGGTGCCCCTTGCAGGTGCTCCCAGATGTTATCAACAGGCCACCATTAGCAAGCAAGTCTGTCCTGGTGATTAGCATCCACCTACATCAACTTCCATCCAGGAAGCCCACATCTCCTCTCCAGCAGCAACATCTGGATGTCCAGGTGTGGTAGTCGGAGACCTTTAAGAACAAAAAAATCATAAAGCTAAATCCTCCAGGAGGACCAGAAAGGTTCAGGGATGGATTGGAAAACTGTAATTTTGTTATTCAAGCCCATAATCCTGCCATCTCTTTATAAACTGGCAGCAAGGCCAACTAGGTCTCTCTTTTTTCTCCCTCCTTTCAGCTCTCTGGAGGGAGTCCCTCATCTGGTAACGTGGGGGAGCAGGCCTGTTTGTGGCCTTCAGAGGCCTGACTAATTTTCCCTGCACAATCTTGGCTTGCTTAGCGCTAATGGAAGGGAGACAACAGGAGCTAGGGAGAAAATGAGCACTGGGATTTGTGGTTTAGTCTGGTTCAAGGAAGGTTTTTGGGGCTTTTCAAGTGTTCTGTATTTGTATTAGGTGCAAAGGAATCATGTATTCTGTATTTTCCTGTATATTTTTGAATACAATTCTGCATTTCTCTCCAATTCAATGACAGCATTCTATTTTACTTCTTTTGGGAGCAAAATTCTTCCTGTTTGCTCTTTAAACTAGGACACCAGGTCATTGCCCCAGTCCCAAGCCAGTGCTGGACTGCAAAACATGCATTATCTGTGGGTGGTTTCTAGTAAAAACCATCCCAGAGGAAAACTGCTTTGCCAGAGCTGAGCAGGAAATAAGCATGCTATTTTAGATGGCTTGAGCATGAGTCTGCAAAGCTTCATACACTTTTATCTGACTGGTATGAGCAGAGCCACAGCTCCCATAAACACAGCCAGAAGAGTACATTTACAATCCTTGGATGTGCAATTAGTGGGGTTACCCTCTCCTTCCAGGGAATCAGAAATACAGCAGAAGAACTGGGGGTGAACAGTTCAGATGGATGGAAGTATTTCTGGGTTTCTTTAAATATACCACAAACTGTGTTTCTAATGGTGCTTAAATCTCCTTTTTTGGGGGTGTGTGTGTCGTGGTGGATGTTACAGAAGAGAGGTACAGGCTCTTCAGAAGGTCAGTGATTGCTGGGACCTTAATGGTCACCAGGAAAAAAAGCTTTCTCTTGGACTCTGCAGCGATACTCCATACCATGAGCTGCCTTACTTGGAAAAAAGGACAGGGATCCTTTAGAACACTGCAGTTTTGACAGAATGGTTCATGAATATGTTGAACACCAGAGCTAAACATGAAGGATAAATCAGAGGACACATGCTCTATTTGCAGTGCTTTGACCGTTCTTCCTGTTCCTGTAGGAGGGTGGATGTGGTTGGTTGAAACCAGAACCACCATTAAAAGAGCAATGGTGCTGAACTCTATTTTTAGGGGAATTTTTAGATATTCCATATATACACACACACACACATACATATTTAGGAGATTGCTGTGTAGCATGTTATTTCAACAAGTAGGTGAAAACTGCCCACTATTCCACAATGTGAGGAAGAGATAAGCAATTACCCGAGAGCTATGGGAAGCCCTTACTGAACGGCACAGTGAAGTGCCCTGTGGAAATGATCAGGGTGAGAGTTAGATCAATGACAATAGAAGCAGTTAATGAAAACACAACAAAAGAAACTGGCTGTGTATCAAAACAAAAAGCGGCAGCAGAGCACAGATAACGTCTCAACTTGGAAAGCTCTGACCACATGGTCCTCCCAGAGAAGGCAATGGGGGCTGTGCAGCCATGAGAGTGGGCACAGGTGGTACCATCCGCAGCGTCACATCTGAGCCCCATACAGACTTGAGAAGACAACAAGATTGATCCAGTGTTGTCAACAGAAAGGGAAGTTAAATAGGAAGAAATTATGCTAAAATTATGCAGACAAAAGTCCTCCCTCTGGTGAAAACTGTGCTTTCATGCCCCAGTGCGTCCTATCAAAGTGTTGCCTTTGGGTTGTAGGTGGGCTTTCAAAGCAGTCTTGAAGTAATAGCAAGGTTTAGGTGGGGAAAGGCTTTGGGGTCCTTCTAATTTTGGAGAAAAATAAAGAGAATGGTAGTGAATTTATAAACACTCTTTTCTCTTCTCATACAAATATTTGCATGTATGTTTTTTTCAGTAGTAGCAGAGCTAAATAGAGTTTTGTCCAATTAAGCTGAAACAAGGACATTGAACAAGGATGAATTTACTGTATTTTGTTCTTTCTCCCTCACTTCGGTACTTTGCCAGTTATTTTCAAGAGCAAAAATACACATTTCTGCAGCCTTGCCCTCTGCTTACCTGAGCCAATTTGCCATCATTACCCATAACCTGCACTGTCACAAAGTTTGGACTCCTTGCTTTCTCTATTTATTTTAATGAGGAATGTATGCTTTGGCAAACAAAGAAGCTTTGACAGAAATGTTGGCTGTTTTAAAATTACATGTTTAATCTTCTCATCAGCTTGTGAGGCTGAGGAATGTAAGATGCTTAAGATAAAAAAAAAAAAAATCAAATCCATTAGTAATATTTGGAAGGGAGGGGATGAGACCAGTCACAAAAGGAAAAGCTCAGTGATTCATACTGGCAACTGTAAGAGATTAATACAGAGGTGGTGCAAAGACCTCCAACTCAACTACTTTGGCTTCTGCCCTCAGCCTGGGTCCTGCTGGCATCCTGATCATAAAAACGTCCTCTTGCTCTCCCAAGAGGGGCACGAGCTTGGCCTTTAATCCTCTTAAAGAGCCTGAACAAGCCTTAACAGAATTGGTGAAACCCAAGCTGAAGGAATGGGTATTGGTATAACCCAGTCCTGCACTGGCAAAGGTATTTTCCACAGTTAGGAAAATTTCTCTGCTGTACACATGCAAGAAGTTTGAAAGCAAATATGTACCCTGTTAGTACTCACCCAAAGAAGCAGCATGTCTATTAATAACAGCCTCAAAACTCTACATGTAGAGACCTAGTCAGGGCAGTGCATTTGCCTTTGCAGACCTGCACTCGTGATCTGTGGCAGATCCTCTCCCAAAGGCATGAGATGGTCAGCTGAGCAATGCTGAAAATTTCATAGTATCTATAAAACAGGTAGAGGAGTTCTTTTTTGTGTGTATACATTTGAAGAAGTCGAATGCACTTGTCACTTTGGAGAGGTGTGGGAAGCCCTTTGGAGTGAGAAAGGGTCATTTTATTAAATAATTCAGGCATACATAAGATTTGTCCTTAACTTATCATTTCCAGGCTTTTATTGTTTTCAGCTGACAAGGTACATCTGGGTACATCCCAAAGTGTCAGGAAAACAAGGCTTCTGCTTATTTCATTCTTTATGTTTCTGGGGTTTTTGCAGTTGTTGAAATTCTAGAAGAGCTTTTTGTGTGTTTCCTGGTTTTTTATCTCTAACATGGAATTCAATAGCTTGGTTGAAGCAAAATCCTTGCTTACTCCTTCAATGAAAAAGATCATAAAACATTCTCTCTCTAGCTGCTGGAGTGAGAGACATCATTTCTTAAAAGAAAGCATCCTGTGAAAAAGAGAGAAATGCTTTGATAGTTGTTTAACCTGAATGAAGAGGGAATGATTCTCTTCTCAGTTTTGAATTGAAGGGAAATAAACATCTCTTTTCTACGAGAGATTCTGGGAGTTGTGAAATCAGACCAGTGAAAATCTCCCATTTGTGTGGGATCTGTGAGCCCTGAGTGCCAATTTTGTGAGGCCCAGTGGTGTTTGCCAGGGTTTGGGAGTTCCCCGCTTCATGGCAATTGTCAAGGGAGCCTTGAGGGTCCTCAAGGTTTTGAGCATCTTGTTCGTCTGCTGATCTGTCAGGAGTGCAGACCCAAAGAGTTATGAACACTTTAATGGGGAGGGAGATAGGTAATTAAACTTGGAGGGCTGTGAGATCCCTAATGCCATGTCAGGGAGCCTGGGAAGTGATGGGTTCTTTATCTTGCAATATAGCCCATCAGCCACACCCAGAACCACGAATGGTGGGAGTACTGGATATCTTTAACTTCCAAGAAGTCTGCTGAAAACAGCCTACATGCTCTGGGCAGAAATAAAAGAAGCTAAACTTTTATAAAGGGATAGGGCATGCTTCTGTCTGATGAAACAGCCAACTTGGATAAATCTCACTGTGTCCGTTCAATGCTCTTTCAAATCAAGATGGTAGCATGTTTCTGTCTTGCCATTACAGCTAGGATTAGTTAAGTCCTCAGTACCTCATATGTGTTCTCCCATTTGTATTTACACCACATGCTTCTATCATATATTCATTTTATTAATAAATCCCAAGAAAGCAGTTCCCAAGTCAAGGCATTGAATCTGTGGTTAGGCTCTGGGACAGACACTGCAAAGAGCTAGATGCATATCCAGCTTCTATCCCTTGATGACCTCTTGCAGTGCAGCTGTGAATTGCAGACATGCCGGTTGAGCCCTCACAGCAGTGAAGCAGAAAAAGAAGATACTTAATTATACCACACACCAGAGTGGTGTTATGCACTATTTTCTGCACCCTTAATGTAACAGCTGTAACCACTTTGGCAGTGTCCACTGCACATTAAGAAGGTTCACACAGCAACAAACTTCTGGTGTCATTGATGCTGTAAATCTAGTCCGTGATGCAGTGTTAGAAGTACTATTTAAAACACATCCCAAGTATTCAACCTGTAATTCTTTCTGAGATCTTCCATAGGCACTGCTGTATTCCCCCACGTCTATCAGAACAGTGGGGGTCCTGGAGGAGAGGAGAATGCAGAAGGGAACCTGAACCCAATGTGCCTTGGACAGGCTAGAGAGCTGGGCGCAGGCAAACCTCGTGAAGTTTAATATGGACAAGTGCAGGGTCCTGCATCGGGGGAGGAATAACAACATGCACCAGTACAGGGCTGGAAAGCAGCTCCACAGAGAAAGACCTTGGAGTGATGGTGGACAGCAAGTTCTCCATGGAACAACAATGTGCCCTTGTGGCCAAGAGAGCCACTGGTATCCTGGGATGCATCAAGAAGGGTGTGCCTAGCAGGTCTAGGGAAGTTCTTCTGCATCTCTACTCTGCCCTGGTGAGACCACACCTGGAATACTGTGTCCAGTTTTGGGCTCCCCAGTACAAGAAAGACAGAAAACTGATGGAGATAATCCAATGGAGAGCCATGAGGATGATTAGGGGACTTGAGCATCTCCTCTATGAAGAGAGACTGAGATCCCTGGGGATATTTAGTCTTGAGAGGACTGAGAGTTTATCTCATCAATGTGTATAAATATCTGAGAGGTGGGTGTCAAGTAGTGGGAGCCAAGATCTTTTTGGTGGTGCACAGTAATAAGACAAGGAACAACAGGTTCAAACTTTAACACCTCAGCATGAGGAGAAACTTTACAGTGAGGGTGACAGAGCACTGAAACAGGCTGCCCAGGGAGGCTGTGGAGTCTCCTTCTCTGGAGACTTTCAAAACCCATCTGGATGCATTCCTGTGTGGACTACCCTAAGTGATCCCACTTTGGCAGGCAGGTTGGTCTCAATGATCTCTTGAGTTCCCTTCCAATCTCTAATATACTGTGGCAGTGTGATACTGCGAACCCTGATGGAAATTAAAGACAGGCACTGGATGCAAAAGCACCTTGTTCAGACATTAAGCAGCTTTACTGAAAACCACACATCTAGTATTTTGAGCTTCATATGTGAGGCCTGAAGTTATCTTCTAACTAATTGGAAGCTAATAAAGAAATTAATTTGCCTTCCTCTCGAAGCTCATACATTACTAGATGCTGTCTTTCACTGCTTCTTCAGCAGCCAGTGAGGTAATTCATGATGTCAGATTTTTCACGATTACTTATGTCAATCTGAGCAGAGTCACATCCAGCTGAATTTTGTTCTTTATCAGTGCAAAATAAAAGTCATGAGGACGTGGTCCAACGTGTATGTTATTTTACCTCCTATTTCATGATGAGCTTACCTGATTCAGACTGACTTCAGAAAGTGTGATTTAGATCCATGAAAAGGAGGGATACAACAATAACCACATGCAGAGGGATGGTCGTGAGCTGTTAAATCGCATGTAGATCTACCACAGCACAGTACAAACACCCATCAGACACTACCAGTGGTAAATAGAATAAGTCTACAGATTTAGGCTGGTGGGAGTGCTGTGGCAGAATTTTACAGACTTTGATGCCATCAGAAGAGCCTGAATTACGCTGCATATAAACGCATCCATAGCTGGTGTGTGATCCTGTCACAGCAACCAGATATGACATAGGTGGGACTGCTACCCAAACTGCATGAAACAAATGTGTTTCAGCAAACACTTTTCAGGCCCAGGCTACATGTGCTTAATCAGATTGAACTAGCACCATCAAAAATGCCACCCATCTGGTCCCATAGAAGCTTCTCTTCGTAAGGAATGAATGTGCTTTTCAGTCTCCGTAACAGACCACAATCCTAAGTGGTCATAAATCCCATCTAAGTGAGAAGACTAGAGATACTTCAGATATTAGTGTTGCCTCCTTGCTCATGTATACAACAGATGTGACAGAAGCCAAAGCAAGCCTTTCTTCACTGATGTTTTCCAAAGAAACTGTGCCCACAAGCATTTGTTCTGTGAACATACTCCCCCAAACTGATGAATGTGCTAAGAGCCTTTGATGAGATCTGGCTTCTTCCCTCAATGTCATGGAGCATGAACTCAAATCCAAGAGAATGCCCAGAGGACAGCCCCATAGACCCAGCCCCTCCTTCTCTGCTCATCATCCCTGCGATGGCACCATGAGGGCTGCGGGTGGTTTTCCAGGAAGAAGACCATGGGCTGTTTCGAGTTCTGAGAATCAAAACTTACCCTGTGTGATAACTGAAAGCCACTTGGGTATGCTTGGAAAGTAAGTGAGGCTCTCTTTTGTTCTAGGTTTGTTTTCTACATTGATTTTGCAGGGCACCCAAAGCAGAATCTGAATCTAGATGAGGAAGAAAGTGCAGACCACAGAATCCACACAACAACATCCACACTCAGGAGAAAAGTGAGCAGATCTCTTTGCCAAAGGCAGATGGAAAATAGCTGTTCTAGTTACTACAGTTCCTTGAAGCAACCTGTAAGTCTGGCCAAATGTCAGAAAACAGCCTTTGGTAGCAGAAACCAAAATTACTTTTTCTCCACAAGGTAAGAAATATAATTGCTGCCAGCTGCCCTCCTAGACCACTTTAGGGCATTGGAGTTGATTTCTAGCCAGTTCTGTCTCATGCATGCTCCCCATGTCCCACTCAAATGATGGAAAACTCTTAGGGTGGCATACCTTGGCTGGGCCAGAAGTTACCAGCTCATAGTCAATCAATCGATAGATGGAGTTGTACAAATGGTGCTTTACAGCGGACCATGTCATATAATCACAAGAATGGCTTAATCTTAAAAGCTGTGACCATCCATAGTCTGAGATATTGGGAAACTAGCTGGGTGCTAGCTCATTAAGGCTGGAGAGATCTGTGTGGTTGCTTTTCAATCAGAAGCAGCAAAAGTTGCCTATCACCCCTGGGTGACATTTCATGTGACAAACCTCGCTCTGCTGTGTTGCTGGAAATGTAGCTGTTTTGTCCTACTATGCTTAAACACAACTAGCTGCTGGTCATAAGACTGCTCAGGGGGCTGCTGAGATGGTTCACAGCGAACGGTAAGCCCTTCTGTTTTGGCAGTGAGGACCTCCCTTGCTTCATGGTCTGACTCATTTACAGGCACCCATGCACCTAAGGACAGTACTGGGCAGCTGTGGGACCAAAACCCCATGTGTTTTCTCTGTGTCTGGGTGCCCGTGCAGTGACTGCTCAGGTTCTTGGCCGAGTCCTGTGTGAGGTCATGTCACCCACTAGCAAATAGCTGGCAGGCAAAACCACGTTCCCCAGGGCTCACCTTCGCACCTGCTTGTAGCAGGATTTATTTTTTTTTTTTTTTTTTTTTTTTTTCCTGAATGCTGGTAAGTACCAGTTGGACCTGCACAAAATTTTAGTGAGCCCCACCTAGTGCAAGCCTTTCTTTCCTACATGGAAGAAAAGACCCCACCACCCAAAAATATGTCCTGATGTCTGGGTGTGCACTATGTGTGTAAGGTGGATTTACTGCTGTGCTGGACTTAAAGCCACCCCATCTGGATCCGTTATCTGCTTGGTAACCCGAATTTTCTTGTGACAGAAGGTCTGCTTCTCCTCTGCTGGAGAAAAACACAACCAACAGCAACAAGAACAAACAACCAAATCAAAACAAGTATTTTTATTAAACTTGCATGCACTTAAGCCATTTCTTTGAACCTTTACAATTCAGCACAGTGTTCACTGGCGATGAATGTCTTCATCTGGCTTTAAAAGGTGGGAACAATGTCGTGCACTTAAATCCCTTAACTGGAAATTTCTTGCCTTTCATTTGTTTAGCCACAGTAGAGAAAAGACTAGTCACAAAACTTTCCTCTGTGCTTAAGAAGATTTCTCCTTTGAAGCAGCAACAACAATAATACTGTAATAGAAGTAAAGCCTGCTCTTCTTACACCAAGCATATTTTCTCCTGCAGAAACGTGCTGCAATTGCAATGACAAAGTCGGCCTTGCTAAGCAGGGCCGTTTCCCCCTGCTACTTTGTGTTGAACTTTTACAAGCAAGCCATAAATACATAGATACCAAAGAGTTAATTTGCGTTTTTAAACCTCCTTCCCAATATCCTCTCTCATTCCTGCATAAAATCCCCATGTCCAGACATCAAATCAGTAAACCCTGTTGCCTGTCAGAGAATACAATGTCAGGCCATTAGTATGTTAATAAGTCCGGAGGGTGACAGGTGGCCTAGTAGACAGCTCAATTAAGCTGCTCATTAAACACACGCTAACGAACAGCCAAGGCAGGGCCTGAACAGCACCATTCTGTAATGACATGATGTCAGAGCGAACAAATGAGGAAAAATAACAAAAACATTACAGCAGTGACAGACGCCACTAATAGGGACCCCTTGCACTACATCAGCCCTCAAATCAATGAGCAACAGGGATCAAAAAACTCGACCCAACATTCTCAGGGGATTGAATACAGCAAGATTTTTTGGTCAGGTTTTTTTCCTCTCTCTCTCTCTTTTTTTTTCCCCTCCTTAACTAAAATTATTGCAGAATATCACAAATTAATAAGTGGAGGTGGGCGAGTGGGGGGCATAGGGAGAAGGTGTGGGGGGAGTGTGGAATAAAGTGGCAGAATTTGTTTCCTGCAAGACAAAACCATAAAACATGAAAACTGTGAAAGGTGAGGTCTGAATGAAAATCATTATTTAATGGGATCATCATTTAAATTTGATTGGCATTTTTTTTTCCTTTATCTTGCCTTTCCCCCCTTTTTTCTGGAGCCTTCAGGTTCGAATGATTTGCCATACCTGCTCTGCCTACTCACTCGCCATAGGTCACCCTACCATTTAAAGAGTGAGGGAGAACTTTCAAAGTGCAGATTTGTAGCTATTATTTTTAAAAAGGGAACTTGTAGCAGCTGGTGGAAAAAAATCCTATCATTTTCAAGTAAGGAAGTAAGGGGCTTTCTGGGTAATATATTCAAGCATCCAAACAGTGCCGAAATGATATTTGAGTCCTGCATTGCTAAACTAATAGGCTGGTTGACCATTATAAGGTCACGACCTTAGCTCTCATCCTAGCTGCAGAGCTGTGTTAAGTTAATAACTGATACCTCGCTGTGTTTCCTTAAAGGTCACACTCAAGATTTGCACTAATAACTAAAATAATCAAGTCATGCTGCGAAGTGAATTTGCAGCAGCAACTTTCAGGGAGAGGGAAAAAAAGATCATTTGGAGGCTATAAATAGACAGGTGTGGAAACAGCTGCGGCAGCAAGCACCCTTGCAGATGCAAGTCTGCCATAATATTGAGGAAGCCTGCGAACTGACTCCTACAGCTTAACCACAGGAATAGACCAAGTCCAACAGCACGCAAGCCAGCACTGTTCACGCCTCGTACAGCATCTTGTAGTACCTGCCTGTGCAAAGTGGGTGCAAAGGGCTGTCATATTAAATAATTGATTTTGTACAGCCCTTTTGGCCTCCTGCAAATAAGGTATCGAGTACTAGAAAATAATATTAAAGGGTGCAAGTCCAGTGGGTGTTCCTGGGCTGAATCCAGCTGTGCCAGAAACAATGATGCGAGGCAGACATCAGATGTCAGATTAGCGGTGAGTAACAAGAAGACAGCACGGCTTGCCCCAGTATAGTTAGAAAAAATGAACACAGCTGAGAGCTAGCTCAAATGCTGAGCTGGCACTGCTTGCACAAGATTCACACATTTCTTCCTATCAGTCTGGCTCCTGAGGATGGATCATTTTAACTACACTAATTCTACCCTGATGGTGTTAAATTAGTACAAAACCTCGAGCACCGATTGCTTCTCACAGCCCAGTGGCTGGATCAAATGTGCCCAGATCCAGCTGCACAGCAGAATGGTGTCAGAGAAGTAAGTGATGGGAAATGGAAGATAAACAGCCCTCTTCTTCTACACTTAGCAAAATGTAAAGCTCCAGTGAAGTTAAGGAAGATGCATCAGTGGAGAGTGTAGCACTTCAACATGAGTGACTTTCTTCTACGACAATTTTTTCTGTGTCTTGGTGCCTTTCTCACTGATTTTGCATACACAAAGTACTGCCTAAGTAGGTGTAAGTTAGCTTACTTCACTACTGAAGTGCAGGAGTAATTTTTGCTTGCCATCTGCTTACGTCACTGACTCTGTGGTGCCCATTTGTCTAGATTCAGGAGTGGACAAAAAGCAGTTTTGCCCTGGGGAAGGCAACTGAAGCTTATGTGGATGCTTCAGCCTCAGATGTGCTCCTGGTGTAATGCAGCAAGGAACAACATTTACCAATCCAGGAGTGCAAAACAAATGTGACCAAAAGAAAAAAGTGTATTGAGTTATAGGCAAAGTTGTAAAGTGGGATATGTTAAAATGCATGAATTTGAACTGCTTGTGGCCAGCAGATCAAGAAGTGATTCTGACTCTCTGCTCTGCTCTCTTGAGACCTCACCTAGAGTACTGTCCAGCTCTGGGGCCCTCAACACAAGAAGGACATACCTCTGATGGAGCAGGTCCAGAGAAAGGTCACAAAAGTTATCAGGGGGCTGGAGCACCTCTGCTACGAAGCCAGGCTTAGAGTTGGGATTGCTCAGCCTGGAGAAGAGAAGGCTCCAGGGAGATCTTTTAGTGGCCTTCCAGTACCTGAAGGGGACCTACAAAAAAGCTGGGGAGGGTCTGTTTACAGGGGCATGTAGTAACAGGACAAGGGGCAATGGTTTTAAACTAGAGAAAGGTAGATATAGATTGAGCATTAGAAAGAAGTTCTTTACCATGAAGGTGGTGGAACAGTGCAGTGGGTTGCCCAGGAAGATGGTGGAGGCCCTGTTCCTGGAGACTTTCAAGGTCAGGCTTGATGGGGCTCTGAACAACCTGATCTAGTTAAAGATGCCCCTGTTTACTGCAGGAGGGTTGGACTGGACAACCTTTAAAGGTCCCTTACAAACCAATAGATTCTATTATTCTGTTCTAGGATCAAAAGTAATGGAGTATAATGTCTGCAGACTGTGAGACACGATGAAATACAAACCTATTTGTGCTTGCAGCGTCAGTGTTCAACATCAGCAGCTGAATTATAACTTCTACTTTAGAAGCAAGCACAGCCCTGAACCAGAAGCCACTTTAAAATAATGAGGAATGGCACTGAGCTGAGTGTGCCACTAAAGTCTCCAAAGTCAGCTGTCCTCTTCCTGCCAGTGGCCTCCCAGCATCAGAGGGCACGGTGGCTTTCCTGGGCAGGGGACAAACATCACCACATCTGGCTGAGGTTCAGTGTGTCTACCTTGCAGAAAATAGCAGAAAGTTCAGGACATATCCTGATTAGTAAGGAAATACTGAGGTGTTTTGGAAGCTCCACGCTCTACGTGTATTGCTCCTGGCTTTGTATGGGTTCCATCATTCTGAATACTCCCCCTGTGCTGGTCCTGCAGTGGTCTGTTTAAGATGGAGAAGACTGGATAGCAACTGCAAGAAGGAAAAGCCCTCTGCATTTGTACCATACATCTTACCATGTGCCACAGGGAAGACAATATTATAAATTACTATTTTTAGAGAGATTTGTAGCAGGGATTTTAACAGTCAAGGACAAAACGGGGCCTGAAACATGCTCTCAGAGCCAATCATGCACCAGAGTAGGGATGGACAATGGGAAGTACAAAATAGTAATACAAAAACATATCTGGAGATGTGCTCACACATTCTCTGGCAAACTCATCTCATCAAACACCTCTGTAGCCACATTCCACACAAAAATGAAGAAATGTCCCATGCAGATTTTACAAGCTGCTCATGCGAGGCAGGGTGTTGCCAACATGACCTAGAAATGAAGCTGAAGCTGAGAAATCAATGCCCACAACTGAAAAGCTAAAAGATAATGGGGGGAAGGGCACTTTCAGGAAGAAAATTATAATAACCACTTATTGAAGTTGAAGGGCAACTCCTCCCCACAGTTTTTTCAGCTTCATTGGAGAACAATTTCCCCTGTGTCTATCAAGAGCTCACAAGAACTGTATGTGGGGTTAGAGTTTGCCCTGTCATAATTCCCCTCAAAAATTTCTTTTCACAACCCCATCTCAGGGTTTGAACATGCTGGCTCTCATTGCTTACCTGCCCTGACCTAAGCTGATGCTGGCAGGGACTTTTCTGTCTGTAGGAATAGAGGATTGTGCCTCAAAGCTGCTCCCAGAAACCCCACCACAGCCCCTCAAGGAGCTTCCTTGTCCAACAGACATGTTATGTCACAAGGGAAGGTGCTCAGGAATCCTCTTTTCCTTTGGAGCGTGTGAGTTTCATACATGCTCAGGGGCTTTCTCCTTATCCAACACTGATTACATTGACTTACTACATAGAGCATCTTGCAGTATTGAGCTTCTCATTCCTGTTCAGTGTGTAGCTACCCATCTTATTTACTACACACTATTCCAGCTTTGCTCTGCAGAGAATGATCTGTATCCTCATGGGCTTTTCTATGGGCACAGCAGCACCAGAGTGCCCAACAACTATTAATCTTCACCACTCCTGTGTAAAGTGTGGCAGACAAAGGAAAGGGAGAAGATATTGCTGGAGTGGACTGAGGCAAAGAGTCACAATGAAAAGCAGTAACTAACAAAAGAGGTTTGCTGTTTTATAGGATTCTGGCATTACCTGTATTTCATTTGTCTAAAGCATCTCCCTCTACTGATACCAGCTGCAGCTGAGACTCTCTACATCTCTGAGCATCATCACGTTTCTTGTTGAGGCAAGTTCTTCACCCTGTTCCTCCTCCTTACTCTTTCCTCAAACCAGACCTCTTCCAAACCCCTGGCTTCATGTCACTGTTTTGGCCTCACCATTGTAATTTACCTCCAAAGATGTTCAAAAACCCAGATATAACAATTTCTGGTCTCACCATGTA
Source organism: Picus viridis (assembly GCA_033816785.1). Classification (NCBI taxonomy): domain Eukaryota; kingdom Metazoa; phylum Chordata; class Aves; order Piciformes; family Picidae; genus Picus; species Picus viridis. The sequence continues at coordinate 12,793,954 of CM066570.1, forward strand.
ATGCTCCCTGTCCCAGACCTATGGTCTCTCTGGTCTGACTCCCAAACCCAGTTTCTCTCTCCTCTTTGCTTGTTTCCAAGTCTCCACCTCAGTTTTCTTGTATGGTTATGTATCTTGCTCACTTCTGAGTGGGTTTATTCTCATCCTCTTGTCATTAATCCAGGAAGACTCCCTCCTGTGGGTCACTGGTGGCAGATCTTCTGCAGGATGAATCCGTGTTGAAGGCTTGCCTGTTAGCCAAAAGAAAAATCTAACTGCAGAGATTTTCCTTTGCAAATCAAGTCAAAAGTCTAAGTTGGTTCTGGAAGATACCCAGAAAGCAAAAGAGTTTTCAGGGAATTAAGTTGCTACAATTGACAAAGGCTTTATTGAGCACGTGCAAAACTCTCATTCTCATAATCATGTTATAATTTCTCCAGATTTGGCTGTATCTTTGAAAAGGCAGTAAAACACAAATCCCCAGCAAACAGCCATTTCCCCAGATTCAGAGAATTCAGGTTTTCCTGTGAAAAATCCTACACCTCTGTGTTTGGGAAATGTCAAAAAATAATATTTGCACAAATGTCCTAACCACTTGATTTAGTGTTTCCCAAGCATCCAGCTTGAGCAGATGTGTATGCAAAAAGTTCCTATTTAAACAGTAACATTTGTGGAAAGTAGGAACAAAAATAAATAGGCCCTTATAATGTCAGAAAGGTAGCAGGTGAAATGGTGAACTCAGAAGTTACTGAGTTGAGGGGACTGGAAAGAGAACACAAGAGAAAGGACAGAGTAAATCTCTTGAGGTCAAGGTGACACTGAATTTGTGTTGGGCTTCAAAGCCATGAAGATATTATTTCTGCTGGAAGGATGAGTCCCCCATGCCCTTCCCCATTGTGTGCTCTGCCCATCTTCTCCCAGGCAGAAAACAAACAGCTGCATTCTCACTCACCCCCTACTCTCTGCATCCAGGTAGGGAGGACAGGAGCACCAGGTTTTCCCAGAAGTCCCTGCTCTCAGACAGCTAGAATTATTATTCTCAACATCTTTTCCTTCCTGGTTTTGTTTTATGTTGTAGGTAAATGCTACTGGGTCATACAGACAATTTTAAAAGCTTATATGCAATAAAAATATGTACAATACAGGCAGATATAAAATTAAAAAGGCATACATAAGATAAAAAATTCCCAGTATAGCACTGGGACTTTAGATTGCCTTCAGTGGTTCTGTGAGCTGATCTTTGCTTGTCCCAATTAGTCTTTGAGATGGAGATGTTAATGCAGAGGTGAAACAATTTCATTCTGCTCTGTTCTGTGTCGGCTCAAAAGATGACACACATCAAGTTTTTCAGATCTGCTGGGGATTGGCTGCCTGGTAAAATTAAATAAGTAAAACAAGGCTTTAAATCTTACTGCTGCATAATAGCTAAATTATTCCTTGTCACTAAAGCCTGGTGAATCAGTATAATCTTTGCAGTACTATTAAAAATGCTGGGTAAGGCTTCCAGACACCAAGGATGCTGGGTCATTTCTCCTACATGGGACGGTCCCTGGAAGGTGATCCTGCTCTGTCAGGGATGTTGGACTAGATGATCTTCCAAGGTCCCTTCCAGCCCCTTACATTCTGTGATTCTGTGATACACACCTGCTTTCCCCAGAAGGGTGCCCTGCCAGCAGCCAGCAAGCTTCCTGCTACCAGTAGGCTCTCCATCTGCAGCAAGAGGGCCTGCTTGTAAGGAGATTTTCTCTTTCCTTTTTCCCTGTGTTTTCTCACCTCTACCTATGCCCTCTGCCCTCCTCATGCTGCCCCTGCCCTGCAGCCAGTGCAACTGCTGGGTACTTAAGCATCAGGTCACACAGTGACTGGTTTCCCTGATACAGTGCTCCATGGGTTTCAAACTAGGATCCATCACAACCACTGTGACCAAGGGCATGAGCTTCCAACCTCTCTTTCTTATGTCAGCAAGATACTAACTGATGCAGGACTCAACTCACCCACTTCTTGTGTACACCAAACTGGTGAATCTGCCCCCACTAAAAGCAGGGAAAGATAATATTCTGGGGGGTGTTTTCCCGTTCCCAGCAAAACCAAGCTGCCAAAAGCATCCTCCCTGAAATATTTCACCTGAGCTGCCAGTGAGGCTTTCTCTCAGCTGCCTGTAGGTTTGTCCTTTACTAACCACATCTTTAAAAACAGGCTGTGTACCTGGCTAAACACCTCTTTTGAGGATATTGAAGCCCTGAGCTTTTGGGACAGGCCTTCTAGCTTTGGCAGGCAATGCTCTAAAAACCTTTCATAGCCTTCACAAGATCTCCCTGCTTGACAACTTGGTCTCTATAAACAAAGGAGAAGGTCATTAACTTGGAGAACATTCTCTTTTCCTGGAGTTTTTCCAGGTTTTTCTCTTACATGGGAAGCCCCTCAGCTGTCCCAGCCAGACACCAAATTCAGGAATTAATTCTTAAGTGTCACAAACTGAGTTTTTTTCAGACCAATTTAGCTTTTATGTCTCTCAACAGAGGCTTGTGCAGCATCAAGAATTCATCACTTCAGTGAGATTTCAGGGTACCAACAGGAGCTCAAACTGAAAAGTTGAATCTATAAATTCTCCTGCCTCAGGCCTGGGCCAGGTGAACATCAGGTGTCAAAACAACACCCTTCTCTCATCATCATTTTAGTGAATTTCACTTGTCTGTGTCAAGGAACATGGACACCCCTCCTGTTTTTTAGGATCAAGAGGTAAGGCAGTCTCCTTGGTGTCCATCACTCTCTCATGGGTGAGAACACAACTTCTGGAAGGTCAGAACAGGCTTCTAATTTCTCAATGTCAGGGACACATTTTCTGGAGCAGATAAGACACCTCCAATTAAGGCTTTGTGACCATAATATTTCTCTGTTACGTGCTGCATTTCTGGGGTTAGTGTCCCTTGCTTTCTACCAAGGAGACATGACTTGTCAGTGTGTTTTACCTTTTATAGATGCACCTGCTTGGGGTGCAGGAAGTGGCTCAGAGAGTGGAAGTGTTGCCATTCCCTATGGTAATGGCTGATGAAGAACCAGAGATATTGGAAGGGTCTTTGATGAGACAGAGGAAATAAAACAACTTTCTGTCTGATGATAACTGGTGAGCCAGGTCTGCAGCTCTCACTCCAGGAAATCTGGTTTACCAAAGTGATGTTTTCCCTCTGTTTCAAAGATTGTCAGTTCCAAAGTCTGGTGAGATACAGCTTAAAAGTTCTCCACCTCACCAAGAGTATCAGTTAAGTTTTGTGCTTCAAGAGGGTTGTGACTGCTCTGACAGAAGTGAAATTCACACTGTGCACTTGAAGCTGGGCTTTAATATTGATGTCACTGCTCTAAATAAAACACACAGGGTTTTTGAGGAATCTCAACAACTCACAGAAGCCCTGGACTTCACAGGTGTTTGTGGATGGACACCATTTCTGAAAAAGCCATCTTTCTCCCTTGGAATGCCTATACACAATATTTCAGAGCCCATATCGAGCTCCTCTTCTTCTCAGAGACAGCATTTCTGTCTTTGATTAGATCTCCAAATTTTTTTCCCAGA